>BTHU01000010.1:104687124-105177124 GCA_036184795.1 Tokudaia tokunoshimensis
GGCTTTACCATTAATTATATGACTGCACTGAACCAAGTTCTAAATGTATCTCTTCTCTAGAAATATAGAAGCTACAACTCTTAAGTCATCTGCCTTTCTGGCTGCCTTGACTACTATTTTTTATCTAAAATTCATCATCCTTCAGGATTCATTTGGAGCTATGAAAAAAAACCTTTTTTTTTCCTACATGGTCAATTTACTTTTAGCTCAGTGGGATTCTGTGTACATTTCTACAGTTTTTGCCAAAACATATTGTGTCTAGTACATACTTCACATATCCAGGAGGCAGCTTTTATTTGCAATTAGGTTCATCTTCTGAGAGTTAAAAAGCTAAAGGGTTTCTGTGCCTGAATTATTTTTATGAGGCAGGCTCTCAAGTAGCCCAGGCTGCCCTTGAAACTATGTAGCGGAAAAACTTCTGCCTGTTTCCCAAGTGTCAGAGTTCACTTGCATGTCTTAGAATCCAAAGGGACTAAATTGTCATAAATCTGACCAACACTTTTGATTATTTTTCTTTGAAATATAGTCAGCAGCCTATAAACAAAAAGGGAAATCTGAAACTTTAAAGATAAACATGAAGAGATGCGAGCAGCAGCTAGCCAAGTACATGGAAGAATCATAACTTATAGAGGGCATGAGGACCTCGTGCTCATGGAAAAACACTAGAGGAACCAGGAATGTTAAATATGCAGAGTTGTTTCCTCAAAGGAAGAGATGTATATAACCTGTTTTCTGCCCAGAAGGCTGGGAATGGATGTGGTTAATAGACTGCAATCTTGGTACTAACTGTATGACTGAGGCCATATCTGGCTCCTCTAGATTCTTACAATCAGGACTGGAGGTGGCTAATAGCTTAGGTGACCTCTGTAGAATGTGTGTCTTAAAGTTTTGAAACTGTATTACTTAGTACATATGAAAAAGACCTGGATCTGAATGAAATGTGGCAAGTGACTGGCTTTTTTGTGTTATTGGTGATATGTTTATTCTGAGAAAAATGGAAGGATAATGTCCTGTAATCTTCTCTAATGGTCTTTATTGAAAACTGATATAAACTTGTTTTCATTGTTTAATGGTTTCTTTCAAATGGCGTCTCACATTCTGTTCTGTATGTATAACTATATAGCTGCCTGCATGCTGCCATGCTCCCTGCCATGATAATGGATTATACCTCTGAATTGTAAGCCAGCCCCAGTTAAATGTTCTACTTTCTAAGAGTCTACAGTAATAAAACTCTAACTAAGACAAGTGAACAGGGCTGGAATAGATGATGTTACAAGTTCAGCTCAGGTTTCAGGTTTGGGAAACAATCTCATCTTGTTCTTTGGATATTTTCTGCTTAAGGGTTGTAAATTAGAAAATTGAAACAAGTACCACTAAAGCAAAAGGAAGTTAGTTCCTGTTCACTTGATTTCTTTGAGGGCAGATATTTAAGCTGAATATTAAAATATTCTCAGTAGTGGTTGGAGAGTGGTTAGTTGCTGCACAGTCATGAAGACCTGAGTTTGGGTCTCAGCACTAACATAATAAGCCAGGTATTCTCCAAAGTCCTGTAACTTGAGCTCTGCAGGATGAAATGCCTTCTTCTGGCCTCCATGGATACCCACACATTTGCCCATATACTTACACATGTACTCATACAGACTCATAAACATACATAAAAATGAGCATAGTTTTCAAAATATTTATTTTATTGTTTATTTATATGTGTGTATATGTGTGTGTGTGCACATGCGCACATACCTGTGCACATGTATAAGCCCATGGAGGCCAAAAGAGGATGTTGGATTCCCTGGAGCTGGAGTTATGGTAGTTGTGAATCACCTGTTGTGGGTACTGGGAACTGAACCAACAAGTGCTCTTAACCACTAAGTCATCTCTCCAGCCACAATAAAATCCCTTAGTCTACCAGTGAAGGGTCTTATAGATTTGAGATAGTTTGTTTTAAATCCCACCCCTTCATCTCTATTAAAGAAAATGGGGCTGATGAGGGTCTCATTGTAAAGGCTACAAGTGTAGCCAGGCTGATGACCTGAGTTTGATTCCCAGAACCCATCAGGTAGGAGGAGAAATCCAACTCCTGGAAGGTGTTCTCTGTCTTTCACATGTGTTGTGGCATACAAGTCCGTATGTGCATGTGTGTGGACACAAACACTACAAGGCAATTTTTATAAAAATGAGACTAGATGTTGTAGGTAGTACGTGTCTATAATCTCAGGACTTTGAAAGTCAAGGAGGGGGATCAGTTCAAGGTCATCTGTCAAATTTCCATAGCCTAATTTCTGCTATATAATGATAATATCAAAGGGAACCAAGAGTTCTAGATTTGTAACAAAATGAATATATGAGCACAGATAGCAGAGTGTCTCAGGTGGTAATGTGTAGGTTTTCTTTTTTTATTATTTTTTTTACTAATAAAATTTATTTTAAAATATACAAATCATTATTGACTTTTTTAAGTCATCAAAATAATTTATAATAGTTAAATACCTCTTAAATATACATGATATCTTCTAAAGCTGAAGTAATATGTACTCAACCAGTTTTTAAAATCTATTTGGAACATTAAACATGATAGAAGTAGAAAAAAAAACTCTTATGAAGTCCTCTATAAAAGAAAATTGTGACAAGTTTCTGATTTGACAGAAACCATTCCATCTCCAAGGGAGAATACGCAGAGTAACTATAACTTCATAGAATGAATTGGGTAGTATTCCTTCTGTTTCTATTTTGTGGAATAGTTTGAAGAGTATTGGTATTAGGTCTTCTTTGACGGTCTGATAGAATTCTGCACTAAACCCATCCGGTCCTGGGCTTTTTTTGTGGTTGGGAGACTTTTAATGACTGCTATTTCTTTAGGGGTTTAGGGATTTAATTTTGGCATTTGGTATCTGTCTAGAAAATTGTCCTTTTCATTCAGATTTTCTAGTTTTGTTGAGTATAGGCCTTGTAGTAGAATCTGATGATTTTTTTGAATTTCCTTGGTTTCTGTTGTTATGTCTCCTTTTTCATTTCTGATTTTGAAATTTGGATACTGTCTTTGTGCCCTCTGGCTAGTTTGGCTGAGGTTTATCTATTTTGTTGATTTTCTCAAAGAACTAGCTTCTGATAGTTCTTGTTTCTACTTGGTTGATTTCAGCCCTGAGTTTGATTCTTTCCTCATGGGTATATTTGCTTCTTTTTGTCCTAGAGCTTTCATGTGTGCTGTCAAGTTGCTGGTGTATGCTCTCTCCAGTTTCTTTTTGGAGGCACAAAGAACTATGAGTTTTCCTCTTAGCACTGCTTTCACTGTGCCCCATAAGTTTTGATATGATGTGCCTTCATTTTCATTAAATTCCAAAGTCTTTAATTTCTTTCTTCATTTCTTCCTTGACCAAGTTATCATTGAGTGGGGCTTTGTTCAGTTTTCATGTATATGTGGGCTTTCTGTTGTTTTTGTTGCTATTGAAGACCAACCTTAGTCCAAAGTGATCTGGGATTATTTCAGTGTTCTTGTATCTGTTGAGGACTGTTTTGTGACCAATTATGTGGTCAATTTTGGAGAAAGTACCATGAGATTCTGAGAAGAAGCTGTATTATTTTGTTTTAGGATGAAATGTTCTATAGATATCTATTAAATCTATTTGGTCCATAACTTCTGTTAGTTTCAATGTGTTTTTGTTTAGTTTGTGTTTCCATGATTTGTCCACTGATGAGAGAGGGGTGTTGAAGTCACCCACTATTATTGTGTGAGGTACAATGTGTGTTTTGAGCTTTAGTAAAGTTTTTTTATGAATATAAGTGACCTTGCATACCTTGAATGTAGGTGAGCATAAATGTTCAGAATTGAGAGTTCTTCTTGGTAGATTTTTCCTTTGATGAGTATGAAGTGTCCTTCCTTATCATTTTTGTAACTTTTGGTTGAAAGTTAATTTTATTCGATATTAGAATGGCTACTCCAGCTTGTTTCTTGGGACCATTTACTTGGAAAATTATTTTTCAGCCCTTTACTCTGAGATAGTGTCTGTCTTTGACACTGAGGTACATTTCCTGTAGGCAGCAAGATACTGGGTCCTGTTTATGTATCCAGTCTGTTATTCTATGTTTTTTTTATTGGGGAATTGAGTCCATTGCTGCTAAGAGATATTAAGGAATAGTGATTGTTGCTTCCTGTTATCTTTGATGTTATTTTTACATTTGTGTGACTATATTCTTTTGGGTTTGTTGAAAAATTACTTTCTTGCTTTTTCTTGGGTATAGTTTCCCTCCTTGTGTTGGTGTTTCCCATCTACTATCCTTTGTAGGGCTGGATTTGAAGAAAGATATTGTGTATTTTTGGTTTTCTCATGGAATAGCTTGGTTTCTCCATCTATGGTAATTGAGAGTTTTGCTGGGTATAGTAGCCTGATCTGGCATTTGTGTTCTCTTAAGGTCTGTATAACATCTGCTTAGGATCTTCTAGCTTTCTTAGTCTCTGGTGAGAAGTCTGGTATAATTCTGATAGGTGTGCCTTTGTATGTTACTTGACCTTTTTACCTTTTTGCTTTTAATATTCTTTCTTTGTTTTGTGCATTTGGTGTTTTGATTATTATGTGACAGGAGGAATTTCTTGTCTGGTTCAATCTTTTTGAAGTTCTGTAGGCTTCTTGTATGTTTATGTGCATCTTTTTCTTTAGAGAAGTTTTCTTCTATAATTTTGTTGAAGATATTTACTGGCCATTTAATTTGGGAATTTTCACTCTCTTCTATACCTATTATCCTTAGGTTTGGTCTTCTCATTGTGTCCTGGATTTTTGGATTCTTTGGGTTAGAAGCTTTTTGCATTTTTGCCTTTTCTTTGACTGTTGTGTCAATGTTTTCTATGGTATCTTCTGTACCTGAAATTCTCTTTTCTCTCTCTTGTATTTTGTTGGTGAAGCTTGCATCTATGACTCCTGACCTCTTTCCTAGGTTTTCTATTTCCAGGGTTGTCTACCTTTGTGATTTCTTTATTGTTTCTATTTCCATTTTTAGATCCTGGATGGTTTTGATCAATTCCTTCATCTATTTGGTTGTGTTTTCCTATAGTTCTTTAATGGATTTTTGTATTTCCTCTTTAAGGGCTTGAATCTAATTACCTGTGTTCTCTTGTATTTCTTTAAGGGAGTTATTTATGTCCTTATTAAAGTCCTCTATCATCTTTATGAGATGTGATTTTTAAATCAGGGTCTTGCTTTTCTGGTGTGTTGGGGTATCCAGGGCTTGCTGTGGTGGGAGAACTAATAATGTGGTGGGGGTTCTGATAATGCCAAGTAGCCTTGGTTTCTGCTGCTTTTGTTCTTGCCCTTGCCTCTCACCATCTGGTTATCTCTGGTGTTAGCTGGTTTTGCTGTCTTTGACTGTGGCTTGTTCCTCCTGCAAGCCTGTGTGTCAGTATTCCTGGGAGACCAGTTCTCTCTGGGAAGAATTTGGGTATGGAGAGCTGTGGCACAAGGTCAGCAATAGGGTGCAGAGGGACCAGAAGAATCCTGTCCCTGGCTGTTTCTTGGTCCCTGTGTCCTGATGGCTCTGGGAGGGTCCCTCTTGGACCAGGAATTTGATCAGCAGTGCTGGTCTTACCTGTGCTCACAGGTGTATCAGCACTCCTGGAAGACCAGCTCTCTCCCAGTGGTATTTGGGTATGGAGTGCTGTGGCACAGGATCAGCTCTGGGTGCTTTGGCACAGGATCACCTCTGGGCAGACAGAAACCAGAAGGTGATGTGCAGCTTTTCTGACATAGCTTAATTGTTGCAAGTTAATTGAACCTTCCAGAAAATTTTAAAGAGGTATATATACATTTGAGTTATTTCTTAATAGTCTGAAGCAATTACACCAGGCCAGCTTGCTCTACATTGTGAGCTCCAGATCAGCCTGGGCTACTTAGAGAGACCCTGTCTCAAAAAAAAAAAGGAAAAAAAAGAAAAAGAGGAACTTGCTTGGTGTGGTAACACGGACCTAGAACCCCAGGACTAGAGGTGAGAGCAGAGACTCAAGCTCATCTTCAGATAGGTAATGAGTTGTAGTAGAAAATGTTAAAATCCCAGCCTGGGGGTTCTATCTTGCCTTTGGTTATTGAATTCCTGGAAGAAAGACACACTCACAACCTTGATATTTATAATAAAATCTAAACAGCACAATAACTGTGCAGCTGTCTACCCTCATGCTGTTAGAATCTACTCTCCTATTGATAACCCCAAATTATTACTTACTGTGTTCCATCTGGGCTGCTCTTAACTCCACTTGGCAAGTCCACACGACCAAGTTTTTATGGCTCAGTTAACTCATGGTGACTTCTCCTTCTCCCTCCTGTACGTTCTTTTTCTTCTTCCTCCTTTCCAACCCCAAGCCCACAGAACCTAAACCCCACCTATGTCTATTCTGCCCAGATATTGGCTGTTGGCATCTTTATTTACCAATCACAATTAACTGGGTGCAAGGTCACTTAGCATCTATGTGCAGATTCTCTCATCTCTGGGGCAACCAGCTTTGGGGGCCCAAATGAGCACTAGAATACAAACAATTGAAGAGTCCTTTTTATTCCATTTTGTCTCTACTCAGATACTATGCTATAAACCATTTGCTATCCATCCTAAGTATAAGGTACTTTGCTGCCACAGCTGATCTGCCTGTCTGAGTTGCTCTGAGGTGAGAAGCTGCAGTCTCAGATTTAGCACCTCATAGTAAAACAGGGAAGGCTAGGTAAAAATGCCTCTTGTTCTATCTCTGCAGGATTTGCCTAGCTGTAAGTTGAAGTCTTGGGGAGAAAAGGAGAAGGAGACCTGTCTCTGCTTTCAGTACTTGTTGAACTCTCAGAGTGCATGATCACATGGTAAGAAGTTCACTATGAATTTGTACATACATTCAGGTCATAAATTGAATAAGAGGTTTATAACAAAGAATTTTACATGCATATCCACTAGGAGTAATTATCTGGCTAAACATTCATTCATTTGTTACTAGCTTACAGATTCATGGAAAGTTAAAGACCATAACTAAGCTGTCCTTTTAAGTTTTGTATAGATAAACCCAGTCAATATTTTATCTCCTGTTTTTGCACCTGTGGTGGTGTATATCTTATCTCCTTCTTTATGACCTTCAGTTAATGACTTTTATAATCCCTTGGAATGTGCTCTAGGTTTTAGAAGCAGGCAGATCTCTGTGAGTTCAAGGCCACCCTCATCTACACAGTGAATTCCAGGACAGCTGGAGCTACCGAGAGACCATGTCTCAAAAAAGCAGGATTTTTGTGTCTAAAAATAGTTTATATAATTGAGCTGCAGTGTAACTAGGTGGTATAAAACTTGCCTAAGGCTGTGTAAGACTCTGTGTTCCATCCTAGCACAAAGGGTGGGGGGAGAGGAAATTGAAAGAGGATGGTTACAGGAGGTAAGGCATCTTTGTGAACATGTGACTGTGCTAACAAACAAACCTCCTGGGCTCATTGGTAAAGCCATGAGTTGGACTCCCAGCACATTAGAGAATCCTCTCTGAGGCAAACCATACAGACAAATATGAACAGTCCCAATTACTATCTTATCATCTCTATTCTGTTTTCACCACATAGCCTGGCCATTTCTGTCCCATCAGAGCATCCTGCTCCCCCTCCTCCCCAGGACATTTGCTCCTTTGTCTCCTGTAGGACCTATTGTCTAGCTTCCTATTATGTGTAGATCAAACTTTTAGTTGTAGTTGCTAGGTTATTGCTGTTGACTCTCTCCAGCTGGGGTTGGGTGGGGTGGGAGGAGTCCTGGTGCCTGCTCCATTTCAGTGTTGGCTCCAAAGGCTTTGTCTTCCCCCGTTCCAGCATTAATCAGGGCCTTCTTCACCAGAGAACATAGTGGGCTAGCCAGTTCTAGGCTATAGCAAAGTGCATCTTGTGGGAAATGTACCAGTAAAATGAGTGGCCCCTGGCATGCATTGTGGCTGATGCAGTCTGTGCTCCTAGTACTTTGGTGCTTGCAGTCCTAAGGCTTACAAGCAATTCATTGTAATTGAGCCCTGCTCCTGATGTGTGCCTGAACTGTTTGGATGTCATTTCCTTCAGTTGATGAATTCCCAAAGTCAATTAAAATCCCAAAGCTGAAAGTTGACTGACTTCTGGATTGTCTGTGCTTTTTCTTTTTGTTGACTATCTTATTTCCCCAGAGCTGTCAGGGGTATCTATACGATGAATTGTGGAGAGTAGTTCTGATTAAAGAATTCACTTTAAGGCTGGAAAGACTAATTCCAACTTTGAAAAGTAGAAGAAGCGAGCTAGGCAGCAAAACTAGCCAGATCATGGAGCTCTGGGTTTGAATGAGAGGCTCTGTCTCAGTGCAAAATACTGGACTTTCTGTTTGCCTCACTCCTGGAGTGCCCAATCACTACCAGCAAGTCACTCAGGGAAGGCAGAATGTAGACCATAATAGGAGTCTCAGCCTGTTTCCCTGTGTGAGAAACAGCGGAGTCTGACATAGATGCGTGGTTCCCAGTCTCCTGTGTAACCAGTCACCGTCTGAGTTCCCCTAGGAGATGGGATCACCAGGCAGGAAGGGGAAGACTGAGTGCTGGACTGGGGTAGAATCCAGTTTGGTTCCCAGTTGAGTGCTGAGAGTATGGAGGGGCTGGAAAAGAGAAGGCCTTCTCTGAGAGATTTAGGTGAGGGTCTTTATGACAAAGGCCTCCCACCATCACAATCTTTGATGAAAGAGATGGCCCTTGCTTGTCCAAACGATTTTATTTGATGGTGAATGTGAATGCATACACCTTACTCAGGGTTAACCAGGGATTAAATACCTTTTGTGGGAAGGAAAGCCGAGGAAGGGAAGTTTATTGGCTGAACACTTGGGGTCTATCTGGATACCTCATTAGCATAGAAAACTCGAGGTTTTTATGCTATGTGACCAATTATCATGGTCCTCTCAGTGGGGTATCATGGTTACATGTTCCAGATAAGGTAGTTTGGTGGGGAGCTGGCTCCATGCCTGCTCTTCTCAGTTCTGAGATTTTCTGGGGTTTAACCCTGCTCAGCCTTACCAGTTCTTTTGTCTGGTGGCATGGTCCACTTGTCCCACCAAGTGAAGATGGTTCTTACTGTGTTTTATAAAATGGTGCAGTATAATATGGCAGGAGGGACCACCTTAGTTGACCTGGCCAAAGTGCTCCCCTATTGCATGTAGCTTTTCCTAACCCACATAAGCATCAGACCTCCATACCAGCCCCCACACCACTTCCCTTGAATCCATGGATAAAAGACACACACACACACACACACACACACACACACTTGTTCATTTTTAATTTGTTTTCTTGGCACAATTGCTGGGAGCTACTATCTCCCACCTGGAAAAACAAGCCCTTATCATTACTCTTGGATCCATACCTCCCAACTGTCCTAAACTTTAGTGGCTAGCCCCATTTAGCCCCTGCTAAATGCTCCTGGCCACCTGCTTGTAGGAGCGGCCTGTGTGGCCACTCTGGTTTGAGATCTCACATGGCTCTTCAACCCTTCTCCATCAGACGCATGGCAAAACTCTGTCTCTTCTTTGCATCTCTCTTCTTGCCTCCTGGGACCCAGAAGTCCCTCCTATACCTCTGCCCAGCAAATGGTTCATGGCTTTTTTACTGACAGATCAAGAACCAATTGTGGAACAGGACCTTAGCCTCAGAACCACCCCTATACTCCCTCTGAGGAATCAGCCATGAGATAGACCTAATATGAAGAAGGTTTATTGGTAGAATGGAAAGGGGACCTGGAAAAGAGATGAAGGCAGAGAAAGGAAGGAATCAGAGAAGAACAGAAAGAGGCTGGCTAGGAATGAGGAGATTGAGAGAGAGAGAGAGAGAGAGAGAGAGAGGAGGGAGGAGGGAGGAGGGAGGAAAGAGAGAGTAGGTGGAGAGAGGGAAGTAGCTAGCAAGTGGTCTTCTTATATGCCTGGCTCCTGGCTTGTTCTTGGGGGCAGAGATACAAGCTGTTACTGGGTAACTATTGGGTGGAGCCTAGAGGAACTGCTAACAGTTCTCATCAACTTCAAGCATCCACATGCACACCCACCCACATGTATATGAATCCACATAACTGTTCATGCACATGCCAAAACATGCATATACACAAAATGGAAAAAGGATCCTTCACTATAATGCCAATAATTGATTCATCAGTTTATTTGACAAACAACTATTGAGTTAGGGTCCCTGTATTTTAAAGATGTTTTTCTTTCTTTCTGTCCTTCCCACCCTAACCCCTAGCTTTGTTTGTTTGTTTGCGTGTTTGTTTGAAACAGGGTTTCTCTCTGTAACAGGTCTGGCTGTCCTGGAACTTGCTCTGTAGACTAGGTTGTCCTCAAACTCATAGAGATCCACATGCCTCTGCCACCAGAGACTTCTGGGATTAAAGGCATACACTACCATCAGCTGGCCTTTCCCTTCCTTTATGAGGCAAGGTCTCATATAGCCCAGGCTGGTCTCAAACTCATTATATGGCCATGGGTATTCTTTGACTTCTGATCCTTCATCTCCTGGGTGCAGACATCATAGGCATGCACCACCATGCCTGGTTTATGAAGTACTAGGAATTGAACCTAGGGCTTCATGCATGTTAGACAAACACTCTTACTAAGTGATCTATATTCTAGCCTCTAAAGTTGGTTTTCAAAGGCTGGTCCCAGTCCCTTTGTCATAGGCACCTGCCTACTTTGTGTTCTAATAGCCATTCTCCTTGCTTATAGTCACACGTTAGGGCTTAGTGGGTAGGAATTCAGTTCCCATCATGAGATAATTTCTGGAAAGGTTTAGAGTACCTGGGATTAGAGATAAACTGGGGGAGAGAAAATGAACAAAAGAAGAGTAAACAGTCTAGAAATGGCGTTAATATTAGGTAGCTAATCAGTTGCTGGGCCCTACCCTTGTTACAAGGTATTTCCTATCCAATGACATTGAGGCAGTGATTGCACAGGAAAGAATAGGTGGAGCTAAGGGTTGAGAGGTCAGAGGAGACTCACAAGTGGGGAGGAGAGAGAGGAGAAGCACAAGCAGGAGAGACGTGAACCAACATGGAATCAGATGTATATTTATCAAAAGGTTAGAAAATTGGGATGAGACTTTTATCATTGTAAAGTGGCATCTTGTAATTGTGAATTTGTTCAGAGTTTGTTCTACCGGGTAATTTGGGGAACTATAAGAACTGGCGGCCTGTGGGTAGTGTGACATGTGTGAAATGTGGGTCCACTGATGGCGGAGGGCGAACGCAGCTGAGATGCTGAGAAAGCTAACTGGAAGCGATTGACTCAGCGGTGACAGTGAGAGCTGCGAGACCCTGTCAAGACCTGATGAGTGTCAGGTGAGGCAAGAGACACTGGGAGTGGCCAAGACCTCTCTAAAGAGTCCTTGGCTCTCTGGCCCTCCCAACGGAGAGGTTGCAGACCAGGAGAGTTAGCAGACCAGCGGGCCAAGGCAGAGTGAAATATCTCTGCAGGTTGCACACCATTAAGACACCAGCCATTTATGGGAACGGATGGGGCGGGTTTGTTTTTTTTTTTAATACCCCCCACTACATATCCTCATAATTAGCGGCTTGTAAAACCAAAGACCAGAATTGCAGGACTGTAATTACCCGTCAGAAGTATGGGACCCGAGTCCTCTCTCTTGCCCTGGGAGATATGACATCCCTAATTGCCAGGAAGGCAATATATTGATAATTATCTAAACCTAGATCTGGAAGCTCTACACCCTGTAAAATTGTTGTCCAGCAAAAGGCTTTCTGATAAGAAAAAGGACTTTCCACTTCCACTCCTGTAGGAATCAGTCTAAATAGGCGTGTCAGTCCCATAAACAGAAATACAATCTTCAGGGAAACTGTCTGTTTCAGAGGCTTTAAAATAGTATAAAACCTAGTGTTAAAAACTGCATGGTATTGGTACAGTGACAGGCATATAGATCAATGAAACAGAATTGAAGACCCAGAAATGAATCCGCACTCCTATGGTTACTTGATCTTTGACAAAGGAGCTAAAACCATCCAGTGGAAAAACGATAGCCTTTTCAACAAATGGTGCTGGTTCAACTGGTGACTAACATGCAGAAGAATGCAAATCGATCCATGCTTATCTCCTTGTACTAAGCTCAATTCCAAGTGGATCAAGGACCTCCACATAAAACCAGACACACTGAAACTAATAGAAAAGAAACTAGGGAAGAACCTTGAACATATGGGCACAGGGGAAATTTTCCTGAACAGAACACCAATAGCTTATGCTCCTAAGATCAAGAATTGATAAATGGGACCTCATAAAATTGCAAAGTTTCTGTAAGGCAAAGGACACTGTCAAAAGGACAAAATGGCAGCCAACAAACTGGGAAAAGATCTTTACCAACCCTATATCTGACAGAGGGCTAATATCCAATATATACAAAGAACTCAAGAAGTTAGACTCCAGAGAGCCAAATAACCCTATTAAAAAATGGGGTACAGAGCTAAAGAAAGAGTTCTCACCTGAAGAATATCAAATGGCTGAGAAGCACCTAAAGAAATGTTCAACATCCTTAGTCATTAGGGAAATGCAAATCAAAACAACCCTGAGATTCCACCTCACACCAGTCAGAATGGCTAAGATCAAAAACATAGGAGACAGCAGGTATTAGTGAGGATGTGGAGAAAGAGGAACACTCCTCCACTGCTGGTGGGATTGCAAGCTGGTACAATCACTCTGGAAAGCAGTCTGGTGGTTTCTCAGAAAACTGGGCATGACACTCCCAGAGGATCCTGTTATACCACTCCTGGGCATATACCCAGAGGCTTCCCCTGCATGCAATAAGGACACATGCTCCACTATGTTCATAGCAGCCTAATTTATAATAGCCAGAAGCTGGAAAGAACCCAGATGTCCCTCAGTGGAGGAATGGATTCAGAAGATGTGGTATATTTACACAATGGAATACTATTCTGCAATTAAAAACAATGAATTCCCAAAATTCTTAGGCAAATGGTCAGAACTGGAAAATATCATCCTTAGTGAGGTAACCCAATCACAAAAGAACACACATGGTATGTAGTCACTGATAAGGGGATATTAACCCAGAATCTCGGAATACCCAAGACACAACAATTCACATATCAATTGATTTCCAAGAAGATGGAAGGAGAGACCCCTGGTCCTGGAAAGACTGGATGTAGGGGAATACCAGGACAGAGAAGTGAGAGGGGGTTGAATGGGGAACAGGGGGAGGGAAGAGGGCTTATGGGACTTTCAGGGAGGGAGGAACTGGGAAAGGGGAACTCATTGGGAATGTAAATAAAAAAAATATAGAAAATTTAAAAAAAATAGTATAAAACCTGGGGCTGAGGAGACAGCCAGTAGGTAAGAGTATTTGCTGTGCAAGCATGAAGACCTCAGTTTGATCCCTAGTCCCCAGGTAACAAGCAGGCTATGGGCAGCCCACTGTGGGTGGTGCCACCCTTAGACTGTTGGGCCTGGGCTATGTAAGAGAAGTAGCTGAAGTGAGTGTAGGAGCAAGCCAGTAAGCTTTGATCTTCCTTGTTTTCTACTTCAAGCTCTTGCTAGAGTTCCTGTGTTGGCTTCTCTCAGTAGTGGACTGTAAGCTAAATAGAACCTTCCTCCCCCAAGTTGCTTTTGATTTTGCTTTTCATTACAGCAACAGGAAAGCAAACTGGAACATGCCCTCAATCACCAAGTCATCCTTAAAGGAACCTGGTATTTGGGGATTTAGGAGGGGGATTTTTGTATTGTTCTGTCTCCTAGTCCCCCCCTGCTTACTGGGTGACTTTAATTCAAGATATCTGCTCTCTGTCCCCAGGTTTTTCCACTTTCTTCTGTCTATAAAACCAATCACTCCTGCTTAGCCCATTGGAACATTTACTTTGTTTTAGAGAAATGTTGCCTAATCCTGGAGTTGGAAATAAAACCAATTATGATTTTAAACTAGACCTTTGTGATCTTTATCTTCTGACAGACAAAACAACAACAACAACAACTGATTCATTTGAAGATGTTTGTGGTGGTGACAAATGGAGGAATGAAGGCAGACAGTTGTGGTTTGAATGTCAAATGCCCCTCACAATCTCATGTGCTTGACCACTTGGTCCCCAGTTAGTGGCACTGTTTTGGGAATGAAACTTTAGGAGGGGGACCCTTGTTGCATGGAATGGACTGCTGGAGGGTGGGCCTTATAGGCTGCAGCCTGGCTCCAGTTCCCTTCAGCTTTCTACTTCTTAGTCTGCTGAGGCGTGAGCAGACAGACCAAGATATCCCCAGTCCTCCCGTGATGTGATAGACAGATGTGGCTACATAATTTTTTAAAAAAACTTGTTTTTCAATTATGCGTCTATATGTGTATGTACATGTGTGTGTGTGTGGTAGCCATGAATCTGATTGATATGGGTGCTGGGAAATTGAATTCTGATCCTCTGCAAGAGCAGTTGGTGGTCTTTATCTCTGAGTTGTCTCTCTTGCCCTAGATACATGATTCTTAATAAAAATGTCAGTTTGAGCATGTATTCTTATAGATGTGCTATATTGCTTTATTTTAATTTTGTGTGTGTGTGTGAATGTTTGGGAGCATATCCATGTGTGTGCTGTATGAGGTCAGGAGAAGGCATCAGATCCCTTCATGCTGGAGTGTTGGTTTATGCTTATGAGTTGCTTGACATGGGTGCTGAGATGCAAACTCTGTCCTCTGCAAGAACAGTAAGAACAATTAATGGCTGAGCCCTTGTTTTTCTTTCCTGATACAGGGTCTCATACTATATATAGCCCAGGCTAGCCTTGAACTCTAGAGCAATCCTCCTTCCTCAGCCTCCTCCTGAAATTACAGGCAGAAGTCACTGTACTTGGCAGAATTACTTTTTGTATAAGGTGTGATGGCTTCTGTGAAAATTTGTAACCTTTTGGATATTTATTACTGAGGCAGGATAGAAGGATAGGAAATTCAGGGGCACAGGGAAGGAAAGGAACCTTATGCTCAAGAGGCTGGTGGAAGCCTCTCACCAGCTGAGAGCCACAAATGCAGCACAATTAGCTACTTTTTTTGTGATGCTTGCCAACATAGAGACAATATTCCTTTCATATAGTCATACTGCAGATAAGAAAGTTAAAATAGCAATGAGTCCTGCTTGAGATCCAGAATGAGGCCTTTGAATATATACTACCTTACTGGTTTGCAATTCTATCCGAGGCATCTAAGGGACCTCTCTATGACCTCATTTACTAGGAGGAAAAGAGGATTCTTAGAAACCTTTTGAGGGACTGGAAAGATGGCTTAGTGGTTCCTCTTGCATTTGTAGAGAACCAGGATGGGAGTTCAGTTCCCAGTACCCAGAGCAAAGGTCTCACAACCCTCTCTCTAGGGGATTTAATACCATCTTCTGACTTTTATGGGCAACTGCACATATTTGCATAAACACACACACACAGTGACACCCATTCATTAAGAAAAAAAGAAAGAATGAAAGAGAGAGAGAGACAGAGAGAAGGGAGGGAGGGAGGGAAGAAGGGAGGGAGAGAGGGAGGGAGGGAGGGAGGGACGGGGGGACGGAGGGAAGGAAGAAACTTTTTAGATATACATTCAGAAGTCACAAGAATTGTATATATGGCTACTATATAGATACTTGATCCAGCTCTCTCTTGAGAAGCCCACACTAGAGTGTGTACTAAGGGCTCTCTTCCTAAGAGCCCTTGGTCTCTTGCTACCTTCTGAATAAACTCCAACTCTATTGACTCCTCTTGAAATTCTGTGAAATATTCCTGAAATGCTATGACATCAATTATCCAGGCCCACCAGGGTGGAGGTCTACATCTCTCAGTCATGTCTCATCACTGCTTACATGGTTTCCACAGCCTCAGTATTATTTTCTATTAGGTTAGGACTGACACAGGAAACTCCTTTTTGGTTCTGATGACTTTCCCAGAAGTCTATTTGACATTTTTTTTGTATGCCTCTGGTACCTCCAGTAAGGGCAGACATGTAAGACCTAGCCCCTTAATCTGTGGGATCTGACATCCCCTTCAGATATAGGGTGTATGTACTAAATTTGTTCATAGAACCCCAGATGATGTCCACTGAAGAAAAGCATGTGTCCATGCAAACTCTGCAAACATCTACACAGGAGAGTTATAAGCTGAGTATATGAGTAAAGAGAAAAATGGTTGTTTTTTCTTCATAATTGAATGATGAGGAGGAAGAGTTAAGGATCTACAAAGGGAAATATATCCACACAGACCATCGCAGAGCTAGGTCCAGCTGAGAAATGAAGACAAAATTTTGGTGTTTCCTATTCTCAAATAGGGTGGTCACTGTGCTATGACTGAATCTTTTCCACTGGGAACAGTGTTGCAGAGGAAAGAGGTAGAATGAGAGCCAAGGACCCTGGGAGTGAAGAGCCTGTGGAAGGTGGGAAGGGCACCCACATCTTCTGCTGAAGTAGTTTTTTATTTGATTTTTGGTATGTTTGTTTGACACAACAGGAGGCCTTACTATCTAGCCCAGACTGGTGTTGAATTCATAATCCTTGTGCCTTGGCCTTTTAAGTTAGGTTAACAGTGCTTATTCTGCAATCATGGGGTTTGGATCCCAGTGGCCAGCATCCCTGCAAATGTGTGTAAATTAAATGCCAAGGGGACAGAGACAAGACGATTGTTGGATTTTTTTTAAATTGTTTCAGCTTAGCTGAGAAAACAAGAAAACACATCCCCAAGGAGAGATCCTGCCTCAAAGGAATAGCTGGAGAGTAATAAAGGAGGCTATTGGGCACACACACACACACACACACACACACACACACACACACACGCACAATCACACTGATACAGATACACACATAAATAAAGTAAACCTTTTAAAAGAAGAAAAGAAGGACTAAAAATTGAGAATACTTGATTATTATTTAGTTCAGTTGACTGATGTAGATCACAAATGTGGTAGGTTCCAGAAGTAAAGTGAATGTGTGGAAGTGTGCTTGTGATATTTGGTCTTGCATCACAGAGTTTATGGTCAGGCTAGACTTTTCAAACCTTGTTATATTTTTTCTAGACTTTGGATATTCTACACAGACATTTATTAGTGGTCAAATTGGCAAATTTTATGTCTGGTATTATAAAAGGATAAGAAAATAACACTTTAGTTGAACCACATAAATTAGCTTTCATTTCAATTCTAGAATTGGGTTGGCAATCCTTCTCTTTATAAAATGAAGTGTTCTGATGGGCCAAGCAGAGAAGGTTTGTTTTTAGACAGGGGAGGGTTTGAAGGAAAGAAAATGAAAAACAGAAAGAAGATTGCTCATTTTATTATATATTATGCATGCTTTGGGGGTTTTTTGTTTGTTTGTTTGTTTTTGAGACAAAGGTCTTGTTGCTTAGCAGAGGCTGGCCTTGGCTGGCCTTGAATTTACTATTTAGCAGAGGTTGACCTTAAACTTTTATCTTCCTGCCTGTGTCCCCCAGTGCTGGAATTACAGGTGTGTATGCTGAAAAATGTCCAGTCAGATTGCTGTTTTGTTAGTTTTGTTTTATTTGTTTTATTGAGACAGGGTCTCATGTATCTATCCCTGACTGGCCAAGATCTGGCTGTGTCGCCATTGAACTTGTGATCTTCTAGCCTCCCTTTCCTAGATGCTGAGATTATACTCATGCCCCACCTTGGCAGTTTATGCAGTTCTGGGGATAGGTCACAGGGAATGGTGCATCCTCAGCCTCAGGCTGGCATTTTAAATCAACTTTGCTTTGTCAAGTGGGGAGACACAATAATAAGAAAATAAAGGATTATTTATTTCAGACTCCCTTTATGTTAGGATTAAGACCAGAGACCTCCACTGTCATGTTAATGGATCTCTCTAATCCTAATTTCCAGGAAGATCAGATTAACAGTCTCACTTCAGATGAGGTGGCCCTTTATCACAAGTGGTTCCATTTTGGTTTTGAGCCTGATTCATGCAGAAGCTTAGTCTGGAACAGTGGCCTCTGTGATTTGTATTTAATAGCATAGATGATGGAATACCTGGTCAAGGGTAGAAGCAGAGACAGTAAAAAGTCAGTGTAGGAGTTAAATATTTATTGAATAAGTGAAAAACAAGCTCCTTGGAGTTTGTGTTGAGGAAATGATGACTGAGGCTTTCAGACCCCTTTAAGATTTACAACATAGCAACGATCAGACTACCTGTCTTTCATTTCAGAGCAAATATTTACCCTCAGTATGAATGTGTGGCCTGAGCCATAGCAACTCAGGAGGAGCAGCTGTTCCGGCCTGAAAAGCAAACATTCCTGAATACATTACTTTTGGAAAATGAGTTTCTAAACAAGGCTTTCGTTCTGGGCAGGAGATTCCATTCAGACTGGACAGAGTTGTAACTCTTTCCTTTCTAAAGACTGAGGGAAGCGGGTATGAAGCCACTTACATGTTTGTTCTAGGTATGAGACAGGAAGAGGAGTGAGGATCAGCATGTTGTGCTCTGGCCGTTCTGTGTATCAGTTGGTGCTGGGGAAAGAAGCTCTGGGGATCCAGGAAAAAACAAAACAAAACAAACAAACAAAAAACCAAAACAGTAATTGCTCATTCAGCAACGACCTAGGTGCAGATGCTATTTTGTCTACTACATTTGTTTTTAGAAACATAAAAAAAGGAAGAAATTTCTGGGATATTTTAGATTAGTGCAAACTAATAGTCTACAGGATACTTTTACGATATCCAAAGGGTTTGAAGACTTAGAGAATTTTATATTCAAATTTTTTAAAAAAAAAAGTGTGTGTGTGAAAATGAACATCTGTACATATCTGCACCCATGCTAACTGCATGAAATGGTCAGAAAATAATTTCTGAGAGTTGGTTCTCTTTTTTTCCTACTGTTTGAGTTTCAGGGATTAAACTCAGATTGTCAGATTTGGCATTAAGTACCTTTACCCACGGAGCCATTTCATCAGTCACAAAACATGCCTATAGATCCCCACTTTGGTCCTTCTCCTATATAATCCTAAAGTTTTTGTCAGTGCCTTAAAGACAAATGGACCTGCTGTTTGGTTCTGCCTTCACTATTACTGGGTTATCTATTGTGGTCAGGCCTTCTCAGTTAGGACCCCAAGAATGACATCTCTTCAACCAGAACTCTGCCAAATCTGAATTTGTGGAAATCTCATAAAATGGGAAGATAACCAAGTGTGATGGTTCCCACCTGTAATCCCACCACTTGGGAGGTGGAGGCAGGAGGATCAGGAGTTCAAGGTCATCCTCAGTTGCATAGAATGTTCATCGGAAGCCTAGGATACATGAAAGCTGGTCTCAAAAATTACAATGATCACATGACCACTACATGGTATGGTTAAAGGGAAGGTTTTTTTATTGTAGATAAAGAGAGAGAGAGAGAAAGAGAGAGAGAGAGAAAGAGAGAGAGAGAGAGAAAGAGAGAGAGAGAGAGATTGAGCCATCAGTCCTGAGCCATCAGGAAGAGTGCAGAGTAGAGAGAGAAAGTAGATGGAACGTAGCCAGCATACTGGACCTCGCCATAAGAGAAGCGGAAACAGAGCGGGGGGGGGGGAGACCAAGAGGGAGAGGGAGAGAGGGAGAGAGGCAGATAGACAGAGACAGATAGACAGAGACACACAGAGAGACAGAGACAAAGGGGAACTTAGAAAAGAAGTTCAAGATAGAAAACACACGTATTGAAAATAGCAGGAGAGTGAGTGGCTTCTGGTGGGGAAGCCCTTAAGCTGGATAGAGTAGGGAGGAGAGGAGAAGGGCTAGGATGCCAGCAAGGACTCTTTGAAATGTCTAACAGGTACTTGTGATGATACTGAAGAAGGCTAAGGCCAGCATTTGGTACGATAATACATACTACAGAAAGTCATTTGTCCCTCTGCTTGTGATAAGGGAAATGGTAGAAGGGAACTGGCTTCACAAGTTCCTGAGGAATTGTGACTTTTATCTGGTGGTTACCAGAAACCCTCCTATAGTCCAAGTTGAGCCCATTTCTGGATATTTGGACTGCCTTTTTGAATTTGGGGAAATGCAGTTTCCTTTGGACTGACAAAGGCCACACGGCTGCAATACTGTTCCATTAAGGAATAGGTCACCACAAGTTTTACTTCCTGTTGTCTTATGATACATTCATCTATAGTTGATGCTATAGGCAATGGAGTTTGCAATACTATACTATGACACTGACCAAATCATCACACATTAACAGTAAGCTTATCTGATAATAGCCAGTAATAACAATTTGTGCTTTCCCAATAGAATGGGAGTAGAGGCTCAATGGTAAACAGTTTACTCATTCTGCATAAGGCCCCAAGTTCAGGCCCCAGTGCATGCATACATACAAAAGAAGTGATGTAGTACCATGACAGTATTTCTTGGACCTGTCTGTTGGTGACATTAAGTGCCCGTTGGTCAAAGGTAGTCTAATTCCATCTTGTCCACTGTATTCCATAGTGCACTAATAGTACAACACTTGATATGGAAGAACATGACTCAGCTCTTCACTTCCACTTCTAACAAGGATACACGTTTTCCTCCTGAGTCAGCATTACTGAAAAGCAGAGGCTGATCAAAATTAGGCCCTTATATTTTCAATATTATAAATGTTGAGTAATTGGAATCTTCTCAGCACTAATTATACATATAGGGCACATATCACCTGAGTTTATCATTCTGTGATAGATGTGCAGCTGCTGTAGAATCATGGTAAGAAATGCAACAGCCTGTTCTCAGTTGTTCAAGCATTGCCATGGTATAATGAATAGGTAATAGTCAATTGGGCTCGATGAGTCATAGTGTTGTAATCTAGTATTTCCCTTGCAAGGTCCTTGGGCTTTATACAAGCAAATATCTCCTTGTATCCAAGTATTAACCAGGCCTTACCCTGTTTAGCTTCTGAGATCACAGGAGATATCAGGGTGGTATCCTCACAGACAGGAAACCTTCTCCAATAACAAGAAGTGTGATTCTTAGACAGGTGCCATTCATGCCATGTTCTCACTGAACTAGTTGTAAGTTCTTGGACAATAATTTAAATCTTGGTTTTTTTTTAGCATTTCTTAAGATAGGGTCTCATGTAACCCAGGCTGTTCTTGAACTACTGATCCCCCTGTTTCTACCTCTTAAATGCTGGAAGCATGTATGGACTTTCAGCACCATACATCACTTGAAGCTAAAATTTTCAACCTCAATGTAAGTCAGAATTAAGTGTGAAAGCTTGAAGGCTACAGAGACATCTCAGTGCATAAAACTCTTTCCTGATAAGCCTAAGGACCTGAGTCCATTGAACTCACATAAAAGCCAGACATACTTGCATGCAATGCAATCCCAGGACTCCTACAGGAAATGGAGGGGGTGTGGGGAACAGAGACAGAAGGATCCTAGGAAGCTCTCAGACTGATCTGGTGTATCCGATGGCAAACAAGAGATCCTGCCTCAACAAGATGAAAGGTAAGGACCTATACTGAGGTTGTCCTTTGTCTTCAATCTGAGTACTGTGGCTTAGGCACTCCCTGACCCTTGTCTCTCCCATCTTCCTAATCCCCTCTCTCTCCTTTATATCTTTCACACACAAATAAACAAAACATAAATGTCTATATGGGCTCTTCCAGGACCGTCACTGTTAGTATCCGTGGAAGACTAGGAAGCCTCTTCCTCAAGACCCCTGTAAACTTGTGTGGTGTTTACTCGCAACCAAACACATCTCCCAGATACCTTACATCACCACCAGCTTACACATAATGCCTTGTACAATGTCAATGCCATGTAAGTAGTTATACAATGTTGTTTAGGAAATAATAAAAATTTGTACTCATTTACATTAATGTAAATTTGTTTTATGGTGCTAGGGATTGCATACAGGACCTTGATCATGGTAATTGTACTAGATCATCTTATGTCAACTTTACACACAAACTAGAATTATCCGAAAGGAAGGAACCTCAACTAAGAATGCCTCCATGAGATCTGGCCATACAGCATTTTGTTAATTGGTGATTGATGGGGAGGGCCTAGCCCATTGTAGGTGGTACTTTCCCCAGGCTCCTGGTTCTCTTAGAAAGCAGGCTGAGCAAGATACCAAACAGCACCCTCCATGGCCTCTGCATCATTTCCTGCCTCCAGGTTCCTGTCCTGCTTGAGTTCCTGCCCTCACTGCTTTTAATGATAAACTGTTATATGGAACTGTAAATGAAGTGAAGACTTTCCTCCCCTGCAGCCTATACTCCTCAAGTTGCTTTAGTCATTCATGGTGCTTCACTGAAGCAATAGAAACCCAAATAAAGACAGTAGGCAAGCACTCCACTGCTGAGCTACCTTCTCAGCTCTAGATGTAATTTAAAGTTTCCTCCTCCTATGTTAGTTGAATTAGAGTTAACTGTATTTTCTAAAGTGAGTGATTCCTAAGATCAAAGCTTTTTCCATGTTTCCCTCTGCTGTCCTCTCAGAGGACACAATAGTTTTAAGGGAGGAAGAAAAACATATTGTATTATTCTTCCCTCCCCATAAAAGGAAGAAAGGACTGGGGCCCTGCGCATAGGATTTTCATCTGAATGGCTGCAAATTACCACAGCATCCTAAATCATGGACTAAAATGTGCCCCAATTTAAAAATTAGCCCCAGTCTATAACTTAGCTCGATCACATTGCCTATCTTACTAATGCTGTGGAGCGAGGCGGCCTACGCTTTCATCTTTGATGCAATGATGAAATCTTTGGGGGCGCTGAAAAAGTCTCCATATATTTGCAACTTAAATTTTTTTAATATTGTATTTATTTACTCCGTTTGTCGGGCAGGAGCATGGGTGTTCCACAGAGCACTTATGGCAGTCAGAGGACACCTCTGGGGAACATGGTCTCTCCTTCCACCACATGGGTCCTGGGGATTGGACGTGTCTCTTCAGGTTTGGCTTCTTTCCAGTCCCTTAATTCATCATCTCATTCAATGGCATTAATTCAACAAATACTTAAGCCATCAGTGTCCTAGGCACTGTTCAATGTGAAAGAAGTCTGAGTTAATAAGAACATGCCCTGCTCTTGGGTCCTGTGGTCTAGCAGACATAAGTAAATTGCAGCTAGCACCCTTTACGTGCTGTGGACAAGGCTGGGTACCATATAAGCAAAACATTCACACACATAAAGTAATCAATTAAAAAGATAAGGAGCCAGGTGGTGGTGGCACATGCTTTTAATCCCAGCACTCGGGAAGCCCAGGCAGGCAGGTGTCTGAGTTTGAGGCCAGTCTGGTCTACAGAGGGAGTTCCAGGACAGCCAGGGATATACAGAAAAGTCCTGTTCTGATGGTGCCCGTGCCGCCACGGTACGGAGTATCGGGCGTAGGCCTGGGGGATTAACAGAAAACACAGACTCGGGTCATTCAGTAAGGAGAATGCCAAAGCTTTACTGAGGGACCAGCAATAGATACTAGAGGCCAGGTGAAAAACAACAGGAAAAAACAATCATAGTCATAGGTCAGGCACCTAGGAAGTTCCTACACACCGGGCGGGAAAACAGAAATCAAGCTAAGCCGCAGGATGCTCCGCACTCAGGAAACCTGTGCAGACAGCTCAGCTGGGGGCGTGGAGCTAAGCTCACCGATGCCCAACACTGTTCTTGAAAAAAAAAAAAGGTAAGGTAGAGTAGTTGAAGAAATTCAGCAGCAATCTCTGGCTTGTACATGCATGTGTATGTACATATGTACAATTGTATTCACAAATACATATTTATACATATACCACAAACCACCAAAAAAGCCAAAGAGAAACTTAAAACTGGGTGTAGCAGCACATGCTTTCCTCAGCATCTAGGAGGTTGAGGAAGGAAGAGCAAGGGATTTGAGGCCAGTTTATGGTACAAATTGAGATTAATTTCTCTCTCTCTCTCTCTCTCTCCTCTGTGTGTGTGTTTGTGTGGGTATGTGATACATGTGGTATGTTTGTGTGTGTGTGTGTGTGTGTGTGTGTGTGTGTATGTCCCTTCCACCCTCCACATGCAGCAGAAAAAAATAAACAGAGGAATTAAATGATACATCACACAGGGTACCTACCATGACTGTCAAGTGGTGGGGTCAGGGGTCCATACAACCCAGGATTCTGTATTTCAAAGCCCATATTTTTGAAAACCATGTTGTTCTGATAAGCTCAATATCATTCACATTTGAAACTGTCAACACACTGGATAAAGGGGTGATACTGCAGTATTCTCCTTCTCAGTCAACTGTGATGACAGGTGTGGAAGTATCTCATTGTGGCCCCTGCTGGCCTGGCTCTCAGTAATCAACTCTTGTATCTCTGAGCAGAGCTGAGGCAACTGGCCAGGACAAGTTGCTGCCAGGGGAGCGCCTCACTTTACACAGGTGGCTGTGGTAGCCAGCCAGCTATTGAACTTGAAGCCTTGTTGCTCAAAGCTAACAGGAACAGACCGGCTCAGCCACAGAGCTGCAGTGATGGCCTCGTCCTCCAGGATCACAGACCGTGTGTCCTCACACAGTGTTAGAAGCTGAATTGACTCATTTTTAAAATGATGCAGCAACATCTGCTCCATATTGATGCTTGGGAAATGGGAAAAATTGAAGGGGGGGGGCTTTTCCTCTTAACTCTACAAACAACTGTTGGTAACATTTTCCTAGGTTTACTCCATGCACTATAAACCTTATTACTTAGGCAGGTGTGGTCGTACATGTCTGTGAGCCTAGCGCTGAACAGGTAGAGGTCAATGTTAGATACAGTGATGTTGAGGTCAATAGAACATAGGAGACCCTCTCTCAAAACAAAACAAAGTTTAGTACTGAACAGTCACTTGTCACATTACTACTTCCTCTAAGCTCAAGGAATATCAGGGAAGATGGGGAAGAAATGTAATACCCGGAAAGCAGGGAAACCAGTGAGAAATGCCGCCTTTTGACTATGACAAGTCCACTGCAACCATCTCATAGCAGTTGTGGTGACTGGCACGTGGCCTGCCCAAGTCTGGCTCTTTTGGGCTGGCAAGATGGCTCAATGGGTAAAGGTGCTTGCTGAAGCATTAGACTGAAGACCTATGTTGGATCACAGGTACAATAGATGCAATAGATGGAGAGAACCAACTTCTGCAAATTGTCCTCTGGTGTTCATGTAAATACATGTACACACACACACACACACACACACACACGTAATAAACCACCCCCAAAAGACTGTCCTTGTCCACAATCATGGATTAGGCAGGGGCCCATGGGATCTTATTCCTGCCATGCTATACTACCAGCTACTGAAGAGGGGACAGTCACTGTCTTCAGATGTGTACATGTTGGTGAGCCCATCAAGCTCCAATTGATAGTTCCAAACTCATGGTCATATACCCCTAGTTAAATGCAGTGAATTTTGTCACAAGATAAAACAGAACGACATGAATATGGAGTTGAGATTCAGGTGTTGGGGGTTGGCAGGGGTGGTCAGAGTATCCAGAATGCATTTTATACATGTATAAAATGTCATAGAACAAATTACACTAAGAAAAAGAACAAACAAATTCAGTTTTATGGTTTAAAAGTAATACATATTATGTCATAGGAACATTGGAGAATGCAAACAAAAGGTTTGTTGTGACATTGATAGGTAACCATTATCAATGTTTTGCTGCTTGTCATTTCTTTTCTTGGTGATGTGAGCAGTAATGTAAACATAAAGTGAAGAATCATTGTTGGTTGAGGTGACATGCACCCATAATCCCGGCACTCAGGAGGCAGTGGACCTCGTCAAGTGCAAGGTCATTCTTAGATATCTAGCAACTTTGAGGTCAGCTAAGGCTGCAAAGATCCTGTCTCAGAAAAAAATATATAAACAAAAAATGTTATTTAATTTCTACCACTACCTGTCTATGAAATAACAGGATTGAGAACACAATGTACATTTAATGTTAACCAAGGACAAGAACAAACAGGACCTGGGTGCACAGTCCTAACATCCTAACTCTTGTAAAGACTGAGTCAAGACTGTCAAAAGTTCTAGATTTTTCTGGGATACACAGTGAGTCTAAGGCCAGCCTGGGCTACATAGTAAAATGCTAAAGGAAGGAAGGAAAGGAAGCAAGGCAGGAAGGAAGGGAGGGAGGAAGGAAGGAAGGAAGGAAGGAAGGAGAACGAATAGAAAAAATCCACAATAAGATATTTGTTGATGAGTCCCAAACAATTTAAACATTACTGAGCATATGGAGAGATTAGATGTTGCACATTCCTGGTGGAAAAGTAGAATGTTTTGGCAGTTTCTCAAAAAGCTAAACACAGAATTACCAGATGGTCTGGCAATTCTACTTCTAGGTACATATCCCCAAGAAAATAAACAGGTACACACACACAAAATGCTATAGCCTAGAACTAGTAGTCATAGTAGCTAAAGGGCAGGAACACTCAACTGTCCATCAATGGCTGAATGGATAAATGAATTGTGGCATAGCCACACAAAGGAATACTATTCAGTCATAGGGAACTGCACGAGCAGGTGCTTCAGTGTGAATGAACCTCAAAAAGAGTGGACTAAACCAGAGCGAGCAGACGCAGGAGCCCATGTGTGAAGGTGTCTTTCCTATGAAATACTCAGAACACAAATTCTTAGGAGAGGAGAGCAAGGGTGGTTGCTAGGAACTGGAGGAGAGCAGAAGATGATGCTACAGTTTCCTGGATATGGAGTCTCTTTAATGTGTGGTGAAGTGTTTTAGAACTTAGAATCCAAAGTGCGCCCTCTTCAAAATATCTTTTCATTGTAAAGTACTGAAAGCACTCTTCCGTAGTATCTGTCTACTACCAGCTTTTCAATTGGGTTTTTCTTAGTTATCGCCTTCATATACTGTGAGTGAATGTATGTGTGTGTGTGTGTGTGTGTGTGTGTGTGTGTGTGTGTGTATACAGGAGTGCATGCCATGTAGAGATCAGAAGACGATTTATAGGAGTTGGTTCTTTCCTTCCATCATTTCTATCATGTGGGTCCTAGGGAGGAAACTGAGGTCATCAGACTTGGCAGCAAGATTCTACCCACTGAGCAATCTTGCCAGACCTATTTATTTATTTTTGAAACAAGGTCTTGTTGTGTAGCTCAGGCTGGAATTGAAGTCACAATCTTCCTGCCTCTACCTCCTGGGATCAGGGCTTACTGGCTTGTACCATCATATCCAGTCTTAATTCAATTCTTAAAAAACAAAAAAGTATTTTTATTTTATATGTATGGGTATTTTGGCTGTGTGTCTGTGCACATGCATGCAGTGTTCTTGGAGGTCAAAAGAGGCATTGGGTACCTTGGAACTGGAGTTACAGAACATCGTGAACTGTCATGTGGGTGCTAAGAATGGAGCCCTGGTTCTCTGCCAGAGCAGCCAGTACTCAGAATAGTTGAGACTCTGGTTTCTTTATTTCATTTCTTATACCTCATTAGTAATAAAATAAAATATTATTTTTATGTTTTTATGTATAGGTTAGGGCCTCTCAGAAGTGACCATGTGGTAAAACCCCATCTCAATTCAAACTCCCAAACAACACAGAACAAAACTTTTTGTTATAACCTAGGTTTACATTTTTAGAACTTTTTGAAGCCATTTAGGAGTTCATTGTTAACCTTTTTAATTGGTAAAATCATTTTCCTGGAAAACTGGGCTGTTTCACATTTCTAACTCATAAAAATAGACACACATGTCCCTGGTGACATCAGAAAATAACTATTAAACAGCAAACCGCATCCTCTAACCTAGAGCCTTTTTTGTTCCTCTCCCTCCATACAAAACATAATAACTACAGTTAAGGTGCTGCAGAGATGGCTCAGCAGTTAAGAGCAGTCATGATTTTTGCAGATGACCCAAATTTGATTTCCAGCAGCCATGCCTGGGGGTTCACAACTGCCTGTAACTCCAGCTCCAGGGGATCTAATACTTCTGACTGCTGAGGGTACTTACATTCACATAAACCTCCCCACATGCACCCCAACTCATGCACATACATATTTTTAGGTCCTTTAAATATAAGCAGATAAGGAAATCAGGACAATAAGAGGCATAATCCGAATTCATACAGTCTAGCCTGATTCAAGGGCTGATCGGGTTCCCTGGCAATTTGGAGATATGGGAAAGTGATCTCTCTGCACTTCAACTCTATATTCTGTAAAGCAAGGGGGAGTGGAGTGCTAGTTTCACAGAGACATTGGGAAATGTTCTATGTTTAGCAGAAATTCAAAAAGTAGTATTGACTTTTATCAATAGCTGCTGATTACACTTCAATCATTCATTCACTCATTCGAGACATGGTTTTGTGTAACCTAGGCTGCTACACAAACACCTTATGTATCCAAGGATGAATCTGAATTTCAGACCCTCCTGCCTCTTCTTGTGTGCTAGGATCACACATCTGGTTTATTTCGTGCTGGGGACAGGACCCAAGGCTTTGTGCATATTATACAAGCATTCTGCCAGCTGAGCTGCATTCTCATCCCTTAGTTTTATATTAAAACCAAAAAAGTATGTATGTGTAGGCCAGAAGATGGTATAAGGTGTCTTGGGGCAATCAAGCCCTGGGGTTCCTCCTGCCTTCACTCCTAGCACTGGGACTAGAGCTGTACCTGCTCTTTTAACAAATCCTCTATCCTGTAGATCAGACCTGGGTCCTCATGCTCAGTCTGTGAATGTTGTACTAATTGAGCTCTGTTGCTAGTCCAGACACTGTATTTTTTTTTTATTGCTGCTATGTTTGGTCTCTATAGTTATTTTCCAGGTTTGTAAAGATCAGTGTTCTGAACAACTTTGTTGGCTGTATATACAAAATATTTGCCTCTCTTGTTCCTTTCCATACAAATACACAGGATTGACATAGGTGTACACACACACACACACAGTGGCTGCTGCCCCCTTTTATATTCAAATCATGCACATAAATGCAAACAACACAGAATCCGCAAGCAGCAGTCCAC
Organism: Tokudaia tokunoshimensis; assembly: GCA_036184795.1. Classification (NCBI taxonomy): domain Eukaryota; kingdom Metazoa; phylum Chordata; class Mammalia; order Rodentia; family Muridae; genus Tokudaia; species Tokudaia tokunoshimensis. The sequence goes on from BTHU01000010.1 coordinate 104,715,999, forward strand.
ATTTGGGTTTGTCTACAAAGAAGGATCATCATCTACAGATATGTTCTAGCTCACCAATCACACTTAAAATCTACCAGCCCTCTAACAGATCCCAAGCCACCCACAATGCTAGATCCATCCATGCAAAGCTGATCTACTGGCTTCAATGTGGGCAGGTGCCTTATTCTTGCTTCATTTCGGAGTGATTTTATTTTAGTTGTTTTTGTTTTGTTTTTGTTGTTCTAGAGAGTTTATCATCTGTCCCTCTTTCTTCCTACCCAGCCCCCAAACCTCCCCCCCATCCAGCCTCCATTGCGCATGTGTTATGCATCCCTCCCCCATCCTGGGTACCAGTTGGGAGCTTTCGGGTGCTGGAGATTGAAGAGATGGAGCAGCTTCCTCAGCAAGGCCGGGCCCATTAAAGCACTGCCGATCTGAGCTGCCTTCCTCCCTGCAGCCTTCAGCAGGGATGGAGTGAAACGGACCCCTGGACCTGCCCGCGGGGATCAGCAATGGAGTTAAAGCAATCTCTGTCTGTTCATCTGGAAGCGGAGAAGCCTCTGAGGCGCTATGGGGCGGTGGAGGAGACAGCATGGAAAGCAGAGGGACTGGGAAGTGAGTGTTTGGGCAGGGAACGGGTGGGAACAGTTGGGGACCGGAACGCAGTGAGCCGACTAGGAAAGCGCCCCCGCAGCTGGGCTTCCAGTGTTGCACAGCAGCGGTGTTCTCCCTATAAACAAAAGAGGGCTCCAGGGCTAGGCTGCACCAGGAGGCTCCTCTGGAAATCGCGAGGCAGCTAAGCTAGGAGTCCAGCTGAGCTGGACTAAGGAGTCTGAGATCTGCCAGCTGGAGGCTGCTTTTGTGAAGGACAGTCTTTCCTGCATCCCAGGAGGGACACTAGGGTGTTAAGATGCTTGAGGGCGCAGGAGCCAAGGGCAGCTTGGAAAGCGCCCACATACAGAGATGGGGGAGTGTCTGCGTGCTCTTTCAGTCTTGAGGTTCAGAACCTAGCTGAAATCCCAGCATCGTGCCACCTCCTCTTGGGTCAGAGGAGAGGTGAAAGAGCAAGCGAGGGCAAGGTTAGCGCTGTGCAACCCCCCTCCCCCACTTTGTTAGTCCTTGACTCAAAGATCCAATTTGGTTTGGTTCAGCTCTTGGAGGCAGGTAAAGCAGACCTCTGTACTTACTGGCTCTCTCTTTGGTGTTTTGATATCAACAAACATTTCTAAATGAATCCAAGACTTTTTCTTTCAATTCGTTGGACACAATACTTGAAACTCTGCAAACAGTGGAGGCTATCTGGAAAGTCTAAGGTCACTGATGTCCCTGACTCCAGGGGCTTCCCAATGTCCTCCATCCTGCCTCCTGTTCTGGTAAGGCTTGCCCAGCAGCCCTGGTATAGTCTGCAGGACTGGAGAAAGCCCTCTTGCCTTCTAAGGGGCCCTGCAGCTACCTGCTCTGACTGGGTCTCTGGGCTTAGTGTTTTTCCCCCAGCAGCAGCCCCTGAGTTACATGTACTTAAAGTATTGGAAATAAGCTCCTTTCCTATCCTCACTTGGGAGAAAGTGTGTGTGTGTGTGTGTGTGTGTGTGTGTGTGTGTGTGCGGGCGCGCGCGTGCGCGACACCTTTGTGATTGTTTTCTCCATTCTTGTAACTATGGACTCAAGCTATATTGTGTTTGTATTTCAAGTTCAAATGTCTTCATCCCTGCTATAATGGATGTTCTGATACTTCCAACCTCTTTCTTTCTTACATTTTCTTTCTCCTTTTAGACTAGGTCCTTTCTCCTGCTTCATTCTTTCTAAATCCTTTGGCTTTGGCACTTTGAGGTAACCTAGAGGTTGCAGGTCTGTGGTTTACAAGCTCTAAATAATACCAGCCATGGCTGCCTTGTATTGTTAGATTGCCATGTTATGAAAGCTTCAGAAACAACTCTTATTTATCCCTGCTATAACCTTGTGTGGCATTGTGATGCCTTTTGCATATATGAGAAGGCAGGGGCTTGCTGGGTAACATAAATGGAAATGATGGGACCAGAATTCAGACCCAGATTAGTTGGACTCCATACATTTTTCATGAAGGTTTACTGCTTTCATAGTTTCAGGAACCTTCCTGGGTCTGTTTCAAAGATGGTCAGTAATTTTATAAGCAGATAGTGGCCATGCTGGTCCCTGTGGTCCACAGTGCTTGATAGATGTTTTGGTCCCCATAGAGTAGAAGCCAAGTACAGTCAAGGAATCCCTGGTTTGACTAGGGATCTACTCTTTGGCTGACAATGTAACAAGGTGTGTTTCTGTCCTTTACATTTGCTCTTTGAAAATGGGGATAATAATATCATATACCATGTGGCTTTCTAACATGAATATTGAATAAGATGGTACGTGCAAAGCTCAGGTAAGTTCTCAGGACAGGGCTGTTTCAGTAGTTCCTCTGTCAACCTTAGAGGGAATTCACTTTCATCTTTTCCTTTCAACTGCATAAAGCAAGACTATGAGTTAAAACTGCAATATTGGGCATAGCTCTGTGAGTTCTAGGCCAGCCAGGGCCACAAAGTAAGACCCTGTCTCAAAACAAAAATCCAAAGCAAACTGAAATATTGAGCATTTCCCTAAAGCATTCTCTCCTCTCTCCCTCCCCCATCTTTCTCTGCCAGCCCCCCCACCCCTAAGATCTCATATAATCCAGACTGGCCTCAAGTTCTCTATAACCAAGGATGACCTTGAATTTTTCTGCCTGTCCTCCCAAGCATTGGGACTCAGGTGTGTGCCAACACACTCAGTTCCTTCTCATTTTTCCGCCTTTTTATTGGGACCATATTCAAGCACATAGGGAAAACTGAGGTAAGAATTCACTTTAAATCACTTAAGTCCCTGAAAATTTTGTACTTCTGAGTCCCTAATCCTTTTTGTCCAAAACCTCCAAGATTCTTAGACTTGCTTCTTGTTTCAGTGCCAGATCAGTTTCTTATGTGCCTTGCACAGATCTCCAAACCAACCCCCAGTTCTTTAAGCTATTCCCATTTGAAATCTCAAAGCGAGAATCCAGAGACCCACTTTAGATTCTTGACTCTGGCAAGTTTTGGCATTTTAATTCCTGTCTCTAATCAAGCATTTTGGGATTTTCCTTTATGTGTAAACATCCTCTCAATTCACAAGGGATTTATAGAGGCATTGGACAGGTCTGAGCCTCTATTCATTTATTAATGAAGTGTAGAAATTAGCAATACAGGGGCTATGGTCAAACAACAGCCCAGGCAGTACTGCAGCTCCAGACATGCTGAAGAAGGAAAGAGCCCATTAAAAAGGTTCTGCTTTGGGCTGGAGACATGGCTCAGCTGATGAAAGCACTAATTGCTCTTCTGAAGGTCCTGAGTTTGAATCCCAGCAACCACATGGTGGCTCACAACCATCCATGGTCAGATCTGACTTCCTCTTGTGGAGTGTCAGAAGGTAGCTACAGTGTACTTACATATAATAAACAAATCTTTAAGAAAAAAAAGGTTGGGGCTGGACAGATGGCTTAGTGGTTAAGAGCACTGACTGCTATTCCAGAGGTCCTGAGTTCGATTCCCAGCAACCACATGGTGACTCACAACCATATGCAATGGGATTGGATGCCCTCCTCTGGTGTGTCTGAAGACAGCTACAGTGCACTTACATAAAAATAAAAAAAGGTTGTGCTTCACTTCTGCATGTATTTAAAGATTTTTCTAAAGAGCTCAAGAGGGGAAAGATGGTAAACTTGGTTGTTTTTAGCTGAGATTATATTAACTGCTTCCTTTCATTTCAGCTAGAGTATTTAGAGTAGAATATTTATGTACTCTGACTTATTTACAGATAAGGTCTCATGTAAGGCTGACCTCCAACCTGCTATATAGCCAAAGATGACCTTGTAATGCTTTTGTGTGTGTGTGTGTGTGTGTGTGTGTGTGTGTGTGTGTGTACTATGGCACACATGTAGAGGTCAGAGGACAATTTTTACAAGTCAGTTCTCTCCTTCCATCAATCAAACTCAGGTCATCAGGCTTGGTACTAAGTGTTCTTGTTGGCTAAACCATTAAATTAGCTCTTGAGCTTGAATTTCTGATCTTCCTGCCTCTACACCCAAGTTTATGGGTATGCACCACCATCCTGGGTTTACAATGCTGGGACTCAAACTTGGGGCTTTGTGTATGCTGGGCAACTACAGCATTTATCTAACCTACTATCTTTCTTATTTGTGGTATTGTGGTACTGAACACAAGCACATGAATGCTAGACAAACACTCTTATCACTAAGCCATATTTTAAGGTCATCTAGGCCTTGAACCTACATTGTAGTCCAAGTAAGACTTGAATTTGGAACCCTCTTAGGCCTGACCTTAAAGTACTGAGACAAAGAGGCAAGAGGGTCTGGAGTTCAAGGTCATCTTTGGCTATAAAGAGAGTTTGAGGCTAGCACATGAGGTCCCATCAAAATCAAAGAACTGAAAAAGAAAGGAAATTAAAGAATAGGAGTTTGAAGTCAGGTGAAGTAAGTTCAAACTAGCCCTTGTCCTTTCCAGCTCTGTTACCATGGGTGTAAAGTTGAACGATATTACTGGTTGCTTTATCTGTAAAATGGGAATAAATGGAACTAGAGAGATGACTCAGTAGTTAAGAGTACTTGACCCAAGTTTAGTTCCCAGTACCAATGTGAGTACAAAGACACCTTTTAGTGCCCTGTGTCCTGTGCCCATTTTCATTTCTAGGGCCTCATGAATGCTAGGAAACCATCTAGTATTTTCTCACTTGAAATAGATTCTTAAAAATTGCTTCCACTAATCCTTTCCTTCTTCAACCTTTACCAGATAGCTTAGGTTGGCCTTGAAGTTGAGCTCCTGGTATTTCTACTCCACCTCCCATTTTCCCATAAGCAATGGGGTGTTTCTGTAATAACTCAGCTGGAAAATGCATGGTGACATTTCACTGTGGCAAGATCTATAAAAATATTGCTTTCAACTGACTGTAATTAATTAAGGGAGACACAAAGACAAGGTGCCTTTTGAGAAAGCTCAGAGCTTTTGAAGATCACAGTGGTCTGTTGTCAGGGAATGACTTAAAGAATGTTAAAGAACTGGGGTAGGGGATGTGAGGGGAAGATGGCCTAGAATGTGTGTTGGGGGAGGGGGTTGCCAAGGGCATCCAAGGTAGGAGGGGCTGCAATAAAGCAGCCAGCCCAGGCAGCAATCTTCTCAAAAGCTCCTGGAAGATGGTTGTTATTTACAAGTCTAAGGATGTGAAACGACTGGCAAGCAGATCATTAACTGACCAGTGTCTCTGGCTAATAAACAATATGGAGCTTGAAGCAGTGTGACTTGCTGCCTATCTGTGAACCCTCTGTTGAGGGGAAGATTTCTGCACCCTTGTCCTTGATTTGACTCATTTCCTTTGAATGTTTGATTAGGGAGGATAATTGTATTATTTCTCATTTTATTTTAGCATTACTATGTCCTCCTAATTATAAAAATAATACACTTACTTTTTGTTGTTTAGAGACAGGATGTCATTTATCCCAATATGATGGTTTGAATAGGTTTGGTTCCCACAGATTCATGTGTTTCAATGCTTGGCCATAGGGAGTGGCACTGCTAAGAGGAGGTGTGACCTTGTTGGAGGAAGTGCATCACTGTGTAGGAAGGCTTTGAGGTCTCCTATCTGTGGATCAATATGTAGTAGAACTCTTGCCTCTTCCAGCACCGTGTCTGTCTGCACACTGTCATGCTTCCCACCATGATGATAGTGGACTAAACTGAAACTGTAAGACAGTTACATTAAATGTTTGCCTTTATAAGAGTTGGCCATGCCTTTAATAGCACTTGGGAGGCAGAGGCAGGCAGATTTCTGAGTTCGAGGTCAGCCTGGTCTACAAAGTGAGTTCCAGGACAGCCAGGGCTACACAGAGAAACACTGTCTCGAAAAACCAAAAAAACCAAAACCAAAACCAAAACAAAAAAAAAAAAATAAGAGTTGCCTTGGTTATGTCTCTTCATAGCAATGAAACAGTAACTAAGACACCCAGGCTGGCTTCCATTCACCATATAGCCAAGGATAACCTTGAACTCCTCATCCTCCTACCTCCACCATGAGAGTGCTGGGATAGCAGACAAGTGTCATCACTCCTGGAAATGTTCTAAGAGATGTCCATACAGTACTGAACAAGGCAAAGGCCCTCCTATGTGGAGGGTTTATTTAGGGGGCATCAGGACATTAGGAGTGAGGGTATCAGATTAATATCTAAGCAGTGTTCTAATCATAATAGATATTTCCAGAGCATTCAGGGAGGAATACTGTTCATCTGGTCATCAGGGAATAACTGTTTGGAGAATATTGTGACATTTTGACATGCAAATAGCAAGGAATCCAAGCTCTAGATGTAAAGACTTTTGGGGTATTTGAGGAAGAGGCAGGTGGCTAAGGCAGCTGCAACCCCCGGTGAGTCGGGTCACAATGGATGATTAGTCAGGAAGGAGGCAGGCCAGATATGATCTGTAGTTATGGCTTTAAGAAAAGTCAGAAGCTCATTGTCCTGGTAAGGCATGTTGCTGGGCATGCTTTTCCATGTATTTTATGTATGTATTTATTCCCTGTGTGAGGATGACAAATAAAGGTCAGAGGATTAGAATCTGTTCTCTCCCCCCCCCCTCACACACACAGTGTGGGTCCTGGGGTGGTCAGTCTTGGCAATAAGCCCCTTTACCCAAGGGGAGAATAGAACCAGAGAAGTACAGCTGTGACCACACAGCGGTGCTTGAACAGCACTGCAACATTCCTTTTTCCTTGCTAATGACATCTATTTTGAGTAAATGGGAAGTGGCCTTGAGTGTGAAGCGTTGACTAGGGATAGAGGCAGCGTGGCCGGCCTCTAGGAGGTCAGTCCTTGGCTGGTAGGCAGCAAACTCAAGTTATAGCTCCTATAGAAGCAGGGATGTGGAGTTTCAAAGATGCTGATATTAAAGAATTTGTTTTGCTTTTATGGCAGGCTTCAAACTTTTAGTGATCCTTCTGCTTTAGCTTCCTGACTATCAAATTTACAAGCACGAGCCATCATCCTTGTATCTGATGGGTGATGTTTTATGGTTTCTTTTTGTGTGTTAAATGAAGGGGGGGTAGTCTAGAGTGTTTGTTTACTCTTGGTATCTGTTTTTCTCTGTGTAGCCCAGGCTAGTATGGAACTCATTCTGTAGACCAGGCTGGCCTTGCACTCAGAAGTTTATCTGCCTCTGCCTCCTGAGAGCTGGGATTAAAGGTCTGTGCCACTGTGCCCGACTCTTGGTTTCTGAATGGTTATTAAATGCTTGTTAATAATAAACAGTCCCTGGAGCTCAGCTGTGAACTCACAATCTTCCATTTATCATGGCACTCTATGACATAGGCAGGTTGTAATTCCCATTTTATGTTTGGGGAAAATGAGGTGTAGGGAAATTAAAGAAGTTGGTGGAGATCTTTTTTTTTTTTAATTTTTATTTATTTGAGACTATGTAGCTCTGGATGTCTTGAAAGTCAGGCTAGCCTTGAACTCACAGAGATCTGCCTGCCTCTGCCTTCCAAGTGCTGGGATTAAAGGCGTGTGTCACTATACCTGGCCTGCTGATGGTCTTAAAATCAGTAATTGGCTGACCTTAACCTTATTGTAGGCCTCTCTGATTCCAAATGTTTCTTTCCAGAGAGGTCTGTTAACTTTCTGGCCCAGTGCAGAGGATGCAGAGATCAGAAATAAAGCAAGACATAGCCTGGAACCTCAAAATGAGTACAGTTATGGGGAGAGGGGATTCAGTTACAAGAATACCGCAACAGTGTCTACAGAATAGACCAGTGCTCCCTGTCAACACGAGCAGGACATGAGAAGAGACTGGTGTCACAGGGGACATTAGGCCGACGGCAAAGAAGAATGTTTGCATTGAGCCTGTGACCTAAGCAGTTTCTAGAAGTAAAAAGAGGTAAGGAGGGCATTTCAGGTTAACTGCCAATTTGAAGAGAGGGCATCTCAGGTAAGCTGCCAGCTCAAGGCAGGGAGGAGGCAATTTCAAAGGCCAGAGTCCATTCTTTTGGGTTTTGCTTTGATTTTTTTTCTAGTTTTTTTCCTCTTGGTTTAATGAAATATGCTTCCATTGGTATATGTGTTATGGAACTGTGGATCCATGTGGTCCCTCATCCCAGTCATCTGTTTCCTTCATGCACACGTGGTCTGGAAGCTAACACGAGCACAGGATCGTCGGAAGTAGCCTTTCAGAACACTACTAATGAACACCCCTGAAGAGACTAACCACAGTGTCCTCTTATTCCCACACCATTTACTTGCTGAACAGGATGAATGCCTACTGTGTGCTAGCTTCAGAGGCAGAGAGTAGAGAAGGGCCATGCCGACTGTGTGCTAGCTTCAGAGTGGACAGTGCCCAGGGAGTGACAGTAAGGTTGACTGCTAGCATGCATGCACATATCCACAAGCTTGTCCACACGCATACATTTATTAAAAAAAAAATGACTGCTAGGTTGGTGGAGCTGAATGCCTAGTGCCTATCACATTATCCAGTACTGAGAGAGAGAGACAGAGAGACAGAGAGACAGAAGCAGAGAGACAGGTGCATGCACATGTGTACACACACACACACACACACACACACACACACACACACGCACGCACGCACGCACGCACGCACATTGGGGAGGGAGAGCCACATTTAACAAGCTGGTCCATGGCTTTTTGGCCTTTTCACTAAGATCAAGTGCAACATACTGGTCCATTCAACAGGCATTTGGATTCTTGCAGGGAACAGGGACATGCTGGTAGAGTTATGGCATGTTGCAGTCTTTTTGGAAAGTAGCCATATAATAGCTCAACATTCAAAATACTCATATAGGGTCTGCAGAAATAGCAGTAAAGCATCTGCAATCTAGGCACGAACATGCACCAGTCAGCTCCTGTAATCCCAACACTAGGGAGATGGAGATGGGAGGATTCCTGCAAGTTCCAGCTTCAGTGAGGAAACTTGTCTCAAAATATTAGATGGAGGGTGATAGGGAAGACATGTGGCATTAGCCTGTGGTTGCTGCACCCTTGTGCACATTCCCTTGATCCTACAAAAACGTAAGCATGTGCATATACATATCACACACACACACACACAAACACACACACCCCTCATAGGTTTTGATCCAGGAAACTTACTGATGCTAGCTTTTATTAAATACTGAAATATTTATACATTCTGAAGAGAAACATAAGAGTCTGTCCATAGGAAATTGAAACCTTAGTGTACAAAGATCCTTCACTGGACACAAAGTGAAGGCATCTAGAAGTTACTGTTTATCCACTATGAAATGCTATATAGCTGTTAGCAAGGATAAGTTGTCTCTCAGGTAATTTCTGAGAGACAGATGAGATCCAGAAAGTGTCTGTGATAGGAGTTCATCCTTGTGAGATAGAATTCACGCTGTTTCCTCAGTTTCTTGTTTTTGCTTCCCTTTCTCACTCTGTCTCTGCATATACAGTATCTATATGCCCACATTTGAATTATAATTTTATTAATATGGAGAAAAATCTATTAATCATCTTTGCATTACGACAACGAAACACCTGAGGGAGGAAACTTGTGTAGAGAAAAGCTGTATTTAGCTCACTACTTTGGAGATTCAAAGGCTAAAATCAGTTGACTCTATTAGTTTGATTTCTGGTGCAGTCAGCAGATTTGTGTGTGTGTGTGTGTGTGTGTGTGTGTGTGTGTGTGTGTGTGTCCTAGTTAGGGTTTACATTGCTGTAAAGAGATACTGTGACCAAGGCAACTCATAAAGGACAACATTTAATTGGGGCTGGCTTACAGGTTCAGAGGTTCAGTCCATTATCATAAAGGTAGAAACATGGCAGCATCCAGGCAGGCATGACATGGGAGGAGCTGAGAGTTCTAAATGTTGTTCCAAAGGCAAACAGGAGAAGACTGGTTCCCACATGGTTGGAAGGAGGGTCTCAAAGCCCACCCTCCACAGTGACAAACTTCCTCCAACAAGGCCACACCTCCTAAAAATGGCACGCCCTGGACAAGCATATTCAAACCACCACAGTGTATATGAATGTGTATAAAATATATATCATATATATATTTGTGATATATATCAGATATAGTATACCCCAGTCTCCTAAAGGTATAATTTTTCTTCTTTTTTTTAAATTAGATATATATTCTTTATTTACATTTCAAATGATTTCCCCTTTCCTGGATCCCTCCTCCCCAAAAGTCCCAGTCAGCCCTCTTCCTTCCCCCTGTTCACCAATCAACCTCTTCCTGCTTCCCTGTTCTGGTATTCCCCTACACTGCTGCATTGAGCGTTTCCAGGACTAGGGGCCTCTCCTTCCTTCTTCTTGGGCATCATTTGATATGTAAAATTGTGTCTTGAGTATTCCGAGCTTCTGGGATAATATCCGCTTATCAGTGATTGAATACCTGTGTGTTCTTTTGTGATTGGGTCACCTCACTTAGGATGACATTCTCGAGTTCCACCCACTTGCCTAAGAATTTCATGAATTCATTGTTTTTAATAGCTGAGTAGTATTCCATTGTGTAAATATACCACATTTTCTGTAACCATTCCTCTGTTGAAGGACATCTGGGTTCTTTCCAGCTTCTGGCTATTATAAATAAGGCTGCTATGAACATAGTGGAGCATGTGTCCTTATTACATGCTGGGGAATCCTCTGGGTACATGCCCAAGAGTGGTATAATGGGGTCCTCTGGTAGTATCATACACAGTTGTCTGAGGAACCGCAAGACTGATTTCCAGAATGGTTTTACCAGCTTGCAATCCCACCAGCAGTGAAGGAGTGTTCCTCTTTCTCCACATCCTCGCCAACACCTGTTTTCTCCTGAGTTTTTGATCTTAGCCATTCTGACTGGTGTGAGGTGAAATCTCAGGGTTGTTTTGATTTGCATTTCCCTGATGACTAAGGATGTTGAACATTTCTTTAGGTGCTTCTCAACCATTCAGTATTCCTCAGGTGAAAATTCTTTGTTTAGCTCTGTACCCCATTTTTTAATAGGATTATTTGGTTCTCTGGAGTCTACCTTCTTAGGTTCTTTGTATATATTGGATATTAGTTTTCTGTTGGATGTAGGGTTGGTAAAGATCTTTTCCCAATTTGTTGGTTGCCGTTTTGTTCTTTTGACAGTCTCCTTTGCCTTACAGAAACTTGGCAATTTTATGAGGTCCTATTTGTCAATTCTTGATCTTAGAGCATAAGCTATTGGTTTTCTATTCAGGATATTTTCCCGTGCCCATGTGCTCAAGACTCTCCCCCAGTTTCTTTTCTATTAGTTTCAGTGTGTCTGGTTTTAGGTGGAGGTCCTTGATCCACTTGGACTTGAGTTTAGTACAAGGAGATAAGAATGGGTGGATTTGCATTCATCTGCAAGCTGACCTCCAGTTGAACCAGCATCATTTGTTGAAAAGGCTATCTTTTTTCCACTGGATGGTTTTAGCTCCTTTGTCAAAGATCAAGTGTTGACCATAGGAGTGTGGGTTCATTTCTGGGTCTTCAATTCTATTCCATTGATCTCCCTGCCTGTGACTGTATCAATACCATGCAGTTTTTTTAACACTTGCTCTGTAGTACAGCTTGAGGTCCAGGATACTGATTCCCCCAGAAGTTCTTTTACTCTTGAGAATAGTTTTAGCTATTCTGGGTTTTTTGTTATTCCAGATGAACTTGAGAATTGTTCTTTCTAACTCTATGAAGAATTGAGTTGGGATTTTGATGGGGATTGCATTGAATCTGTATATTGCTTTTGGCAAGATGGTCATTTTTACTATATTAATCCTGCCAATCCATGAGCATGGAAGATTTTTCTATCTTCTGAGGTCTTCTTCGATTTCCTTCTTCAGAGACTTGAAGTTCTTGTCGTACAGATCTTTCACTTGTTTGGTTAGAGTCACACCAAGATACTTTATATTGTCTGTGGCTATTGTGAAGGGTGTCATTTCCCTAATTTCTTTCTCAGCCTGCTTATCCTGTGAGTAAAGGAAGGCTACTGATTTCCTTGAGTTAATTTTATATCCAGCTACTTTGCTGAAGTTGTTTTTCAGCTGTAGGAGTTCTCTGGTGGAGTTCTTTGGGTCGCTTAAGTATACTATCATATCATCTGCAAATAGTGATAATTTGACTTCTTCCTTTCCAATTTGTATACTTTTGACCTCCTTTTGTTGTCTAATTGCTCTAGCTAGAACTTCAAGTACTATATTGAATAAATATGGAGAGAGAGGGCAGCCTTGTCTAGTCCCTGATTTTAGTGGGATTGCTTCAAGTTTCTCTCCATTTAGTTTGATGTTGGCTATCGGTTTGCTGTATATTGCTTTTGCTATGTTTAGGTATGGGCCTTGAATTCCTCATCTTTCCACGACCTTTAACATGAAAGGATGCTGAACTTTTTTAAATGCTTCTTCCGCATCTAATGAAATGTCCATGTGGGTTTTTTTCTGTGAGTTTGTTTATGTAGTGAATTACATTGATGGATTTCCTTATATTGAACCATCCCTGCATCCCTGGGATGAAGCCTACTTGATCAGGGTGAATGGTCATTTTTATGTGTTCTTGGATTCGGTTGGCAAGAATTTTATTTCGTATTTTTGCATCAATATTCATAAGGGAAATTGGTCTGAAGTTTTCTTTCTTTGTTGGATCTTTGTGTAGTTTTGGTATCAGCATAATTGTGGCTTCATAGAACGAGTTGGGTAGTGTTCCTTCTGTTTCTATTTTGTGGAATAGTTTGAAGAGTATTGGTGTTAGGTCTTCTTTGAAGGTCTGATAGAATTCTGCACTAAAACCATATGGCCCTGTGCTGTTTTGGGTTGGAAGACTTTCAATGACGACTTCTATTTCTTTAGGGGTTATGGAACGGTTTAGATGGTCTATCTGATCCTGATTAAACTTTGGTAGTTGGTATCTGTCTAGGAAATTGTCCATTTCCTCCAGATTTTCCAGTTGTGTTGAGTATAGACTTTTGTAGTAGGATCTGATGATGTTTTTGAATTTCCTCAGTTTCTGTTGTTATTTCTCCCTTTTCATTTCTGATTTTGTTAATTTGGATACTGTCTCTGTGTCATCTGGTTAGTCTGGCTAAAGGTTTATCTATCTTGTTGATTTTTTTCAAAGAACCAGCTCCTGGTTTTGTTGATACTTTGTATAGTTCTTTTTGTTTTTACTTGGTTGATTTCAGTCCTGAGTTTGATGATTTCTGCCTTCTACTCCTCTTGGGTGTATTAGCTTCTTTCTGTTCTAAAGCTTTCAGGTGTGCTGTTAAGCTGCTAGTGTATGCTCTCTCCAGCTTCTTTTTGGAGGCACTCAGAGCTATGAGTTTTCCTCTTAGCATTGCTTTCATTGTGTCCCATAAATTTGGGTATGTTGTGCCTTCATTTTCATTAAACTCTAAAAAGGTTTTGATTTCTTTCTTTATTTCTTCCTTGACCAAGGTATCATTGAGTAGATCATTTTTCAGTTTCCATGTGTATGTGGGCTTTCTGTTGTTTTTGTTGGTATTGAAGACCACCCTTACTTCATAGTGATCTGTTGGAGGCATGGGATTAGTTCAGTCTTCTTATATCTGTTGAGGTCTGTTTTGTGACCAATTATATGGTCAGTTTTGGAGAAGGTACCATGAGGTGCTGAGAAGAAGGTATATCCTTTTGATTTAGGATGAAATGTTCTATAGATATCTATTAAATCCATTTGGTCCAAAACTTCTGTTAGTTTCACTGTGTCTCTGTTTAGTTTGTGTTTCCCTCATCTGTCCACTGAGGAGAATGGGGTGTTGAAGTCACCCACAATTATTGTGTGGGATGCGATGTGTGCTTTAAGCTTTAGTAAAGTTTCTTTTACGAATGAGGGTGCCCTTGTATTTGGAGCATAGATGTTCAAAATTGAGAGTTCTTTCTTGTAGATTTTTCCTTTGATGAGTAGAAAGTGTCCTTCTGTGTCTTTTTTTATGACTTTTCATTGAAAGTCTATTTTATTGGATATTAGAATGACTACTCCAGCTTGTTTCCTGGAACCATTTGCTTGGAAAACTGTTTTCCAGCCTTTTACTCTGATGTAGTGTTTGTCTTTGACACTGTGATGCGTTTCCTGTATGCAGCAAAATGTTGGGTCCTGTTTATGTATCCAGTCTGTTAGTCTTTTTATTGGAGAATTGAGTCCATTGATGTTAAGAGATATTAAAGAAAAGTGATTGTTGCTTCCTGCTATTTTTGATGTAATTTTTATGTTCGTGTGGTTATCTTCTTATGGGTTTGTTGAAAGAAGATTAATTTCTTGCTTTTTCTAGTGTGTAGTTTCTCTTCTTTTGTTGGTATTTTCCATTCATTATCCTTTGAAGGGCTGGATTTGTGGAAAGATACTGTGTAAATTTGTTTTTGTCATGAAATACCTTGGTTTCTCCATCTATTGTAATTGAGAGAATTGTGGGATATAGCAGTCTGGGTTGGCATTTGTGTTTCCTTAGGGTCTGTATGATATCTGCCCAGGCTCTTCTGGCTTTCATAGTCTTTGGTGAGAAGTCCGGTGTAATTTTGATAGATCTACATTTATATGTTACTTGACCTTTTCCCCTTACTGCTTTTAATATTCTTTCTTTGTTTAGTGCATTTGGTATTTTGATTATTATGTGACGGGAGGAGTTTCTTTTCTGGTCAAATCTATTTGGAGTTCTGTAGGCTTCTTGTATGTTCATGAGCATCTCTTTCTTTAAGTTAGAGAAGTTTTCTTCTATAATTTTGTTGAAGATATTTACTGGCCCTTTAAGTTGGAAATCTTCACTTTCTTCTATAACTATAATCCTTAGGTTTGGTCTTCTCATTTTGTCCTGGATTTCCTGGATGTTTTGGGTCAGGAGCTTTTTGTATTTTTCATTTTCTTTTACTCTTGTATCAATGCTTTCTATGGTGTCTTCTGAATCTGAGAGTCTCTCTTCTATCTCTTGTATTCTGTTGTTGATGCTTGGATCCATGACTCCTGACTTCTTTCCTAGGTTTTCTATGTCCCGAGTTGTTTCCCTTTGTGATTTCTTTATTTTTTCTACCCCCATCTTTAGGTCATGGATGACTTTGTTCAATTCCTTCACCTGTTTTGTTGTGTTTTCCCTTAGTTCTTCAAGGGCTTCTCCTTGTTTACTTGTGTTTTCCTGTATTTCTTTAAGTGAGTTATTTATGTCCTTCTTAAAGCCCTCCATCGACATCATGAGCTGTGATTTTAAATCCACATCTTGCTTTTCTGGTGTGTTGGCATATCCAGGACTTGCTGTTGTGGGAGAATTGTGTTCAGATGGTGACATATTGCCTTGATTTTTGTTAGTAACGTTCCTAAGTTTGCCTTTTGCCATCTGGTTATCTCTGGTGTTAGTTGGTCCTGCTGTAACTGGCTGGTGTTTGTCTCCCCTGTGTGCCTGCAAGCCTATCTCAGCACCCCTGGGTGACCTGCTTTCCCCTGGCACAGATTGCTATGGGGCTGCCCAGCTGCTGGGTGCAGGTTGGGCCCTGTCAGACCGAGTCCCAAGTGATCTTACACTTAGGTATTCTCTGCGTTCCTGTCTGCAACAGCCTGCTCAGTCGCAGGAGGGAAGATGTTGGCCTCACCTCTACTCGTGGGACTCAATGCAGAGCAGATATTCCCTAGCAGATTAGTTGTATAGACAGTTGTGGTGGCGCTGCCTAGCTCCTGGGTGCAGGTGGAGCCCTGGAAGGGCATGTTCCAATCGATCTTCCACTTGGGTGATCCCTGAGTCCCTGTCTGCACCCATTCACACAGTCACAGGAGCAAAGATGGTGGCCTCCTAAAGGTATACTTCCAATGACTTATAGACTTCCTGCTAGGCCCTACCTCCAGAAGGCACCACAGGGCTTGTCAATATTGTCATGTGACCCTTATTCATCCTGGGCCTGTGGAGAGACAGTGATCATCTTCCAATCACAGCAACATGGAAGAGTGAAGACTTCTCTCAGCTGGATGCCAGGGGATTGGCTGGGAGGGTTGCAGTGGGTCGAAAAATGAGGACACATGGGGAGCAAATAAAATCAAGAGTTTCACTGGGAGAATACACATAAAATCATAATTGTGTGTGTATGCTAAACTCTGTTTGTAGGCTGGGAGGAGAAACTGTCACTTCAGAAATGTTCAAACTATGGATAAGTATATATGTGTGTGAGGGTGTGTGCTAATGTGGGTTTCAGATTGAGGAAAATTAGCTGTATCTGACAGAATCCTTCTTATCTAAACTCTACAAGTATTATTTGAGTTTTTTAATTATAAATGGAAATCACTTTTTCAGACAAGGTCTTACTTGCTGCCCTGACTAGCCTAAAACTCTCCTATATAGACCAGATTGGTCTTGAACTCACTAAGCTCCACCTGTCTCTGCTTCCCAAGTGCTGGAATTCAAGACATGAACTGTCATGCCCCCACTACCTTATCTTTTTTTTTTTTTTTGGTTTTTCGAGACAGGGTTTCTCTGTGTAGCCCTGGCTGTCCTGGAACTCTGTAGACCAGGCTGGCCTCGAACTCAGAAATCCACCTGCCCCTGCCTCCCAAGTGCTGGGATTAAAGGCGTGCGCCACCACTGCCCGGCGACTACCTTATCTTTTAATGCAGGATCTTTCTTTCACCAATTTGGTAGACTAGCTGATTAATGAGCCCCAGGGACTATCCTCCTGTCTCTTACTTCCCCAGGTCTGAGACTACAACTCTACCCTTTTTTGTGTGGGAGACAAATCTGGGTCTTCATGTTTGAGCTGTAAATGGTTTACTGTCTGAGACATTGCCTCTGCTCCTGGAATCTGCTATAAAGACAGTAATTCCATCCATAAAGGCTCTGCCCTCATGAGCTCATAGTTTTTCACAAAGGCACACGTCCTTATTCCCTCATGGTGGGGTTTAGATTCAGTGTCTGAATTTCAGAGGTTCATGAACAGTCTGTGATGGGCTTCTTGGTCAAGGCAGGAACAAAGACAGCTGAAGGCTGGAGATGTGACCAGGTTTCTCTCCAGGAGTGAAATACTTTTAGCTCTTAAGAGGAACTGCCATTCTGACAAGGAGCAAAGATGCTGAAATGATTTCCATTTGGTTCTTGCCATGCCCAGATTTCCAGGGTGAGATAGAATGTCATCTCTCTGGTTTACAGGTCTGTGTAAATCTGGAGACCCACTATCCATCAAGGTTAGACTCATCTGTCTTCAGCCTCATTGGATAGACACTATGAAGGTGTCAGTGGAGCTCTTCCTGGTGGTTACAAAGAATGAAAACTGGTCTTGGAGAGCTGTCTGCTGGGTCTCAGCAGCTGAAGTAGGTGCCAGGAGTGGAGCAGCCCAGTTCCCTGGAGAACAGATCTGCCTTAGTTATTTCCCAGAATCTCTCTGGATGGGAGACTAGGCTAGTTTAGTCATGTCTGTTGACATAGCTCTTTTAATAAATGAAGGTATGTTTCACAAAGCTAACCATGACCTTGTGTCCTGGTTATTTTTTCTGTTGCTCTGGTAAAATACCTGTTAAAGCAACTTAAGGCAGTTTGAGGGTCCAATCCATCATGGCGAGGACATCAAGGCAGCAGGCACTTGAGTAGAAGCTGCTTGTACTGTATGAGGTCAGAAAGCAGAGAAGGATGAATGCTGGTGCTCACCTCACTTCCTTCTTTTGATTCAGTCAAGGACTCCAGCTCAGGGAATGGACCTGTTCATACATCTGAGAGTCAAAGTTAACCAGTAAGTATCACTTGCCCAGGGACAAGATAACTTCCTGGAACTCTGCACCAGATGTGCTTAATCACATGTAGGTGGGAAGAACATAGGCAGGAAATACATCAGTATGTGTGCTTGCCCCTGATTGAGCCTGATGGAAAATGCAGTGAATTATGGATTTTGCTGTTTTAAGCCCCTACAAAACATAACTGTATCCATTCCCTGGAATCCCAGGATGGACCTAGAGTCTATCCTGGTCAGTATTTAATTAATTAAAGCTTGCTTCAGATTTGGCTCAAAATTGTGGAACTAGTTTTTCTCTTGTGAATCTCAGTATTAATCATAGTTGAGGCAGATTTTCCTTCCCATGTCTGTTAACCTAATCCAGGTAGTGCCTCACAGCTTGCCCAGAGGCTAGTTTCCTAGGTGATTTTAGTCCAAGTCAAGTTAAAAGTATTAACCAGCACAATTGGTTTTCAAAGTTGCTTTTTTTTCTTTTGAGACAGGGTCTCAGGCTGCCTGGAAACTTGATAGGTAACTGGAGACGACCTTGACTATCTGAACCTGTCTCTACTTTCTGGCATTGAGATTAAAGCATACTCTCACATCTGGTTTATAAGGTGCTGGAAATGGACTCTAGGCTTTGTCCAAGCTATGCAAGCACTCCAACTGAGCTAGAGCCCCAGACCTTAAAATTTATAATGTATTATCATTTAGTGCATTCATAGAGTGGGACAAACATTAGCTGCCTCATTCTAATACATTTGTTCAACCCTAAAGGGAACTCTGGTGGGATTACAGGAAAGAAATCTTCTCTATCCCATTGCTAGGTTCATGACTGACATCCCAATGACAAATATATATGATGAGAACAAGAGAAAAGGTTAAGAATTTATCCATATCGGTTGAATATCCCTTATCTGAAACATCTGGAACCAGAAGTATTTTGAGTGCTGATTTTGAAATGTTTGCATATATATATGTATATATATATATATATATACACACACACACATGGTGATGGGGGTCCAAACCTAAACACTAAATTCATTTATGTTTCATATCTTCCATATACATAAAGCCAAATCATTTAATATCACATTTTTAGTGTATTTCTGTATTGATTATGACTTGTTACTCTACATTTGGTAGGAATTTTCAACTTGAATTGTTATATTGGTGCTGAAAAGGTTTCAGGCTAGGGATGTAGCTCAGGAGAAGACTGCTGGCCCAGTATACATAATGCCCAGGGCTCCATCCCTAGCACTATAGGAGGGAAAAAAAAAAAAAGATGATTTTAACCTTTTATACACTGGGTATGGTATCTTATACCATACTTATACCATAATTCCAGCACTTTGAAGGCTGACGCAGGAGGATTACTGTGAGTTTAAGGACCACGTCCCCATAAAACATTCCAGGTGTTTAAGCATTTAAGACTTTTGAGGTTTTATGGGACCATGTGGTGAAGTGTCATAGGACTGTGTGGAGGTCAGAAGCCAAACCTAGCTGTTGTCCCTTAGACACTGCCCACCTTGTTTTTGTTCATGTGACAGGGTCCCTCACTGACCTAGACTAGCTGGCTAACTTCCCAGCCCCAGAGACCATCCGTTTTTGGCTTCCCAATACTGGAATTACATGCCGCTGGCTTTTTTCATGGGTTCAAAGAATCAAAATCAGGTTCTGGTGCTTCCGCAGCAAGCATTTTAGTAATTGAGCCCGCCCCAGTTCCCTGTGTGGCATTTCTTCCCTCTGAATGTAGGACAGGACACCTGCCACTCAATCTTCAGGGAATAAAAGCATAAGGAGATCCAAGTAACCTCCCTATTTCTGCCATTTCCTCGTATACTATAGTGCCATATTTTGGGCTAACATGTTCTAAGCCTCATTGTGGCTTTCCCAGGTCCCATTGCCCACTTAGTGCTCTTTTTCCTTCTGATGCATATTTTTATATAAATAGAATCATCCAACATGTGATCTTTTGTGCCTGGCTCATTCTTTTACACCATCTTTTCAAGGATCCCTTGAGTTCTAGCACTTCAAACCTTGCTGCTCAATGTTGCAATTACAGGAGGCTACATTCTGTGTATACACCCATCTGTAGATGGATAACAAAAACTAGTCCTCCCTCCATCACTGGGATCCACCCCACAGCTGTAAGTACCTGAGTTTAGGATGCAGAGACTCTAATAGAATTCCTATCCCCTCTCCTCATCTCCCTCCCTAGGATAACCCTGCTTTAACTGTCAATGTCTCCGTGTTTTGTACATACGTGTGTACACATATGTGTGTGCACAGACACATGCTTGAGTGTGCGCGTGCGCACACACACACACACACACACACACACACACACACACGCACACACACACACACACACACACACAGCACTGGCGATCAAAACACTGCTGCAGGTGCTCAGAGTCGAGCCCAGGGAAACACAGCTAGGAGCTTCTGGGAGCAAGAGAAAACTTCCATGCAGAATGACTTTGATTTCCCCCCAAGTTTTTCTGCCTAGAAAGTTCACTGCTTTCGACAAATTGAAGTGAAGGAGAAATTGTCACTTCTACTTACAGCCAAAAATATTTCACATGAGCTCTGGCTGAGGCCCCAAGTCAGCCTAGCCACTTGCCTCAAAGCAATCTCTGCAACAGGATCAGTTCCCAGGGACAAATCATGTCTCTGTATTGCCACCTCCAAGTACCCTGGGAGTTAAATGACATCCCAGGGAGTGCGTGCGTGCGTGCGTGCGTGCGTGCGTGCGTGCGTGCGTGCGTGTGTGTGTGTGTGTGTGTGTGTGTGTGTGTGTGTAAGTATGGCACAGTTTATTTATGGAGGCCAGAGGACAATTTGCAGAGATGGTTCTCTCCTTCCACATGTGGGTTCTGGGCATTGATTTCAGGTTGTAAGGCTAGCTATCACAGACATATGCCAAGCACTTTTATGTGAGTGCTGGGGATAGAACACAGGTCCTCATGCAAGTGCTTTACCAAGTTAGGCCATCTTCCAGCCTCATTTCTTTCCCTTTTCTTTCTTTTTTCCCAAACTGAAATTAGCATTTCTTTGATGAAGTTGAGGAGAAAGAGGAGGAGGAAGAAGAGGAAGAGGAAGAGGAGGAGGAGGAGGAGGAGGAAAAGGTACCAATGGCCAATCCCGCTAATAGTCTGACATATTAGGTGTTCCTAAGCATTTAGAGGTCCTTTATCTTCTCCAGTGGCACCTTGTGCATATTCTCCATGTTAATTCTTAATTGCTTCTATTACTGCTACCAGGCATAGAACTAAAACAGGGATGCTGAGGTACACCTATCCCTGTGGGGTTGCCATCTCTGGCTGCACATTGGAGTGCCCAAGTCACATTTAATTCAGCCCTCCACTTTCCTTTCAGAGTGGACTAGAGGCCTGCAGTTCAGAGGGAAGACAATATTCCCAAGGTCTGGGCAATAACAGAAGTCAGTCTGAACCCGTGTGTGTGTGTGTGTGTGTACTGAATATGTATATATGTGTGTGTGTGCGTATTGAACATATATATGTGTGTGTGTGTATTGAAATGAAAGAAACAAAAAGCAAAGCTAGGATGTAGCTCACTATATTTGCCTAGTACACACAAGGCCGTGTGTTTCATGCTTAGCACTGTATAGATCATGCCTATAATCCAAGAACCTGAGAGACAGGCAGAAGGTTCAGAATCCAAGGCTATCCTCCACTACACATGTACTTGAGGCTACCCTAGGCTATGTAAGACTCAGTCTTTAAAGAAAACAAACAAACAAACAAACAAACTTGACTTGAAAAAAAAAGGTCCCAGGGTTGGAGAGATGGCTCAGCAGTTGAGAATACTGGCTACTCTTCCAGAGGACCAGGCTTCAATTCCTAGCACCCAGATGACAGCTCACAACTGTCTGCAACTCCAGTTCCAATGGATTTGACACCTTCACACAGATATATATGCAGACAAAGCACGATTGCACAAATAATAAAAATAAATAAATTGTTATAAAAAGAAAGAAAGAAAAAGTCTATTTTTTCAATCTAATCACAGTGTCAAACCCTCAGGAAACATCTGATCCAAATGTCTACCCACTGTTCCAGGATGGAAAGAAGCAGATGAACTTAGGGTGCCTTTGTCTTAGACTGGACATCTTTTTTTTTTTTTGGAAAGATTTTTTTTTATTTATTTTATGTATATGAGTACACCATTGTTCTCTTCAGACACACCAGAAGAGGGCATCAGATCTCATTACAGATGGTTGTGAGTCACCATGTGGTTGCTGGGATTTGAACTCAGGACCTCTGGGAAGAGCAATCAGTGCTCTTAACTACTGAGCCACCTCTCCAGCCCCCTAGACCAGACATCTTTAATTGATTATAAGACACTAAAGCTCTTATTACTGTCTGTAAACATTCAAAACCTTGCCATGGAGAGAGATATGCAGAATTAATGTTTTCTGGGTCAACCTCTCCATACTTCACCCCCCCTTTCTGAAAAAAAAGAGAAAGGAAAGACAACAAAGCACATTTAGAAGAGTATCAATCAACACAGTGCGTACTGCTGTTCCTAACGACTCAGTCGGCTATAGGGAGAGATGCTGTAGAAATGTGCCTGTCCTTAATGGGCAGATCTAAAGCACGTTTCAGATGACATAACATGTTAGAGGCTCTGTGTTGCTGTGGAGACTGGTCGGAGGTAAATTTGTTTTGCATATGCTTTATAAGATTTTTGGTCCATGGCTCTGTGAAGGGCAGAGCATCAGAGTAGGGAGCCTGCAGTTAAGTCAAAGCTGCTCACCTCAGGGTACTGGGAAGCAGGATCCCTGTATCCCCTTCAAGAACATGTACTAGTGATATAACAGCCTTCTACTTAGAGGTTCACTCTGCTCACATAGTGGGTTGCAAGACATTAAACTTAGTATGTAAGACTAGCTAGTTCATAGGCCCATATGCTGACTGACCACCAAGCCTTTGATTTGTATTCTCTCTCTCTCTCTCTCTCTCTCTCTCTCTCTCTCTCTCTCTCTCTCTCTCTCTCTCTCTCTCTCTTTCCCTCCCTCCAGAGTCTTATGTATCCCAGGCTATTCTTTTTTTTCTCCTAGGTTATTACCTCTAATACCTCTGCCTCAGCTGGGACTACAGACATATACCACCGTGAGCCTTTGGGGGACATTTGAGATTCAAACTATAGCACGGGGCCCAAAACAAAGCAAAACAAAACCTTATATTATTATAAAAAGATAATTCTAAGAAAAAGATAAAATCTTGTCACAAAGACTAAAATCAAGCAGAGGTTAAAGATTGTTGTCTCGGCCTGGGCTGAAGTTCAGTTGGTAGAGTCTTACACATCCTGTATTCTTTACCCAGCACCACATAAAACTGTGTGTGATACTGAACATCTGTACTCTCTCTCTCCCACCTTTTGGGAAGTGGAGGCCGGAGGATCAGAAGTTCAAGGGTGCACCATGAATTTTAAGACCACCCTAGGCCACATAAGACCCTGTTTAAATATATATATATTTAAATATATTTAAATATATATATATATATATATTTCATCTGAATCATTGTGGGATCCAGGAAGGTGTGATAACAGGATTAAAAGGACTTGAAAGACCACAAAGGACCATGTAGTCAGGAGCCCAGGACCATGTAGTTGATAGGGATATAGGGATGAATGTTCCCAGAGGGACTGGCCTCCAGTAAGACAAGACAGAAAATGCATGTAGGCCAGGAATAATTTGTATGATGTTACCTCTTCCCTGCCACTTACATTGCAAAGACAGTGTAAGATCAGAGTCAGATCACCTGCAGCAGTGACCTCTAGACAGTCTTTTCCACAGACACAGAAGCTTCAGGGAAGCACACGCCCTTTATCATTTATGTGCATTCCTGAGAAGGCAGGTACTTAATAACATCTCAGGCTAGCTTCAACTAGCTCTGTAGCTCTGTGACCTTGAACTTCTAAGCCTCCTACCTTCACCTCCCAAGTGCTGGGATTATAGGTGTGTACGGCCATGTCTGTCTTATACAGTGCTGGGTCTGGAACCCAGAGCTTTGTACTAGTTAGGAACACTACTAAGTAAGTCACATCTCCAGGCCCACAGAATGATTTCATATGAAACCAGGTTCAGTGAGTAGTAATCCTTGAAACCCTGAAGTCTACAGGGCTGTAGAAAAGTAACTGAGAATCCAGATATTCTCACTTGCTCCCCAGTGTCTGATGCTTTATTCGCTTTGTATAAACCTCAAATAGATGTGAAGTTTGATGTAAACTGGCAGAATCCACCCCATACTTTCTGTTACCAATTTAGCTGTTCCACAAACTAAAAATATCCACTATGAACACATATTTTCAGCTCGTGGTCACAACTTTGACACCTGTGTGTGATGATGACCAGTCTGCATGGCTGACAGATCAGAAGATCCTTGTGAAGGTTGTTAACACAGACGCTGGCACACCGTAGGAGTTCTACACATACTTGACGATTACATAGAGATATTTTATTCCTAAGCAACCAGAAAAATCCATGTGTCGGTTCCTAAGGAGGTAGGGTTACTGGGCATTAACACATTTCTAAAAATGTCCTAGCAAAACAGATCCCTTTGACCTCTGTGAGTTGGAACGAGGTATCCAGATTTCAGCATTTACTCAGCTGCTGTAACGGTTATCTAAAAATACAGCAAGAGCAGCTTGGAGCTGGCTGCTGGGACTAACTCTCTCTGTGCTTCTGCTTCCCGGCCTGGCTCATGCTGATCTAAAGGTACCTCAGAGAAGCCTATCAGAGGAAACAGAATTTCCCTGTAGCAATTTGCCTTTCTCTGAGGCAGTGTTTTGTAAATCTTATTCTGAAGAATCACAGCTGTTAATAGGTTTCTAAGAAAACGCAGAGAGTGTAGTCAATGAATTTACAAACGGCTGTATAAACAAGCAAGGAGGGGGATTTCTTGGCTGTTTCACAGTTCTGCAGTGCTGGCCCTAACATGTGCCAGGCAAGCACTGTGCCTGAGCAGCAGCACTGCACAGCTGCTGCAGACTGGAACTCTTGGAGTGCATAGAACCTGTGTATTGAGGCAGAGCTGCCTGACCTCTGTTCTGCCCTAGCTGCTGCTGACTTCGCATTACATGCATAGTTGAACATGACTTTGAACTTCTGATCTTCCTGCCTCTATTTACTGAGTGCTGGAATTACAGCTGTGTGCCCCAGGCCTGCTTTATTGGTTTTTGTTTTTGTTTTCTCTTTTGAGTGATTGTGCAAATTTTCCATGTCCCTTTATTTCTGACCCTCCTGCTCCTACCTCCTGAGTTGGGGGATTATGGAGTCTATATCTATTTTTTGTTTTCAGTGTTAAGGGTAGAATCCAGGGTTTTTATATTTACCAATTGAGCTATATCCTAGTCCTGGGACCAACATTTTAAAAATGGAATAAAGAACACAAAGTCCGAGGAGCTTGCCTCTGAGGTACTCAGGGGCATGTTTTGGCAGGTAGGTATTGGGTCATTTTTTAACATTTACTAACTGTGTGGGAGGGCACATGTGTGACACCACATAGGTGTGGCGGTCAGAGGACAGCCTGTGGTAGCCGTTTCTCCATTTCTACCACATGGGTCACTGGGATTTCGGCTTAACTGCCAGCACCTCTACCCGTTGAGCCCTCTCACCTGCCCACACTGCATGCTTAGTACTGAGAATCACAAATAAAATTACCTAAACAATTTTGCAAAGCCTAGGACCTTAATAAAAAGAAATGTACTGGAAGCAGGTGGAAATAGCTCAATAATAATAATAATAATAATATATTATATATAATATATTATTATATATATATATTGCATCACATATATAGTTCTGAATAAGAAAAATAATTCAAACACTCGTCTGACTCTATGAAAATGGCTGACAATTTCGTCCACTTTATTCTTTATGATTGAATACTACTCCTTTGAGTTTGCATACTACAATGTCTTTGTTCATTCACCTGTTGATGAGTATCTAAGCTGGCTTTATACAGTACAATAACACACATAACTGTCCAGATATCTCTTTAGTGTACTGACTCAGAGTCCTTCTGGTACATACTCGGGAAGGGCACAGCTGGGTCATATGTAGTTCTGTTTGTGGTTTTTGGAGGACTCTCCATATTGGATTCCACAGCGGCTGTACTATTTGCAGTTGATAAAGGAGCTGTCTTAGTTATGGTTTCTATTGCCAGGACAAAACACCATGACCAAAAAGGGAGTTGGAGAGGAAAGTGTTTATTTGGCTTATACTTTCAGATCATAATTTTTGTTGGAGGAAGTCAGGGCAGGAACTCAAGCAGGCCTGGAACCTGGGGGCAGGAGCTGATGCAGAGACAAGAGCAAGAATGGTGCTGCTTACTGGCTTACTGCTCATAGTTTGCTCAGTCTGCTTTCTTTTAGAACCCAGGACCACTAACCCAGGGATGGCACCACCTGCAATGGTCTGGCCCTCCCGCATTGATCACTAATTGAGAAAATGCTTTACAGCTGGATCTCGTGGAGGCTTTTCCTCAACTGAGGCTCCTTTCTCTCAGATAACTCTAGCTTATGTCATATTGATACATAAAACTTGTCAATACAGGAGGGCAGGGTGACTTAATTGCTGGTTCCCAAAATGCCACATTCCATGGTTGAGGTATATGTCCCAGTGGAACAACAATGGACATGTCAAGACAAGAACGAGCCAGTTGCTGGATATGGAGCAAGAGCCACAAGTAACCTCTATGTATGGACATCAGTTTCCCTACTTAAGAAAAATAGCTCGATATTGTTTTGATAATAAAAAGTCAGTGTTATAATGCTGCCAGCCTCAGATACCCAAGGAAAGCATCTTCCTAGAAATCCCTGCTTCCCTCCCCTCCCTTCTCTTTGTCCTCTTTCTTTTCAAAGCGAGATGATTCAATCTACTCTGTCTTTGGAGCATTTTTCACGCTGTGAATATCATGGGAAATTCTTTTCCTTCCAGAGTTTGAGTGAAGGAGGATAGCAGGCTGAACTGAGCAAAGCTGGTAGTGAGGAGCTCAAAGACAGCTGTATGTACTAATCTAGATGCCGCCTGTATAATCTGGAGCTACAAGTGTACAGTGGAGTGTAACAAAGTCTAATCCAATCTGGCAAACATTCTTTGTAATTTTTTGGCACAAATATTTCTGCTATGTGCTGGGGAAAAGAAGAAACCCAAAATACCTAGGGCATAGTCCTTCATCCATCCATCTATCCAGCCCCACCCCCCGCCTGAGTTGTATGGTGAGCATACTACAAGCCTGGCAACTGCATAGACTAAGCATGTTGGGACCCAAGGAACTGCAATTCAAATCCAGTTGCTTACTCATACTTTTCCACTTTGCCATGTGTAGGCATTTCACCTGCCTACTCCAGCTGCCTGGGCCCTCACCTATCCGCATGCTGGAGATAGAACCCAGGGGCCCTGAGTACACTAGGCAAGCACTCTATGCTCTTCCACACAAACCCCATTCTCAGCTTGCTCTTGGTTCTTAGGATGGGGCAACTTTTCTTTGAGGGTGTTCTGCTTTGATTTTTTTTCTCCTCCACTTTATAAATTCCTTCATACTGTTAGGTCTCAAACATCAATATCCACTTCCCTGACATCTTCTCCAGTCTCAGAAGCCCTCTCTCTCAGCTGTCTTCTTTTGATTCACTTCTCTCATCTTAAGAGGGTGTGGTGGTTAGAATAGGAATGGCCCTCATATATTAATGTGTTTGAATGCATTGCTCATAGGGAGTGACGATATTAGGAGGTGTGACTCCTAATTGTAGGTTAACTATAATCCAGAAATGGAGGGCACACCTGTGATCCAGACCTTGCGGCATAGTGGCCATAGTTACAAAGATCTTGTGAAAAGGAATTAAAGAAAGGCTTAGGTCCAGGCATGGTGGTACACAACTTTAAACCCAGGAGACAGAGGCAAGCAGTCTTGAGTTTAAAGCTAGCTAGTACAGAGCAAATTCCAGGTAAAGAAAAACTTAGGTCCAGGTATGGTGGTACATGCTTTTAATCCCAGCACTCAGGAGACAGAGGCATGCAGATCTCTGAGTAAGATGTAATAGAACAGAACTTGGCAACTCCAGCCACATGGCTCTGGCTTTAGAGTTATTAATTAGAAGGGGTTACTGGGACAATTGATGCTGATTAGCTGGAACTAAGAAATTAGCAGTGATTAAGAAGAGAAGAGACCAGCATCACAGAGGTGAAATATTCTAGGAAGTGTTTTCTGAGACCACAAAGATACATAGATAGCCAAGGTTGTACCTCCTGCTTCAGCTGAACTTGGTAATATGTTAGAATCACCCAGGTGGTACTGGTTTTGAAGGCATGAAGGTGTCATGAAGAGGCCAGGAAAGACCTGTTGAGTTAATATTTATTAACTCATCTTGGTGCGGAGGATTGCTTCCTGCCTCAATGGTTTATGTTCCTGAATGAAAGACACAGACAGCCTTTATCTTTTAACATGTCTTTAACAATAGCTGGGCATCTGCCTAAATGGGTCATGCGAAGAAGTTGAGGCTTGGCACTATGAAGAAAGCCTATGAGAGGCTATTGGTGAAAGTGCAGCCTAGTTGCAGCAGAGACTCTAGCATATTGTAGACATCAGCACCTTGGAATGACCATCAGGAACAGCAGCAGCAGTGTAGAGTCAACCAGAACCTAGAGTAATACAGAGGGCAGAGCTGGAGAAGTGCCCCAAGCCCTCTGGGGGATCCCAGAAGATCATGTGTGGATCCCAGACACTGAAACTAAGCTGTGAAGTTGAAGTTGCTTTGGAGACCCTCAGATGTTAGAGATGCCAGAGGCATGGAATACCTGCTAAGGAAGGCTGCTAACAAGAAGTGGAACGAGCCCAAGATCAAGAAGTGTCTTGCAGTCATTGTAGCTGGAAGGAGTTGGACACCAGACATGGAAATGTAGAGTTGGAGTTTGACCATCTGGTTTTTGGTCTTGCTTTGGTCCAGTATTTCCTCACTATGACATTTTAGAATGTATATCATGTGCCATGATATGTTGAAAGTATACAATCTGCTTTTTGATTTTGATTTCATGTGGTATTACAATTAAGAGATTACATGAATCTCAGAAAAGACTTTGAACTGTGGAGTTTTAAACATTGTTGAGACTGATAGACTATGTAGACTTTTGAAGTTGGACTAAATGCATTTTGCATTATGTTATGGCTATAAACTTATGGGATGTGGTGGTTATAATAGTAATGGCCTGCATAGATTTCATGTGTTTGAAATCATGAGTGGCACTATTAGAAGATGTGGCCTTGTTGGAGGAAGTATGCCACTGTGGAGGTGAGCTTCAAGGTCTCATAATATAAGCTCAAACTACACCCAGTGGAGAAGACAGTCTCCTCCTGGCTGCCTTTGGATCAAGATGTAAAACTCTCAGCTCTTCCAGCACCATGTCTGTCTGCATGCTGCCATGCTTCCCGCCATGATGATAATGGACTGAACCTCTGAAACTGTAAGCCAGCCCCAATTAAATGTTTTCTTTTTAATAAGAGTTGCCTTGGTCATGGAGTCCCTCACAGCAATGAAACCCTAACCAAGACAGAGGGGTTATTACATTGGATTCCCTTCTATTCTGTCAGAGTGGGAATCACCTGGCATATTGGCCTAGATTTGTCTGTGTTCAGTTAGTATCCTTTAAAGGTACAAGAACTCAATGGCCATGTTAATGAAGCAATATAAGGAGAAAAAGGAGCTGAAGCCATAGGTTTGGGTTAAGACAGGTGGTTGCTGACAAGATGCTGAGAGCAGCATGGGATGTTGTGTTAGGCCTTTGACAGGGAAAGGAAACATAAGTGGGACTCCTGAAGACTTTGAGTCAGTGTGAAGCATTATATTATTAGTTTTATATTTTTAGATGTTGTATTCTTAGTTTTGATAGGTGCCATTTTCTGTATGGTGTTCATGTTTGTGGCAAAGGGAGGGCTCTAGGGGAGCTCTCTCTGCTAACACTACAGACATTTGGTAAATCCCAGTAAAAGCTCAGCCATTTGGTTCATGCAGAAGCCCTCTGATATAACATCCTTTCTAACCTTCCTTTAGAACTCCTTCTAGAATGCTGGTATTATCTATGACTCTCATTGTTATGTGTGTGTGTTCATGTGTGTACAAGTGTACATATGTGTGTGCATATGTGGAGGCCAGAGGTCAACATTGGATGTTTTTTCTCAGGAGTTGGTTACCATGTTTTTTAAGACCTTCACTGGCCTAGAGCTTGCTCAGCAACACCCAGAGATCCACCTGCCTCCACCTTCCTGACTCCATGATTACAGGTACACACTGTTGTATGTGGCTGTTTATATGGGCCCTAGGGATTAAACAAAAATCCTCTGAGTTTGAGGCCAGCCTGGTCTACAGAGTGAGTTCCAGGATAGCCAGGGCTACACAGAGAAACCCTGTCTTGAAAAACCAAAAAAAACCAAAAAACAAAAAAAACCAAAAATCCTCATGCTTTACCGGCTGAGCCGTCCGTCTCCAAAGCTTTCTTTTTCTTATTAAGCAAACTAACAACTGAGTTAATCACATGAGAAAATTGGGGGTCCCTGTCAACTCTACTGCTGGTAGAGAAATGGACCTTGAAAGGCAAGAAGAATTGTTTGGCACAATTTAGTAAGCTGGGTTGGTTTAAACTTCAGGAATCTGATCCCAAGCAGATTATTGTAAGCATATTTAAGCACAGTACAATTTAGAAAAAAGGATTCTGGTGTAATACAATCCTGGGTGCACAAGTAGGCATAATTACATAGAAACTCAACTGAAACTACATGTCATTTCTTCTAAGAAGATGGGTTCTAAAGATAGACTACAAGTACTAGCTTAAGGGCTTAGGGGAGGATCTGGTGTGATCTTAGTCATACAGATAGTGTAGAAGTCATTTGGACTGTTAGGTACCTCCAACCCTGACCATGGGAGCCTAGAGGAGTCCCTGGCCATACATAGAATGCAAAGGTCACTGCAAATATTAGCTCCCTGCGGTCCTGCTTGTGGGAGCTTAATATACCCTGACCCTCTAGATAATGCAGATCACCTGGCTATTAACTGCCTCCATTCACAGATTTCTGGGTAGAAAAACGGTTATATATCCTTGAAAAGACCACCCTGCATGTTTAACACTCCTGATTTCCTTAGTGGTCTGTGGGCAAAAGGATCTTTGTGCTTCCAACAAAAAAATGAAAGATATGAAAAGTTTTTTTTTATCTTCGTATGTTGAGGTCTATGATTTCTTCTTGCTTGGGTTTGATCAAACATAGTTTGTATTTTTCAAGAAAAATATCAAAACCCTCCTTTCTTTTGTTACATCTTGAAAAGAGAGATATAGGGTAACAGGATGGCATTTTCCTTAAATGTGCAAGGGGCTTGACTGTCAGCAACACACATGTGCATGTGTGTGCATGCATGTTCATGCAGACAGACATGCTTCTCCAGCTCTGAGAACTTGGATTCCTATTAATTGAATAATGACAATATGTTCTCCTAACATCTCAGGTGTCTTCAGTCCAGTCTAGAATTTATTAAGGATCCACTCAGTGTAAAGCACTAGTCCAGCCATAGTGGAAACTGGTTCAAGTATCTCTGTAGGCAAAGGATTATCAATTTCAGAGTAGAAGACCTTTGGAAGTTCAAGGCATTTTTAGGCTTGGGAATGTAGCTCAATTGGTAAGAGTACTTGCCCAGCACATGCACAGTCCTGGGTTTTGTACCACATAACTGGGTGTGGACATACACACCCAGCATGTGGGTGGTAGCAGCATGAGGATCAACAGTTCAAAATCATCTTTAACTACAATAATAAGACCAGCCTGGACTATGTGAGACTCTGCCAGAAAATAAGACAAAACCAAAAAAGCTCCCTCAAAGGGCTGGAGAGATGGCTGAGTAGGTAAAAGCAACCAGTGTGCAAGCCTGGCCATGTTGATTTGGGGCCCAGAACCCATTTCAAATCTGGATACAGGAGCACAATATCCGTAATAATATCGATGGACACAAGGGTCAGTCCTGGAGTCAGTTAGCTTGGCTTACACAACAGCAAAGAGATTCTGACTCACACAAGGTGGAAAGGCAAGGACTGATGTGCTCTGTAATGTGTGTGTGTGCCCATGTGTATGCTTGCATGCACACATACATACATATACACACTTTAAAAGAAAAAATTCTCCTCCTTCCCAAATTTAATTAATTCTCAGGCAAATGCTTGTGGCTATAAAATATTTGAACATATTTTGTAAAGTCAATTTATATTAAAACCAAACCACAGTATCCAACTTATGACTCATTCTGCTAATACTTTACTGATTTTTCCTCTGTTCACTAGCTTGTAATCATTATAAGATGATCTATGATCTGTGATTAATTCTTAACTGCTTAGGTACAGAGCTGTGGCAACCTCACACTCTAATGAGGCCTTCTCAAGCCATTGGAAAGAACCCAAAGAAGCAACTGTATTTCATACCCTCCCTGTCTTTCACAGACTTAGAGTTTTTCTTCCCTGATACCTACTCAGGCTATCAGTACTTGGAAGCACCTAAGACCAGAGAGACCATTACTAATGGCTGGGAGTAAGCAATGATGACTACACGTAACTTTATGCTAAGGTCCAAGATCAAGAGGCTGGGGAGATAAGTAAGCCCATCTGTTAAACTGCCTTACAGGCACAAGAACCTGACTTCACTTTCCAGAGCCCACATAAGAAATCCAGTCTAGACAAGTTGATATTTTCTTATAATCCCAGAGCAAAGGAATCAAAGACAAGGCAATCCTTGGAGCTTGTTAGCTAGTCAGCCTTTGTGGCCTACTTGTTGAGGGTTTGGTTCTAGTGAGAGACTTTATCTCGTACACCAAGATGGATAGCTCCTGAGGAATGATAGCTGGCATTGTTCTCTGGCCCCCATACATAGGTGCTCATACAAGCACTTGTACCTGCACTGAGTACACATATACACACAGACACAGACACACACACACACACGCACACATACTCACCTGTGTGCATACACAGATACATACATGCACACATGCATGCATGCATATGCACAGACACACAAAGATACACGTGCACACACACGCACATGCACCCATACCACACACATGCGTGTGCACACACATATACACACACCATGTACATACATATACATCTAACATGATGTGAACACATCTTCCAGTCGCAAGAAAGTATCCAGATGGATACTCTCCCATGATGTGAACAGACTGACAGACAGTAGAAATGTGGCAGAGTGACAGTAGAAACTTGCACAACACAGCCCAGCCCGCTTTGAGCACATCAGTGACAGCAGAATTGGGCTGTAATGGATATGCGATGAAAGGTTCTGAAGCATTCAACAGCCTTCTCAACATGAGAGGTGGAGATGAACAGCAGAAGGGAGTAGAGAAAGACATCTGGAAGAATACCCAGTGATGGCCAATGACAGCCAGTGCTGGTACTGTCAGCCACTCTCCTTAGCCTGAGACTCTCCTGGTGTCAGCACAGAAAAGTGGGGTCTCCCAGAAGCCACCAATTTTCACCAGGGGAGCTCTGGTGACACACGCTCAAGCACTTCCCTGCTTTGTGGAGAAGAATCAAAATTTACAAAATGTTTAGGAGCAAACCCAGGGCCCTGTGCATGCTAGGCAAGTACATTGCCAATTGACCCGCATCCTCAACTGCAGGCTTCATTTCAAAGAATGACCTGTTTCAGAGGTCTTCACTGTCAAGGAATTTAACCTATGGACTCTGGCCTGACCTTCCCATTGTGTTCTCTGAAAGGACCATAGTTAATATCTGATTCTTAACAGCAGTTTCTGGTTCACCAAAGTGACACCTTCCTTCCCTTTCAGTGGCTAAAACTTGTCTGCTGAATTAATTCCATGGCATTCTTGCAGGGACTGCACAGGAACTGTCAGGAAGCTTCTATAAAATCATTTTGAAGTAATAAATCCTCATTATAAAAATTTAAACCATACCAAAAGGTCAGGAAGTAAAAATCATTCTCACCAGCATGTTTTTGTCCACACACAAGTCTAGTTTATGAACTCCTACATTCTTAGTGCATGCTTATGTGTGTTTATTGAGACAGTCTCATATAGTCCACGTCTGCCTCAAACTGGCTATGTAATTGATGATGAATCTGAACTTCTGATCCTCTTGCCTTTATCTCTGAGATTATTGGTGTGTACCACCACACCCAGTTCATAGGATCTTGAGGATCGAAGTCAGGGCTTTGGGCATGCTAGGCAAGCACTTTACCAATTGAGTCGTATCTCTAGCCCAGACATACATTGATTTGTGCATTTTAATTTTTAAATTACATTTATCTATTTATGTGTATGTGTGAGCATATGTGCCATGATGTGTATGTGGAGGTCAAGGACAACTTGCAAGAATGGATTCTCTCTAGCACCATGTGGGTCTCAGAGATCTAACTCACATCCTCAGACTTGTGGCAAATGCCTTTATCTACTGAGCCATCTTCCTGGCCTGTCTTCTATAAGGATTCTTTAAGGTGGATTTGCTGAGTAAAAATTCTCATTAAGGCTGAAATGTTGGAGGCATGTATGTCTCACTTCATTTTATGGGAGCTCACTTTTTTTGAGTTGGTAAAAATTTCTTGAGCAAGAAACAAAATATAATTCCAATGGTGCTGTGGAAGAAAAAGCAGACCAGGGATCAGGAAACCCTGGGTGAAGACCCGGTTCTTCCAGCTGCCCAAACCCCCAATACTTTTCTGGTCATTTGACTCTTGTCTCATGGAGCATATAAATAATTGACAAAGTCATCTTTTAATTAAAAAAATTGTTCACCTGTGTTCATATGTCCATGTGGTGGTCAGAAGATAATTTGGAATGGGAGGTCCTTGCTTTCCTGCTTGCTGAAGGCATGATCTCTTACTGTTTGCTCTTGCATATGCTGAGCTAGTTTCTGCAGATTCTGCTTTCTCTGCCTCTCATCTTGCCATAGGAGATCCAGGATTACAATCACAGCTACCACATCAGTTTTTACATGGGCTCTGGGCATCTGAACTCAGGTCCTCACACTTGTTTGGCCAGTGTTTTATCAACTGAACCATCTCCCTGCAGTGATAATGTTATCTGCCATGCAAATATGACCCTCCTTAAGCCCATCAGTTCACCATTGCCTTCAGAAAGAAGCTAAAATGGGTCTGCATCAGCTCACTGTCTGGCTTCTCATGCCCAGCCAGGATCTTTGACCCCACTTCCCTGCCTATCTGTTCACAATCTGCTACATCTGCAGGTGTAGGTTCAGACTGTTCCTATTTCTCTCGCCAACAGTCCTACTCAGGCATCTTTGGAAGCATTTCCTGACCCTATGGGCCGAACTAGGTGTAGCACATCATTCTCGGTGGCTTTAATCACACTGTGTCTGAGTTCGTGGTCTGGATAGCTCCCTTCATTCATTTACCTATTTGTTTGTTTTATATTTGAGACATTGTCTCTCATAGTTTAGGCTGACCTCAAACTCACTAGAGACTAAGTATGGCCTTGAATTTTTGATCCTCCTGCCTCCTCGTCTAGAGCTGGGAATAGAACTCAGGGCTTCATATATGCCAGGAAAGCAGTCTCCATCATTTGACATAGAATAAGGGAGTGACAGAGAAACACACACACAAATGAATGTAGAGAAACATATGTAGAGAAACAGTAAGACAGCATGTGTAAATCAGCTATATCATTAATTATATTAGCTGTAAGTGGGGCAAAGCTAGGTGTGGTGGGGCTCATTCCTATAATCCCAGCCCTTAGGAGCTAGAGGCTGAAGGAATAAGAGTTCAAGACCTAGTTAAGCCACATGATACCCTGCCCAAGAGAGAGAGAGAGAAGAGAAGTAGAGCTTGAGACAAAGTTCAGTAGTAGAGAGTACTCACATGTGCATGTCATATTTAAAGACACAGATAAAAACATGATAGAGGAAATAGTTGCCACACAAATGTAAGACTGAGGAGGTGCTGCCCATCTGTGGGAAAAGACTATAAGCTTTCTAAAAAATACAAAATAAAACAAATGACGGCAAGAACAAAACCCAGGTTACTAGAGGCAAGGAAGAACATTTCACAGTGATGAAGGGACTGGAGAGGTAGCTCAGTGGTTACATGCATTTGTTAGGCAACCACAAGGCCCTGACTTCAGATGTGAGTACCCATGTAACAAATCAGGCCTAGCCTACATGTGCTTGTAACCCTGGTGCTGTGGGAGAGGTGGAGGCAAGATGGTACCAGCATGGTTGGCTGCCAGCCTAGTTGAAAACAAAAACAACCCCCAAGTTCATGAAGAGACTGTCTTGAAGGAACCAGGCAAAGAGTGACAAGAACACTTACATGGGTCTCCACGGGGACTTGCACACATGTTATAAGATGACAGTTATATTACATGCACTGAACCACAAAGACAGAAAGAAACCCTAAGGTGAGTTGTGTGTGTCTCCAGATACATCTTTTACAGACTTCCCAGATTTTTTTTTTGCCTAGGAGTCTAGTCTCCACTCTTCGGTGCCATCATGCTCAAGTACACCCTAGTGGCAGCCTTAATGGAGAAAGGCAATTCCACTGTCTAAGGTAGGGCATGCTGTTAGTCTTGGGTGTTGTGGTGATGTTTAAAAGCTCATTTTAATCATCCAGTTTTCTGGTGCTTGGAGTATTATCTAATCTGATTTAGTCTCTTCCCATCTCTCTCTTTCAAAAAATCTTTTTGTATGTGTTATGTGAGGAGTGTGTGTGTACGTGTTCCTATGAGTGTACTATGTATGGAGGTGTAGTAGTTTGAATATGCTTAGAGGGTGTGGCCTTGTTGGAAGAAGTATGTCACTGTAGTGGTGGGCTTTGAGAGCTTCCTCCTGGCTGCCTGAGAAGAACAGTCTCTCCTCCATATTTGATTTGCAGTCCAATCCAGATGCAGAACTCTCAGCTTCTTCTCCAGCACCATGCCTGCCTGGATGCTGCCATGCTTCCCATCATGATGATAATGGACTGAACCTCTGAACCTGTAAGCTAGCCCCAATGAAATGTCCATAAGACTTGCCTTGGTCATGATGTCTGTTCAGAACAATGAAACCCTAACTATGACAGGAGGCCAGAAGGTGACTGGTTGTCATCCCCAGTGCTCTCCATCTGCATCTATACTTGGGTCTCCACACTTGAAATCAGCACTTGCTGATGTGTGTAGTCTAGTCAGCTTGCTCCTGAGATCCCCTGTTACAAAGTTCTAAGTACAGGGATCGCAGGTGTGCTGTCGTGCCCACTAGGCATTTATGTGGGTGCTGGGGACCTGAACTCCAACCCCCATGCTTGTTTGGGAGCAACATAAAAGTATTCAGACACGAAGGAGCCCTGGTCTCAGCCAGCCAGTGAAGGACTGCTTACGGCTTTTCAGAAAGCAGCATGGAACATTCTGGGGCTTCAGCACAACTCTCTGTCAAGCTGCCTGCTGCTGCTCTGCTGTCGCCCATCCTCCTTCCCCTCTCCCTATCTCCTTCTTTTTTACCCCGATCCAATCAACTCAGAAATCTCATTCTTTGCCACCTGTGTGCCGAGTGCTAGGAGCTAGAAACAAAGCAGAGAGAAAAACTCTATTCAGCCTCTGCTATTTAGAATGAGTCACATAAATAGAAAAATAATTTTAAGTTGTAGTTAGTATACTGAAGGAAAGGCCCAGGCACAGTTGTCGCATTTTGGTTTTTGATTTTCAGGTAAACAACAGGTTGTTTGAAAAGTTAAGTATGTCCCATGCAATATTTGAGACATACTGTGAAATGTTGCTTATCTAAAACAAAAGAGAACAGAGTGAACTATAATTTTCATGTGTGTAGTCTGGCAGCCACAAGTCCAAGTTGTCATGTGACTAAAGGACCCCAGCCAGTCTGGAGCTCAGGGAGAAAGGTGTGGCAGAAATGAAGAGCTGCAGGCTGGACCAGGGAGGGCAGTGGTCTGGGAGGCTTCCACTGAGGCTCATCACAGATATTTAACTTCCTGGATAGAGGAAGTAAGGAGTGAAGCAATTAGGAAGAGAATGAATCTATTTCATATTTCAGAAGGGACACTGCACAAGTGTCAGGGACAGTGACTAAGGTTTTTAATCCAAAGAGATACATTGGTGGAGTGGGCCCAGGACACAGTCAGCCCCTCAGTTGCCAGCTAGCCTGACATTCTTGTGTGTGTGTGTGTGTGTCTGTGTGTGTGTGTCCCATCTTTTTATTTTCT
Source organism: Tokudaia tokunoshimensis (assembly GCA_036184795.1). Classification (NCBI taxonomy): domain Eukaryota; kingdom Metazoa; phylum Chordata; class Mammalia; order Rodentia; family Muridae; genus Tokudaia; species Tokudaia tokunoshimensis. The sequence goes on from BTHU01000010.1 coordinate 104,753,951, forward strand.
ATATTCTTTATTTACATTCCAAATGATTTCCCCTTTCCCGGTTCCCCCCCTCCCCGAAAGTTCCACAAGCCCTCTTCCCTCCCCCTGTTCCCCAGTCAACCCCCTCTCCCTTCTCTGTCCTGGTATTCCCCTACACTGCTACAACCAGTCTTTCCAGGACCAGGGGCCTCTCCTTCCTTCTTGGGAATCAGTTGATATGTGAATTGTGTCTTGGGTATTCTGAGCTTCTGGGCTAATAACCACTTATCAGTGACTGCATACCATGTGTGTTCTTTTGTGATTGGGTTACCTCACTTAGGATGATATTTTCCAGTTCTGACGATTTGCCTAAGAATTTCATGAATTCATTGTTTTAAATTGCTGAGTAGAATTCCATTGTGTAAATATACCACATTTTCTGTATCCATTCCTCCTTTGAGGGACATCTGGGTTCTTTCCAGCTTCTGGCTATTATAAATAAGGCTGCTATGAACATAGTGGAGCATGTGTCCTTATTGCATGCCAGGGAGTCCTCTGGGTATATGCCCAGGAGTGGTATAACAGGGTCCTCCGGGAGTGTCATGCCCAGTTTTCTGAGGAACCGCCAGATTGATTTCCAGAGTGGTTGTACCAGCTTGCAATCCCACCAACAGTGGAGGAGTGTTCCTCTTTCTCCACATCCTTGCCAACACCTGTTGTCTCCTGAGTTTTTGATCTTAACCATTCTGACTGGGTGTGAGGTGAAATCTCAGGGTTGTTTTGATTTGCATTTCCCTAATGACTAAGGATGTTGAACATTTCTTTAGGTGCTTCTCAGCCATTCGATATTCTTCAGGTGAAAATTCTTTGTTTAGCTCTGTACACCATTTTTTAATAGGGTTATTTGGCTCTCTGGAGTCTACCTTCTTAAGTTCTTGGTATATATTGGATATTAGCCCTCTGTTGGATGTAGGATTGGTAAAGATCTTTTCCCAATTTGTTGGCTGCCATTTTGACCTTTTGACAGTGTCCTTTGCCTTACAGAAGCTTTGTAATTTTATGAGGTCCCATTTGTCAATTCTTGATCTTAGAGCATAAGCTATTGGTGTTCTGTTTAGGAAATTTTCCCCTGTTCCCATGTGCTCAAGGCTCTTCCCCAGTTCCTTTTCTATTAGTTTCTGTGTGTCTGGTTTTATGTGGAGGTCCCTTATCCACTTGGAGTTGAGCTTAGTACAAGGAGATAAGAATGGATCGATTTGCATTCTTCTGCATGCTGACCTCCAGTTGAATCAGCACCATTTCTTGAAAAGGCTATCGTTTTTCCACTGGATGGTTTTAGCTCCTTTGTCAAAGTTGAAGTGACCATAGGAGTGTGGGTTCATTTCTGGGTCTTCAATTCTGATCCATTGATCTACATGCCTGTCACTGTACCAATACCATGCATTTTTTTAACACTATTGCTCTGTAGTACTGCTTGAGATCGGGGATACTGATTCCCCCAGAAGTTCTTTTACTCTTGAGAGTAGTTTTAGCTATCCTGGGTTTTCTGTTATTCCAGATGAATTTGAGAATTTTTCTTTCTAACTCTATGAAGAATTGAGTTGGAATTTTGATGGGGATTGCATTGAATCTGTATATTGCTTTTGGCAAGATGGTCATTTTTACGATATTAATCCTGCCAATCCATGAGCATGTAAGATATTTTCCATCTTCTGAGGTCTTCTTTGATTTCTTTCTTCAGAGACTTGAAGTTCTTGCATAGAGATCTTTCACTTGTTTGGTTAGAGTCACACCAAGATACTTTATATTGTCTGTGGCTATTGTGAAGGGTGTCATTTCCCTAATTTCTTTCTCAGCCTGCTTATCCTGTGAGTAAAGGAAGGCTACTGATTTGCTTGAGTTAATTTGATATCCGGCCACTTTGCTGAAGTTGTTTATCAGCTGTAGGAGTTCTCTGGTGGAGTTCTTTGGGTCACTTAAGTATACTATCATATCATCTACAAGTAGTGATAGTTTGGCTTCTTCCTTTCCAATTTGTATACTTTTGACCTCCTTTTGTTGTCTAATTGCTCTAGCTAGAACTTCAAGTACTATATTGAAAAGATATGGAGAGAGAGGGCAGCCTTGTCTAGTCCCTGATTTTAGTGGGATTGCTTCAAGTTTCTCTCCATTTAGTTTGATGTTGGCTACCAGTTTGCTGTAAATTGCTTTTAATATTTTTAGATATGGGTCTTGAATACTTGATCTTTCCAAGACTTTTAGCATGAAGACCCAGAAATGAATCCATACTCCTATGGTCACTTTATCTTTGACAAAGGAGCTATTTGCTTGCAAAATTGTTTTCCATCCTTTGACTCCGAAGTAATGACTGTTTTTGTCACTGAGGTGGGTTTCTTGTATGCAGCAAAATGTTGGGTCCTATTTACATATCCAGTCTGTTAGTCTATGTCTTTTTATTGGGGAATTGAGGCAATTGATGTTAAGAGATATTAAGGAAAAGTGATTACTGCTTCCTGTTATTTTTGTTGTTAAAGGTGGAATTCTGTTTGTGTAGCTCTCTTCTTTTGGGTTTGTGGAAAGAAGGTTACTTTATTGCTTTTTCTGCCTTGTGTTAGTATTTTCCACCCATTATCCTTTGAAGTGCTGGGTTTGTGGAAAGATATTGTGTAAATTTGGTTTTGTCATGGAATGTCTTGTTTTCTCTGTCTATGGTAATTGAGAGGTTTGCTGGGTATAGTAGCCTGGGCTGACATTGTGTTCTCTTAAAATCTGCACAACATCTGCCCAGGATTTTCTAGCCTTCATAGTTTCTAGTGAGAAGTCTGGTGTAATTCTGATAGGTCTGCCTTTATATGTTACTTGGCCTTTTTCCATTACTGCTTTTAATATTCTTTCTTTGTTTAGTGCATTTGGTGTTTTGATTATTATGTGACAGGAGGACTTTCTGGTCTGGTCCAGTCTGTTTGGAGTTCTGTAGGCTTCTTGTATGTTCATGGGCATCTCTTTCTTTAGGTTAGGTAAGTTTTCTTCTACAATTTTGTTGAAGATATTTCCTGGTCCTTTAAGTTGTAAATCCTTGCTCTCTTCTATATCTATAATCCTTAGGTTTAGTCTTCTCATTGTGTCCTGGATTTCCTGGATGTTTTGGGTTACAACCTTTTTGCATTTTCCATTTTCTTTGACTGTTGAGTCAATGTTTTCTGTGGTATCTTCAGCTCCTGGGATTCTCTTGTAGTCTGTTGTTGATGCTTGCATCTATGACTCCTGACCTCTTTCCAAGGTTTTCTATCTCCATAGATGTCTCAATTTATGATTTTTTATTGTTTCTACTGCCATTTTTAGATTCTGGGTAGTTTTGTTCAGTTCCTTCACCTGTTTGTGTTTTTCTGAAATTCTTTATTTCAGAAATAAAGAGGATTTTATTGTTTCCTCTTTAAGGGCTTCTACCTGTTGATCCATGTTCTCCTGTGTTTCTTTAAGAGACTTTTGTGTTTCCTCTTTAAGGGCTTCTACCTGTTGACCCATGTTCTTCTGTGTTTCTTTAAGGGATTTTTGTGTTTCCTCTTTAAGGACTTCTACCTGTTCACCCATGTTCTCTTGTATTTCTTTAAGGGAGTTATTTATGTCTTTCTTGAAGTCATCAAGCATCATGTGATGTGATTTTAAATCTCGCTCTTGCTTTTCCAGTGTGTTGGGGTATCCAGGATTTGCTGTTGTGGGAGAACTGGGTTCTGATGGTTCCATGTTGCCTTGGTTTCTGTTGATAATGATCTTGCACTTTCCTTTTGTCATCTAGTTTTCTCTGGTGTTAGCTGGTCTTGCTGTCTCTGATCTTGGCTTATCTGTCCTGCAAGCCTGTGTATATATACTCCTGGGATTCCCATTCTCTCTGTGCACACAAGTATGTAGGCTCTCCTGGGAGACCAGCTCTCCTGTGCTCCCAGGCCCTCTCCGACCTCCAAATGACCTGAGTGCAGCTGGTTCTCAAATGCCCTGAGTGTGGCTGGTTCTCTACAAAGTATCAGAAGATGGTGTCTTCACTGTGGCAAACCTGGCAAGGTTCTGCCACAGCAGAAAACGCTGGCAGTGGTGGAACGGGGAGAAGAATTGGAAGGGGACTGCTATTCAGAAGGGTGGGGTTTTTGGTGGTTGCTGGGTAGTGAGTCCTGCTGGACCCCTGGCAGCAGCTCTGGGCCTCCAGCGGTGTGTGTGTGGGGGGGGGGTTGAATCATCCCTGCATCCCTGGGATAAACCTACTTGATTGTGCTAGATGATCATTTTGACATGTTCTTGGATTCGGTTTGTGAGATTTTTATTGATTTACATTGATATTTATAAGGGAAATTGGTCTGAAGCTCTCTTTGTTGGATCTTTGTGTGGTTTAGGTATCAAAGTAACTGTGGCTTCATAGATCAAATTAGGAAATGTTCCTTCTGTTTCTATTTTATGGAATAGTTTGAAAAGTAATGGTGTTAGGTCTTCTTTGAAGGTCTGATAGAATTCTGCACAAAAACCATCTGGTCCTGGATTTTTTTTGGTTGGGGGACTTTGGTTATGGGACTGCTTAGATGGTTTATCTGATCCTGATTTAACATGGTACCTATCTAGAAATTCATCTATTTCGTCTAGATTTTACAGTTTTGTTGAGTGTAGGCTTTTGTAGTAGGATCTGATGGGTTTGTTTTTTTTTTAATTTCTTAGGTTTCTGTTGTTATGTCTCCCTTTTCTTTTCTGATTTTGTTAATTTGGATTCTGTCTCTGTGCCATTTGGTTAGTCTGGCTAAGGGTTTATCTATCTTGTTGATTTTCTCACGGATGCAGCTCCTGGTTTTACTGATTCTTTGTATAGTTCTCTTTGTTTCTACTTGGTTGATTTCAATCCTGAGTTTGATTATTTCCTGCTATCTACTCCTCTTGGGTATACTTGCTTCTTTTTGTTCTAGAGCTTTCAGATGTGCTGTTAAGCTGCTAGTGTAGGCTCTCTCCAGTTTCTTTTTGGAGGCACTCAGGGCTGTGAGTTTTCCTCTTAGCATGCTTTCATTGTGTCCCAATGAAAGGTATGTTGTGCCTTCATTTTCCTTAAATTCTAAAAAGTCTTTAATATCTTTCTTTATTTTTTGTTGTTATTGAAGACCAGCCTTAATCTGTAGTGACCTGTTAGGTCTGATTTGTGACCTATTATATGGTCAGTTTTGGAGAAGGTACCATGAGGTACTGAGAAGAAGGTATATTCTTTTGTTTTAAGATAAAATGTTCTATAGATAGCTGTTAAATTCATTTTGTTCATAATCTCTGTTAGTTTCACTGTGCCTCTGTTTAGTTTCTGGTTCCATGATCTGTCCATTGGTGAGAGTGGGGTGTTGAAGTCTACCACTATTATTGTGTGGGGTGCAATGTGTGCTTTGAGCTTTAGTAAAGTTTCTGTTATGAATGTGAGCTCCCTTGCATTTGGAGCATAGATGCTCAGAATTGAGAGATTATCTTAGTAGGTTTTTCCTTTGATGAGTATGAAGTGTCCTTCCTCATCTTTTTTGATAACTTTTGGTTGAAAGTCAACTTTATTCGATATTAGAATGGCTACTCCAATTTGTTTCTTGTGACCATTTGCTTGGAATTTTTTTCCAGCCTTTTACTCTAAGGTAGTGTCTGTCTTTGTTACTGAGGTATGTTTCCTGTATGCAGCAAAATGCTAGGTCCTGTTTATGAATCCAATCTGTTAGTCTATATCTTTTTATTGACAAATTGAATCCAGTTATGTTAAGAAATATTAAGTATCAGTGATTGTTATTTCCTGTTATTTTTATTGTTATCAGTGGAATTATGTTTGTGTGGCTATCTTCTTTTGGGTTTGTTGAAAGAAGATTTTCTTGCTTTTTCTAGGGTGTAGTTTCCCTCCTTGAGTTGGTGTTATCTATCTATTATCCTTTGTAGGGCTGGATTTGTGGAAAGATATTGTGTAAATTTGGTTTTGTCATGGAATATCTTGGTTTCTCCATCTATGGTAACTGAGGGTTTTGTTGGATATAGTAGCCTGGACTGTTATTTGTGTTCCCTTAGGGTCTGTATAACATCTGCCTAGGATCTTCTAGCTTTCATAGTCTCTGATGAGAAGTCTGGTATAATTCTGGTAGGTCTGCCTTTATATATTACTTGACCTTTTTCCCTTACTACTTTTAATATTCTTTCTTCATTTTGTGCATGTGGTGTTTTGATTATTATGGGATGGGAGGAGTTTCTTTTCTGGTCCAATCTATTTGGGAATCTGTAGGCTTCTTGTATGTTTATGGGCATCTCTTTCTTAGGTTAGGGACGTTTTCTTCTATAATTTTGTTGAAGATGTTTGCTGGCCCTTTGAGTTGGCTCTTCACTCTTTTCTATACCTATTATCCTTAGGTTTGGTCTTCTTATTGTGTCCTGGCTTTCCTTGGGTGTTTTGGGTTATGAGTTTTTTGCATTTTGTATTTTCTTTGACTGTCGTGTCAATGTTTTCTGTGGTATTTTCTGCCTCTCTTCTATCTCTTGTATTCTGTTGGTGATGCTCACATCTATGACTCCTGACCTCTTTCCTAGGTTTTCTATCTCCAGGGTTGTCTCCTTTTTGATTTCTTTATTGTTTTTATTTCCATTTTTAGATCCTAGATGGTTTTGTTCAATTCCTTCACCTGTTTGGTTGCATTTTCCTGTAATTCTTTAAGGGATTTTGAGTTTCTTCTTTAAGTGCTTCTAGCTGTTTACCTGTGTTCTATATTTCTCTAAGGGAGTTATTTATATCCTTATTAAAGTCCTTTATCATCATCATGAAATGTGATTTCAAATCAGAATGTTGCTTTTCTGGTGTGGTGGTGTATCCAGGGCTTGCTGTGGTGGGAGAACTGGGTTCTGATGATGACAAGTAACCTTGGTTTCTGTTGCTTATGTTCTTGGGCTTGCCTCTTGTCATCTGGTTATCTCTGGTGTTAGCTGATCTCTCTATCTCTGACTGTAGCTTGTCTCTCCTGTCAGCCTGTGAACCTGTGATCTTAGGTGTGTCAGCATTCCTGGGAGATCAGCTCTCTTTGGGTGGGATTGGAGTGTAGAAAGCTATGGCACAGGGTTAGCTCCAGGGTACAGATGGAAACCAGAAGATTGTGTCCACAGCTGCTCCTTGGTTTCTGTGTCCCTGTACACCTGATTTTAAATAAATTTTACTTGTTTTTAGTTATTTGTTTCATGTTTAACCTCGAAAACATATACAGGCGGTTAAATAAAGCTTGTCCCTGTAAATGAACCATATTTTTGAAGAATTTGTTCATTTTTAAGGTGACTGTTAATCTGCATGTCCTAATTTTCTTTAACAGTTTCCAGCAAGGTAGTAGCTTTTATAAGATTAAGATTTTACAGTTTTATCCCTGATGAGTTTAGTCTTAAAATGATTACATTTTTTTTTTTAAAAAACAGGGTTTCTCTGTGTAGCCCTGTCTGTCTGTCTTGAAACTCAGTGCGTAGACCAGGCTGACCAGGCTGACCTTGAACTTACAGAGATCCACCTGCCTCTGCCTCCTGAGTGCTGGGACTAAAGGTATGTTCCACCAAATGTGGCTTAAAGCAGTCTTTTGTATTCATACACAAGGAAGTTTCCCCCTAAGGCAGGGTTCAAGAGGTCAACATTGGATGTGAGAAAGACAAAAGTTTTTTTATAGCTCAGGGGTAGGGGATTTCCAAATGGGGGATTAGGTGGGCAAAATAGGTGGGGTTACAGAAGTAGCACATAAGCATAGAAAGTTAGTGATAATGACCTCCTCAAACAAAGGTATGATTGATTGCAAGGTAGGCATAACAACAGGTAGTCATAACAAACTTTTGAAACAAAGGTCTGCTTGCAAGATGGTTGTAACAAATTTTTGAGGCAAAGGCATGGCTGCCAATTTCTGGAGCAGGCAGTACACAGCCATTTGTAGTTAAGGTTACAGGTTCACCACCCAAAAGTCTCATCCAGCATGGATGACAACTCCCCTATAGGTGCACTGACAGCATACTAACTTCAGCTAAATTTCAAGCCTCTGTAGACTCCAGCACCTCCCAAGATAATAATGAGGCTACGTGCATTTATTGCAGAATTACATTCAGCTGGCTGAGAGGTGCTGGCTGGAGTGGCTGGAATCTTAAGTGAGATGCCAGTGACCCTCCCAACTCTTTCCTATAAAGGAATATCCACAGGGCCAATTTTGAGGATTTTTTTGCAAATTATTTACAGCTGTTCTGATGATTTTATGCCAAAGGATAATGTTATAATAGCGGGAGAGAGATATGGAGGTAGGTGCCTCTTATCTTAGACTTGGCTAATCTTTCCAGCCTGAACTGGTACTATGATAGAGAGAAAGGAAGCAGCTGGTGATAGAGGATTCTGTTTGGTGAGATTCTGTGTCACCACCCATTCCCTAGAGGAAATGGATGCAAGGAGAGGTAAGAGAATAGTCTCTGGGCTGGGGAGCTGGACTCAGAGGTATTCTAATGACCTGGCCACTCAAGCCTCTGTAAAAGGACATACCAACACTGATTCAAATCTCAGTTATAACCATTCCCCCACCAGGAAGTATCAAGAAGCCAAACCTCTTTTTCTGGTCCACTTTCCTAATTCCATCAGAGAAGGACCCTAGAACTACCTCCACTTTGAGAGAGGGGGCTGAGGAAACTCTCCAACAGTGTTTGTAGCTATTCTGGTCATTTCTGCAACTGGCTGTGAGATACCATCTCCCCAAGATCCCTCCTGAGTGGAAGACAACACTTCCAGCTGAGTCACTGGGGGAAATGGGACAGATTTTTTCAGAAAGAAATTAAAGGAAGCAAACAAGTAAGAATAAAAGAAACCTAAGTGAGACCCAGAGGTGATTCGTTGTCCTCAGATTGTCCTGAGCACCATTCTAGGAATTTAAACCAGTTCATTCATCTGCAAGCCTGTCACCTTGGGAGCTGGCCTAGTTCATGCCCAGCCAAGGAAACAAGCCCAGCAAAGCCATCATGTGAGAAGCCCATGTGTATGATTCAGGGAATATGAAAATGGACAGGTTGTTTAGCTCTTCACTGGGCAATGTGTGTGCCCCAAGGATTTAAGTTTTAAAGGCTTAACCAGTAGTTTCAGGCAGTTTGGGAGGTGGAGGAACTTTCATGGTCTTGTGGAGGTACACTCTCATAGACATTGCCAGAGGTTTGTCTCCTAGGTGAGGCTAGATCTTGTCAAGTTGACAGGATATTAGTCATCATACCAGGGATATAGAACCCAGTTCAATCAGAAGTACTACTGCCCAAATTAAAATGAACAGAAGAATGCAAATGGATATGTTGAATCATGTAGGCTTAGATTTTTCAAAACCTACTTTAATAAGGGTTCTTAAATGCTTAAACCTCCCTTCTAACCCACCACTCACCAGAGATAGGGGAAAGGAAAGATTAATTGGGCAAAGGAAGATGTGGACGTGTTTAGAAATGGTTCTTTGGAGCAATTCCAATCTTTGTTGTCAGGATATCAGCAGTTCAGTTCATGAATGAGCAGTGGTAGCTCCATGCACTCACAAACACCATTAACAAATCAGCAACGGTTGTTCAATCCAGAAGAAACCCCGATGCTCTGCCAATTGGCCCGAGTCCACACAAGCAGCAAGAAGCCACCAGAATATCACGATAATTTCTCTCTATGAAGTCACAACAAATGATGATCAGCAAAGAAGGCAAGGTGAACCAATGCCACAGTGTTGTCAGTGAAGACCAGTGTCAGCAAAGCCCAATAAAAACAAGCAAAGAGCGGCAAGGTGAGCTAATGCCACTGCCTGTTAGGTTATACTTAGGTTATACTTACATCCTTTCCAAACATCAAGCGTTCTCTCCAGAGTCCACTATACCAAAACATCACCCTTTTGTCAGGCTGCTTCAGGAAAAGCACCACACGTCTGTTCTCATCAAAACATCCTCTCATAAGACAGTTTCCAGAAAAAAATCACATGACACAACTGAGTCTCCAAAGAAATCATAAATTTCCACTTCAGGATCATGCTATCAGTTACATTTCAGACTAGTGCAGCTTCCAACATTGACATCGTCTGCACCATAATATAGTCTACTTTCTAGGTGATAATGCAATGTAAATATTGCTTCCAGCATTCACTGGCTCTGAGACCTTACATCACATGAATTTGCCTTAGCTTTGTCATATACAAAATGGGACAAGAGGTTGTTAAGTGTACAGAGAAACAGAAAGTGCTGATGGTGCTTTCTGGAACATGGCAAAGGCTTAAAAAAATCACAACAATCACAGGGTTGGTGGGATAGCTCCGGTTAAAAGCCTTCTTCACAAACCTATTGATCCAAGGTCAATGCCCAAAACACACATAAAAGTAGAGAGAAAAATCCACTCTATAAAAGCTATCTTCAGACTCCATACTTGTACTATTGCATGTATGACCCCTTATTATGCACACAAACCTGCATACATATGTAACAAAAAGTTAATTAAAAGTAGTGATTGCAACGATTATTGTCAAATTCATTTCAATTAGGGCTTAGAATATTCTTAAGATTATGCAGAATACAACTGATGTAGTTTGTGACACCATAAAAATGGGGCTAAGTGACTATTATAAAATTGAATCACTGTTGCTGTGGAGATTATTATTTAAATTCTAGGTGGCACTTTTGCTTCACAGCCTTAATAGTGTCAGTCAAAAGGCTTATATAAAATACTAATAATCCTGCCCATTTGACCTGGCAGAAATATCAGTTGTTTCATTGTTTGCCAGTATGAATGGATTTTTAAAAATGTTAATGCCTTCTGCCTGGTGGCGGGACCCCGCGCAGGGAGGGAGCCCGCCAGCTTCCCTTCCGCGACCTCTGTTCCCGCGGACTGCGCTGGAGAGACCGGTACCCAGGCTCTCCCCCCGATATAACATCACTTGGGACACGGCCTGTTGGGGCTTCCGTCTGTGCCCGAGGGCGGGTTGGCGCTGTGGTCGTCTGGATGCCAGATCGGCGGGCCATCGTGACCACAGGGTGAGCGGCGCCACGGAGACTGCCCTCCGCCATCTTTGCTCCAGTGACCAGGTAGTTGGGACCGCCAGGCTCAGAGACAGACAGGCATAATATCGCTTCGGTTTCAGGCAGCTTGTGTGTAACCTGCTCCCAGGTGCTGGGCTGATCTGCAGTAACCAGCGCACCAGTTCCGCGGTGGGACCTTCTGCCTGGTGGCGGGACCCCGCGCAGGGAGGGAGCCTGCCAGCTTCCCTTCCGCGACCTCTGTTCCCGCGGACTGCGCTGGAGAGACCGGTACCCAGGCTCTCCCCCCAATATAACATCACTTGGGACACGGCCTGTTGGGGCTTCCTTCTGTGCCCGAGGGCGGGTTGGCGCTGTGGTCGTCTGGGTGCCAGATCGGCGGGCCATCGTGACCACAGGGTGAGCAGCGCCACGGAGAGTGCCCTCCGCCATCTTTGCTCCAGTGACCAGGTAGTTGGGACCACCAGGCTCAGAGACAGACAGGCATAATATCGCTTCGGGTTCAGGCAGCTTGTGTGTAACCTGCTCCCAGGTGCTGGGCTGATCTGCAGTGACCAGCGCGCCAGATCTGCTGTGGGACTTCTGCCTGGCAGAGGGACGCCCCCTCCCCCCCCCCAGGAGAGATCACACACCCCTGCACAGGGCAGGAGCCTGCCAGCCTCCCTTTGGTGACCTCTGCTCCAGGAATCCACTAGGCTGAGCCTTTAGATGTGCAAGGCCTCCCCAATATAAGATCACTTGGGGCAAAGCACATTAGGGCTCCAAAGTCACTCAGGAGCAGGCAGGCCCCAGAAATCGGTGCCAGGGGAATCCTGGTAATCCAGGGGGGGCAGAAATAGCTTTGCAAGCTCACAGGAGGTCCAACCAACAGCCAGTGGCAGCAGGACCAACTAACACCAGAGGTATCCAGATGGCAAAAGGCAAACGTAGGAATGTTACTAACAGTAATCAAAGTAATGTGGGACCATCCGAACCCAACTCTCCAACAGCAGCAAGTCCTGGATACCCCACCACACCCGAAAGACAAGATCTGGATTTAAAATCACTTCTCATGATGCTATTAGAGGATCACAAGAAGGACACAAATAAATCTCATAAAGAGTTACAGGAGACCATGAATCAACGGTTAGAAGCCCTTACAAAGGAAACACAAAAATCGCTTAGAGAAATGCGGGAGAACATGGATCAAAAGATGGAGGCGCACAAGGAGACAACACAAAAATCACTTAACGAGATGAATCAACGGGTAGATGCACTCACAAAGGAATCACAAAATTTGCATAAAGAAATGCAGAAGAATATGGGTCAACAGACGGATGCCCATAAGGAGGCAACACAAAAATTGCTTAAAGAAATGAATCAACGGTTAGATGCCCTTACAAAGGAAACACGAGAACTGCTTAAAGAAATGCAGGAGACGATGGATCAACAGATGGAATCCCATGAGGAGGAAACACAAAAATCGCTCAGAGAAATGCAGGAGAACGTGGGTCATCAGGAAGAAATCCTGAAAGAGGTAATGCAAAAATACCTTAAAGAAATACAGGAAAATACAAACAAACAAGTGAAGGATCTCAGCAAATCCATCCAGGAACTAAAAAAGGAAGTAGAAACAACTAAGAAATCACAAAGGGAGACAACTTTGGAGATAGAAAACCTTGGGAAGAAATCAGGAGTCATAGATGCAAACATCAACAATAGAATACAAGAGATGGAAGAAAGAATCTCAGGTGCTGAAGATTCCATAGAAAGCATCGACTCAACAGTCAAAGAAAATGCAAAATGCAAAAAACGCGTAACCCAAAACATCCAGGAAATCCAGGACACAATGAGAAGACCAAACCTAAGGATTATAGGTATAGATGAGAGTGAAGATTTGCAACTTAAAGGGCCAGTAAACATCTTCAACAAAATTATGGAGGAAAACTTCCCTAACTTAAAGAGAGAGATGCCGATGAACATACAAGAAGCCTACAGAACTCCAAACAGACTGGACCAGAACAGAAATACCTCCCGTCACATAATAATCAAAACACCGAATGTTCTAAACAAAGAAAGAATACTAAATGCAGTAAGAGAAAAGGGCCAAGTAACATACAAAGGAAGACCTATCCGAATCACATCAGACTTCTCACCAGAGACTATGAAAGCCAGAAGATCCTGGGCAGATCTCATGCAGACACTAAGACAGCACAAATGCCAGCCTAGACTACTATACCCAGCAAAACTCTCAATCACCATAGATGGAGAGACCAAGATATTCCATGATAAAACCAAATTTTCACAATATCTTTCCACAAATCCAGCCCTGCAACGGATAATAGGTGGAAACCTCCAATACAGGGAGAGAAACAACACCCTGGAAAAAATGAGATAATAACCTTCTTGAATCAAACCCAAAAGTAGATAACCACTCAAACATAAAGATAGCATCAAGAATGGCAGATGGCAATAATCACTATGCCTTAATCTCTCTTAATATCAATGGTCTCAACTCCCCAATTAAAAGACATAGACTAGCAGACTGGATACGTAAACAGGACCCAGCTTTTTGCTGCATGCAGGAAACGCACCTCAGTGTCAAAGACAAACACTACCTCAGAGTAAAAGGCTGGAAAACAATTTTACAAGCAAATGGCCCCAAGAAACGAGGTGGAGTAGCCATCCTAATATCGGATAAAATTGATTTTCAACCCAAAGTCATCAAAAAAGACACAGAAGGACACTACATACTGATCAAGGGAAAAATCCACCATCAAGAACTCTCAATCCTGAATATCTATGCTCCAAATGCAAGGGCACCCTCATTCGTAAAAGAAACGTTACTAAAACTCAAAGCACACATCGCACCGCACACAATAATAGTGGGTGACTTCAACACCCCGCTCTCTGAAATGGATCGTTCAGGAAAGCAGAAACTAAACAGGGACACAGTGAATCTAATTGAAGCCTTGGACCAAATGGAACTAACTGATATATATAGAACATTTCATCCTAGAGCTAAAGAATACACCTTCTTCTCAGCTCCTCATGGTACCTTCTCCAAAATTGACCATATAATTGGTCACAAATCAGACCTCAACAGATACAAGAAGATAGAAATAATCCCATGCCTCCTATCAGATCACTATGGAATAAGGGTGGTCTTCAATGGCAACAAAAACAAAAGAAAACCCACGTACACATGGAGGCTGAACAATGCTCTACTCAATGATAACTTGGTCAAGGTGGAAATAAAGAAAGAAATCAAAGACTTTTTGAAAGTTAATGAAAATGAAGGCACAACATACCCTAACTTATGGGACACAATGAAAGCAGTGCTAAGAGGAAAATTCATAGCCCTGAGTGCCGCCAAAAAGAAACGGGAGACAGCATACACTAACAGCTTAATGGCACACCTGAAAGCCCTGGAACAAAAAGAAGCAAATACACCAAAGAGGAGTAGAAGGCAGGAAATCATCAAACTCAGGGCTGAAATCAATCAAGTAGAAACAAATAAAACCATACAAAGAATCAACAAAACGAGGAGTTGGTTCTTTGAGAAAATCAACAAGATAGATAAGCCCTTAGCCAGACTAACCAGAGGGCACAGAGATAGTATCCAAATTAATAAAATCAGAAACGAAAAGGGAGAGATAACAACAGAAACTGAGGAAATTCAAAAAATCATCAGATCCTACTACAAAAACCTGTATTCAACACAACTAGAAAATCTTGAGGAAATGGACAATTTCCTTGACAGATACCAAGTACCAAAATTAAATCAGGATCAAATAGACCATCTAAACCGTCCTATAACCCCTGAAGAAATAGAAGTTGTCATTGGAAGTCTTCCAACCAAAAAAAGCACAGGTCCAGATGGTTTTAGTGCAGAATTCTATCAGACCTTCAAAGAAGACCTAACACCAATACTCTTCAAACTGTTCCACAAAATAGAAACAGAAGGAACACTACCCAACTCGTTCTATGAAGCCACAATTACACTAATACCAAAAGCACACAAAGATCCGACAAAGAAAGAGAATCTCAGGCCAATCTCTCTTATGAATATCGATGCAAAAATACTCAATAAAATTCTTGCCAACCGAATCCAAGAACACATCAAAACGATCATTCACCACGATCAAGTAGGCTTCATCCCAGGGATGCAGGGATGGTTCAATATAAGGAAATCCATCAATGTAATCCACTACATAAACAATCTCAAAGAAAAAAACCACATGGTCATCTCATTAGATGCTGAGAAAGCATTTGACAAAATTCAGCATCCTTTCATGCTAAAGGTCTTGGAAAGATCAGGAATTCAAGGCCCATATCTAAACATAGTAAAAGCAATTTACAGCAAACCAGTAGCCAGCATCAATCTAAACGGAGAGAAACTTGAAGCAATCCCACTAAAATCAGGGACTAGACAAGGCTGCCCTCTCTCTCCATATCTTTTCAATATAGTACTTGAAGTTCTAGCTAGAGCAATTAGACAAGAGAAAGAGGTCAAAGGGATACAAATTGGAAAGGAAGAAGTCAAACTATCACTATTTGCAGACGATATGATAGTATACATAAGCGACCCAAAGAACTCCACCAGAGAACTCCTACAGCTGATAAACGACTTCAGCAAAGTGGCCGGATATAAAATCAACTCAAGCAAGTCAGAAGCCTTCCTATACTCAAAGGATAAGCAGGCTGAGAAAGAAGTAAGAGAAATAATACCCTTTACGATAGCCACAAACCATATTAAGTATCTTGGCGTGACGCTAACCAAACAAGTGAAAGATCTGTATGACAAGAACTTCAAGTCTCTGAAGAAAGAAATTGAAGAAGACCTCGGAAGATGGAAAAACCTGCCATGCTCATGGATTGGCAGGATTAATATAGTAAAAATGAGCATCTTACCAAAAGTAATACACAGATTCAATGCAATCCCCATCAAAATCCCAACTCAATTCTTCATAGAGTTAGAAAGAGCAATTCAAAAATTCATCTGGAATAACAGAAAACCCAGAATAGCTAAAACTATTCTCAAGAGTAAAAGAACCTCTGGGGGAATCAGTATCCCGGACCTCAAGCTGTACTACAGAGCAATAGTGTTAAAAACTGCATGGTATTGGTACAGTAACAGACATGTAGATCAATGGAACAGAATTGAAGACCCAGAAATGAATCCACACTCCTATGGTCACTTGATCTTTGACAAAGGAGCTAAAACCATCCAGTGGAAAAAAGATAGCCTTTTCAACAAATGGTGCTGGCTCAGCTGGAGGTCAACATGCAGAAGAATGCAAATTGACCCATCCTTATCTCCTTGCACTAAGCTCAATTCTAAGTGGATCAAAGATCTCCACATAAAACCAGACACACTGAAACTAATAGAAGGGAAACTAGGGAAGAACCTTGAACATATGGGCACAGGGGAGAATTTCCTGAACAGAACTCCAATAGCTTATACTCTAAGATCAAGAATAGACAAATGGGACCTCATTAAATTACAAAGTTTTTGCAAGGCAAAAGACACTGTCAAAAAGACAAAGCGGCAACCAACTAACTGGGAAATGATCTTTACCAACCTTACATCCGACAGAGGGCTAATATCCAAGATATACAAAGAACTCAAGAAGTTAAACTCCAGAGAGGCAAGTAACCCTATTAAAAAATGGGGTACAGAGCTAAACAAAGAGTTCTCACCTGAAGAATATCTAATGGCTGAGAAGCACCTAAAGAGATGTTCATCATCCTTAGTCATTAGGGAAATGCAAATCAAAACAACCCTGAGATTCCATCTCACACCAGTCAGGATGGCTAAGATCAAAAACACAGGAGACAGCAGTTGTTGGCGAGGATGTGGAGAAAGAGGAACACTCCTCCACTGCTGGTGGAATTGCAGGCTGGTACAACCACTCTGGAAAGCAGTCTGGCGGCTCCTCAGAAAACTGGGCATGACACTTCCGGAGGATCCGGCTATACCACTCCTGGGCATATACCCAGAGACTTTACCTGCATGCAATAAGGACACATGCTCCACTATATTCATAGCAGCCTTATTTATAATAGCCAGAAGCTGGAAAGAACCCAGATGTCCCTCAACGGAGGAATGGATTCAGAAGATGTGGTATATTTACACAATGGAATACTACTCTGCAATTAAAAACAATGAATTCACGAAATTCCTAGGCAAATGGTCAGAACTTGAAAATATCATCCTTAGTGAGGTAACCCAATCACAAAAGATCACACATGGTATGAAGTCACTGATAAGGGGATATTGACCCAGAATCTCAGAATACCCTAGACACAATCAGCATATCAATAGATTTCTAAAAAGATGGAAGGAGAGACCCCTGGTCCTGGAAAGACTGGATGTAGGGGAACGCCAGGACAGAGTAATGAGAGGGGGTTGAACGGAGAAAAGAGGGAGGGAAGGGGGCTTATGGGACTTTCGGGGAGGGAGGAAACGGGAAAGGGGAAGTGATTTGGAATGTAAATTAAAAAAATAAAATAAAATAAAATTAAAAAAAAAAAAATGTTAATGCCTTAGTTTATAAGAAACAATTTAGAGATGTGTATATGTATGCACATGCATGTGTATTTGTATATATTTGCACAAATGTGTGTGCCTCCGAGTGTGTGTGTGTGTGTGTGTGTGTGTGTGTGTGTACATTTGGAAGCCAGAGGTCAACCTCTCATGTCTTCTCTGTTGCTCCCCATTCTGATGTTTTGAGGCGGTATTTCATTAGCCTGGAACTCACTTGTTTGGTTAGGCCATGAACCACAGAGGATCTGTGTCTGTGTTCCCAGGGCTGGATCATAAGCCCATGCTACCACACCTGCTTTTGTCAGTTGGGTTCTGGGGATGGAACTCAGGTCGTTTTATTGACCTATTCAGTCTTTGATGAATGTCTTCGAACACAGAATACAATGACTGGCTCACTTAGGAGAGGGACCTTTTCTTGGTAGTAGATTGGAGTTAGTAGTAAATAGTTTTGCTTCAGAGTATCCCACCCAGATCCTCTGCCCTGTTGTAGCCCAGAACAGCAGTTGAGATATTATATAACAAATGTGCATGGCCCTGTTCCATTGACATTTTCTTTATGGGCACTAAAGTCAGAATTCTGTGCCATTTTCACATCTTAATTGTTTTTCTCCCTCAAGCATTTGGGAATGTAAAACACCATTTGTGACTCATAGGCTGAACAAGAGAGGCAGGTGGTGGCTCTAGGCCATAGTGTCCAGACTCCACTTTCACAGATGCTGCCTCCTCCCCTCTCCCCCACTAGTCCCTTTTTGAGACAAGGTCGAATAGAGTCCAATCTGGCCTCAACCTTGCTATGTAGTCAAAGATAACTTGAACTTCTCCTGCCTCCATTTTCAGAGTACTAAGATTATAGTAATGTGCCACCATGCATGGTTTATACACTTATGGGAGCCAAACTTCCCAGCTGGACTCAAAATAGCTTTTTCTGACGTGGGCTCTCAGTGATTCATGTTGGAGTTTTCTAGACTTGGGGTATTGCAGCATATTTCACTCACACCCACACCAGTGTCTAGGCTTTTCCACCCTTCCCCAAATGTAACCAAGTACCTCCAGTGTAACTCATCATTGCAGCTCATTTTGGTTTTAGTAGGGTGATGATGGTGCTTTGCTTTATATGTGTGTGTATATACATGTGTACATGCACAGGTACACATGGAAGAGAGGTCAGAGTCAAGTGTCCTTCCTCATCTTGTGTTTCTGAAACAGGTTCCAGAATAAGTGACCCTGATAGCCTTGCTGGCTGTACCTGAGAACACAAGCCTGTGCTGCCATGCCCAGCATTGATTTCATAAGGGGTTTCTGAAGCTTAGTCATGTCCTTGTGTTTGTGTCAAGGCACTTTACTGACAACCCATCTCCATGCCCTTCTGATCCTACTTTTCCTGGAAATGACTTCATCATCTAAACTCAGTACTTTTCTCTCTTTGCTCTGTTAAACTGAGACAGCAACACCCCACAGTGACAGGTGCCCACATCAAGAACTATCAAGGAAGACACTCAGCACAGTCTTCACCCAGACCTGGACCAGGGCTTCAGACCCAGTTTTAAAAGTCAGCTGTGATGCTAGGGGCTTGTGTCAAGAGGTGCTCTGGCTCCCTGGGGCCCAGCCCACATTCATTCATCTGTCCAGTGGCACTGTGTGAGAACAGCAAGCTTGGAAACACAGGAAGCAGAAGCTATGAAGTCATCCGTGCATAAAATGCTAAGAGACTGCTAATATCTCTTTCAGAGTCTCTTTCTCCCCAGATCCCCATCATAGCCCCACCAAGCACAGTTTTCTAAGGCACTATTTGGTTTCCTAAGCATCCCTGCATGCCCAGGGCCTTCTGCTAACTCTTGAGTTGGTATGCGAATTGGAAGTTGGGGAGGTGTCATAAAAATTCTTGATTCACAGCTCAGAATGGATTTGTAATTGTCTGGATTCATGAAGGAAATTGAAATAAAACCCTTGAGTAATACAGTGAACCATCATACTGAGGGGTATTAGTTGTTTATGCTGTCCTAATTGGCCAGTTATTTTTTTATAGGATTGTTTACACAGTTTTAACTCAACAGCCAGATGAACATACTCTCTTTTTATTTCGTTTACTTTTTTTTTTTTTTGAGATGGAATCTCAGATAGTCCAGGCTGGCCTCAAATTTGCCTCCTGCCCTCACCTACCTAAGTCTTAGGTTACAGGTCATGTCTGGTTAATGCTGAGAATCAAACCTAGGACTTTGTGCATGGTGGATGAGCACTCTACCGACTAAGCCAGAACAGCTCTCTTGAACATTCTCTTGTATGGTCCCAACTTAGGAATCAGTTTGAGCCCCTTTCACTTAGACCTATAACTGTGACAGAATGGCCCAGGGACTCACTGAAGGTCATCTGGAAGTGTTGGAGAAAGAAAGGACATTGAATAATGCAAAATGACATTACACATGGTCCAGGAATCCACCAGGACTCAAGCGTCTTCTCATTTAGAGTGCCAGCTCAGCGGTAACACATATGTTATTCACAGGAAACCTTTTTTGAAATCCCATTTGGGAGCTGCACCTTCTGTCTGCCACAAAGTCTTAGGAACATTCAACGTGGTGATAAATCTTCACCCTCAAGAGGGTGTTCAGAACAATCTGGACCTCATGTCATAAATGTCACCAATGCATCATGCAACCAAAGAAATAGGCAGACAGATATGGTACCACACAGAGTTCAATAAAGATACTGAGGCTTAGCAAACAGGTCATGTCAGCAGTTAGAAAAAATCAGAGAGGATTTGGGTCCAATTCTTTTCCCTCTACCCTAATCACAATGCTGACTATACACTCAACCAGTTTTCTATTATTGTAATGAATATGTGAGGCAAAGCAACTTATAAAGAGAACGAAATGGGAACCTAGGAGATGGCTCAGTGTTCACTGTTCACGCATGAGGCTCTGAGTTTGGACCCTCAGCACAAACATGAAAAGATGTGTAAGATTATAATCCCAGCACTGGGAAACAGAGACATGACTGTCACAGGGGCTCTCTGGACAGTCGGTCTAGCCTGCTTGGTGAGTTCCAGGACAAAAAGAGATCTTGTCTCAAAAACAATACAAAGCAAACAAACAAAAACAAAAAACAAGGTGGGAGTGGGAAAGATGGCTCAGTAGGTAAGAGCTGCTCTTACAGAGAATCTGGATTTGGTTCCCGGAAACCAGATAGCAGCTCACAACCATCTGTAACTCCAGTTCCAGGGGTTCTGACTCCCTCTTCTGGCCTCTGCACGCGCACGAGGCACACATTTGGTATACAAGCAAGCAACAATAACCATACACAAAATAAATAAATCTAAATAAGAATATTAAAACTAAACAAGGTGTGTAGCTCCTGAGAAACAACACCTGAGGTTATTCTCTGTTTCCCATATGTATGTTCATATGTGCACACACATGTGCACGCACACACATATACACACAACACACATGCATGCATGCATGCATACACATGCCCTCACAAACAAAGACTAAAGTTTTATTTTAGCTCAGTTTTGGAGGGTCAATGTGTAGTCATTGCTTTGGGCTTGTGGCCTTCTCCTTGTGGAAGGAAAGGAAGAGGAAGGATTGGGGTTTCACTACCCCACCCACAGTCTCCAAACCTGAACTCCACCTTTTAAGTGCTCATAGTCTCCTGATAGCACCCTTCTGGGAGCCAAGCCTTTAACACATGGGGCTTCAGGGGACACAATGAACCCATAGCATCTTGGATTCCCTTGATGTGCTTGGACAAGTCTGATGAAGCTGAGAAACTAGAAACTCAGAGAAGCCGAAACAATGTGCTTCAGGCTGAGAAAGAGACTAACAACTTCTGGAAGGGCGTGGAGGCCTCATGGCTCTGCAGCCACGGTCTTCCTCACAGACCATTGAGTCCAAAGGTGAATTTTGGACTGCACTATGCTTTCTTTTAGGCCCCAGCTTCATCCTCCTTCTCAAGACAGGACTCTGGAATAGTGCAGCCAAGAGCTTTGAAATTAAAAGCAGTGACTTCACCTCTTTGGAAAAGAATGATTCATTAAAACTCCACTGGCTGCTTGCTTCTCATTCAATTAACACCAGAGAGAGAAGGGCTGCTCAGCACAGCTGTGAGAGAATGCCTGGGCCTAAACTGAGCTGCTTTCTCACTTGGGTGACTGACAGCAGCAAAGAGCAGGCTGCTACCAGGGTTTAATTGGGCTTAGCTATACATTCTCTATATCTATATGTACCCTCTCACGGGTCAAGGTTAGGAAGATGTTTCCATGGAGATGTGGGTTTAGGGACTAGAGTTTAATTGGGTTGCTACATTTATTCTTAAAGAAGATGATGAGCTGGGGCTAAAGCGGTGGCTATGAGGGCTTGCTGCTCTTGTAGAGGACTGGTGTCCAGTTCTCAGCACCCGAGTTGACTGGCTCACGATTACCTTTAACTCCAGCAACAGGGGATTCAATGCCCTCTTCTGGCCTCCATGGGCATTCATATTATGCATGTACATTTTAAAATTTATAGCTAAAGATTTTTAAAAAACATTTTATTTAAATGTGGTAAAACATTTGCCAACCACATGTGAGTCTCTAAGCTCCCCACACCCTAGCTCCAAACCTAATAATAACTGCAAACACTTAAAAACAAAACAAAAAAAAAACCCAAAAAACCCAAATCAAAACCAAAAACCACACCAAGACAACAAAGCCAATGTAAAAAAGTAGTTGTAAGTATGTGGAGGTTTCACCTTGATCACCTGGCCCTATTGCTTTGGACCTGTGGGAGTGAGATGCCTCTCCTGGTAGAAACATGTGAATTCTGCACAGGGTCTAGAGTTTTGCTAGTTCTTCAGTCTAGCACAAAGCTTTCTAATCAAGTTTGGATTGGAGTCTCAGCCCTGCCACAAATTAGTTGTCCTTGATTACTCATGACCTCTCCAAGCCTTTAAGATTCAACTAGAAAGATGGTTATGATGAAGGTGCCCACCTCCCAGATTGTTCAGAAGAACAAACAGACTTCATCTTGTGTGCCAGCTATGGAGAGTAGAGTGGCTGCAAGATGTAGGCAGAGCCTGGCCACCTGAGTCTGCAACTTACACTAAGGGAGATTTCTTCTGACAGTAGCTATTTATTCTCCTAGCCTGTGTTCATAGACGTTTCAAACTGAGAGTGACTCCTGTCTGACATCCCAGCCCAAGGAAGGCTGAGGCTGGAGGACTAAAAGGCTAACAGGCTATATAGTGAGAACCTGTCTCAAAAACTCAAATCAATCAGTTGATTCATCAACCCAGCAGCAGTTTCTCCATTGTTAATTTCTCCTACCCACTGCTATCTCATTTCTTCTGTTCCTGGGTAACAAGATCCTCAAGATAAATGGCTGAGCCTGTTGGCCCATGGAAGCCTTGCCTGGCACTCAACTCTTGTTTGCTGCTGCTGTTGCTCATGAGACACCTGTACCCCTGGGGTGGCATTTGGGGATAAAAAGATGAATTTAGCTGCTTCTTCCCCCAGAAGTGACTCAGCTCCTGGATGCTTTGTAACAGCAATGCTCATCTAACAGTAAATAAACTCAATTGTGAAATGCACCCATCTTTCCTAGCCATCCTCTAAGTTTCCTTGGTCTCTTCTCATGATTTGTTCTCCTCAAGTGTCCAGTTGTTGGCAGCTGATGGATGTCTGCCTTTGGAGAAATACTAGGACCGAGTGTCCTAGGATGTTAGTTTCCATCACACATGCTCAGACTGAACAAAGAGCTGTACGGTCTCACCTATTTACTTCCTGCATCTGCCTTCTTTTATGTGACCAGATATGGCCTTTAACCCTGGTTTAATCCTAATCCTTGGGGTGCCCTTTTAACAATCTTCCCAGACAACTGATGTCTTGAAACTAAAGAAAGGCAGAGCTTATTTGGGCTCTCATCCTGAGGGGACAGTCATGGTGGGGAGCGCATGATGGCAGCAATGGGAGACATTTGATCACATTGCATCTGCCTCCAGGAATCAAAGAGAGGAGTGCTGGTGCTCAGCCCACTCCCCTTTTAATTCAGTCCTGGACCCTAGCCTGTAGTGATAGCCATATTCATGGTGGTCTCCTTGCCTCTGTTAACCTCTGGATAGTTCTGCCCAGTGGCTTGTCTCCTGGTTGGTTGTAGAAGCTGTCAACTTGACAGTAATCTTAACCCTCACAATCACCATGCCCACTAGCCTGTTTGCATGTTCTGAGGGCAATGCAGTCAACACACAGATGGGCTGTCTATCTGAAATGCTTGGGATGGATTTTGCTTCACATTTGGGAGCTTTTCAGATTTCAGACCATTGACATAGACTTTATATCTTGAAGTATCCCTAATTCAAAATCCCAGGATTCAAAATATTCCAAAAGGTTTTCTAATCTTCTGGGAGTATCTTTTCAGATCATTAGGGGTTTTTGGATACTCAATCTGCTTTCTGTTTTCTTTTATATATAATAGTGATGGTGCTTTTCAAGGGTTTTGGAGTAGGGCATGTCTATCTACTTATCTATCTATCTATCTATCTATCTATCTATCTATCATCTATCAATCTATTATCTACATAGCATCTATCAATCTATTATCTATCATCTATCATCCATCATCTATATATCATCTCTCAATCTATTATCTATATATCATCTATTATCTATCATCTATGTATCATCTATCATCTATCATCTATTATCTATCTATCTATCTATCTATCATCTATCTGTCACCATTTGTTTTGTGGACTGGGGATCACATCAATGGCCCTATGCATGCCAGATAAGTAATGTACGCTGTGCTACAGGCCCAGAACATAGATCTCAGTTTCAGTCTCAGCTTCATCCCATCCTTTTCAGAGCCTCAACTTCTCATCTTTGAAATTGAATAACAGTTCTGACATCCCAGGGCTATTTGAAAATCAAATAAGGTCACAGGCCCCTCCCTGTGTGTGGTATAAAATGCTTTATCAGTTTAGGTGTTGGTGCCATTATTGAGTATGACAGTTCATCTGAAGTGCCAGACTGCCTGGATTTGGACTCATCTAAGAGAAACTTGAGGATGTGCCTGTGAGTGAGTCTCTAAAGAGGTTTAGCAGAGGAGGGAAGAGCTGCTCTGAACACTGGCAGCACGGTTCCTTGTGTTGGAATTCCAAACTGTATAGCTGAGCACTGAGACGCCCTTCTCTGCTGTCTGATTAGAGAACAGTCTGACCAGCTTTCTCATTCTCCCACCACCATGCTTTTTCCAAGATGGACAGCATCCCTCCTTAAACCCTAAGCCCCAAATCCTTCTCCCTGCAAGTTGTTTCTGTCAGATATTTTGTAACACTGACAAGAAAGTAACTGATGAATGGAATAAAGTTGGTTTTAAAAAATTAACTGTATTTATTTATTGTGAGTGTGTGGCCATGGCACATACTCACATACATTCATCAGAAGGCAATGTGCTGGAGTCAGTTCTCTCTTTTCACCCTAAGGGTCCTGGGGATTGAACTCAGATAATCAGGCTTGACAGCAAACTGGCCAGAAGCCGAGTTTCTGTTGGGGATCACCATAATGTTCTTGGTTTAAAGTTTAAGAACTGCCCTGGTATCTTGCAATTTTCAGCATTTGGCCCTAAAGAGAAGGTTGACTAACTGAATGGTGCTGGGAAACACAAGGTTTCTACTGTGCTGTGGTTTCAAGGATTTTCTCACAAGCACAGATGTATGTGACCTGCACCAGGAAGTTCCCAGCGTGGGTAAGACATCACTTGTGGTGTTGCAAGATATTTGAGCACACTGTGAACCCCAAAATTGTGTTATTTACTGGAAAAAAACTGTTTCAAGTTGTGGTGTGGCTCAGTCCTTAAAACATACCTTTAATCCCAAATAATGAAGGTAAAGTTAGTTTATAGAAGGATGCAACCATGTTCGAAAGTGATGTCTAATTGAGTGTCAAACAAAGTGATGAATCAGAGAAAGCTTTGACAGAATAGGATATGCCCAACTCTCATGAGAAGAGAGAGAAAAGGGAAGCTATCTAAGGGGCAGTGCAGAGAGAGAAGAAGCAGCTTTACTGGGAGTTTTACAGAGACAGGTTGAAGAGAAAACAAGCTAGACACAAGTGAAAACAGAACAAGCCTAAAAATTAGAAGGAGCCAGAAGATTAGAACATATTGTCAAAGATAGTATGGGGCCAAGTAGGGCAGTTCAGGAGCTGCTGAGAGAGAGAAGCCACACTGAGTAAATCAGCTGGGAGAAGGGTCTGAGCCAGAACAGCTGAGTTGAACCATCCAGCCAGACTCAGAAAAAATTAGAAAGCTTGAGCTTATTCAGCAGTAAGTCTCAGAAGCTGAAAACATTCTAGGCCTAGATAAGATTGTACAGAGGCTAGACGCTTCCAGGACTAGGCCTAGGTTAGCAGCCAGAGGCAGTAAGCCTCCAAGACAACAATTATTCTTGAAGTCAAGTGAATAAAAGATACTTTTACATATGGTTTGGAGTGAATGGAGGAGAAAGGGCTCCTGTGAGCTGGCTGTTTGGATCCCATCTTTCCAATGTTCTGACGCTGTAATACACGTGATGCTGGGTAAATCGCTTTCACCTCATTGTGTAGCTACAGATGCTTTTGAATTTCTTACCCTCCTGTTTCCACCTGCTCGGTTCTGGGCTTAGTCATAGATTACGACAACACCTAGTGTGTGCAGTGCTGGGGTTTTGTGCATGCTAAGCAAGCACTGCACTCCTAACGGAGCCCCATGCTCAGCCCAGCACTTGTCTTATCTAAGCCCAGGAGACAGGTGAGCTAGAAGAGAACCCACAGCACAGAGCACAGCTGCATTCCTATGTGGCAGGGAAGGGACATTAGACATCATGTATGATGATTTAGAGCAAGTTTACTACTCCCGTTGCTGGCTCTTGATAGACCCATCCCCTCCCCACAGCTGCCCACACCTCTGCTGCTCCAGGGCCTGGCTACTGATGATCTGAGAGAGTAGAATCCTGACCCTGCTAGCACGGGGTAAGGACAAGAGGTAGCAGGTTAAGCAAGTGCACTGGTCCCTCAAAGGACCGTATATGGTACACCGCATACCTGAGCAAGTCACTCCTCATGACTGATAGTGTGGGGGATCTGGTCACAGAGTTGAGCCAGAGTGATTGACAGACAGCCCAAAGTCCTACAGAGAGTGAGGAGTAGACCTGGAACTCCAGACTACACCATCAGATTTCATGCATCCCATGACACCCTTCA
This sequence comes from Tokudaia tokunoshimensis, assembly GCA_036184795.1. Lineage (NCBI taxonomy): Eukaryota > Metazoa > Chordata > Mammalia > Rodentia > Muridae > Tokudaia > Tokudaia tokunoshimensis. Next base: position 104,780,671 of record BTHU01000010.1, read on the forward strand.
AAAGCTGGGTACCCAAAGCCAAAAAATGCTCAGGCCATCTTAACGTCATAATTGTGGGGGTGGGGTGGGGTGTGTGTGTGTTGCATGTTCAAGTGTGTGCATACACATGGGAGACAGAAGTTTACATTAGGTGCCTTCCTCTAATTCTCTCTACTTTATTTATTTATTTATTTATTTACAGGGTCTGTCACTGAACCTGGCGCTTATTGATTCAGTTATTGGTTGGCCAGCAAGCTGCAGGGGTCCGCGTGTTTTCACATGCCTCTCATACCCAGTGCTAGTGTTATAGATGCCTGTTGTTATGAGCACACTGTGTCAGAAGCATTGATGAACGTGTTTGTGCCTTTCCACAATGTCAGTTTTATTAAATAGCGATACATTCACAAAGTTTATATGTTTCATTGACAGCAATTTGTCATATAATCCACCTACCTTGGTAGCCTGGTTGAGGTGAATGCAAGTTCTATTCCCGTCTTAATTATGAATGTTAATTCTCAGATCACAGTAAATATATCTATATATCTAAATGCACATGGGTTACAGAGGGATTGCTAGCCAAACACACTGCAACAGAGTTCAAGTGGTTTCGGAAATGGGCTGAGAAAGAGTCTGGATCACTGAGACAATGAACTGGAGGAACCCGCTTCTAGGGCTACTGGAGTCAGATAAGAGAGCAAAGCTGCAGAGTTCAGCTGTGAGGTCAGGTCCAGGCTGAGATGGTGGACTGGCAGTCAGTTGGCATCAGTGCAGGGGAGAGGGCCGAGCAAAGCTTCAGGAACAGGGTTCTTGCCCTTAACCCACATGCCATGTATCAGATGACAGGTTTCCATGGCACCTGGCCATTGCAGTGTTCAGGTACTTGCTACTTGATCCGTGCAATGGAGTTACCCCCTTTCCTTGGTCTGATGTGTGTGATAAGTTCTCGAGCCAAGTTTCCTGATAGGATTTTTTTTTTTTTTTTGGTTTTTCAAGACAGGGTTTCTCTGTGTAGCCCTGGCTGTCCTGGAACTCACTTTGTAGACCAGGCTGGCCTCGAACTCCTGATAGGATTTTAATGAACCTATGTGCTTTTATAATCTCAATTCAGTCTTGTAGAACTATAGGGATAAGTCATTTATCAGCTGTGCTGGGCAGATAGTGCCTGATAGATGCTGTCATTTCTGGTTCTGCCCAGGGGCAGTCATTCTTTTCCTCAAAATAGAGACAAAAGATGCTTGTAAGATGGAGTATCCTAGGGCAAGGTATGAATTAAAAGACCACTGTTTTATACAACATGGAGTAAGTTAGAGCAGGGACACTTGGGTCTCAGCACTTGACACACCCATGTGGGTGCTTGGGTTCCAAACTCAAGGCCTCCTGCTTGCATGGTAACCACCCCCTCCCAGTTCCCTGCCAGCCCCCTCCCTGTCCAATCTTAGTTTTTTAAACCCATCCTTTCTCCTCTCTCCAGCAGAATATTACTTCTCCAGTCCAGGAGGATCTTGGCATTGTGCCTGGAGCAATGAGACAATGGTGTGGTGGTGGGTGGTAGGGGTGTCTGAAAAACATCCACATGGCCCTGAGTTCAGCCCATAATGCTGGAAAGTTTCCTTCATATTCTCAGTATGCATCTTTACTCTTCCCCAGCCTCAGGAAGTTGTGTGGAAGAAATCGTCACATACCTCTTAAGACAAGTTGCCTGCACCACCCATAAAGGTCTCAGAATATTTCATCTTTTATCCACCTTTATTTCTTCTGGAAATGTAGCCAGGTGGAACTGCTTCAATGTGTGTAGAGGACTGGCTTTGGGGACTGTCATTGCAAAGCCATATATGAGACCACTTAGAATTCTTTACATTGGGAAACAATTTGTAATATGGCCACAAATAGAAGTAGCCCAGGGAGCAGTGCCACGGAGAGAGTGCAGAGTGCACTCCGCCATCTTTGCTCCAGTGGCCGGCAAGTTGGGACAGCCAGGCTCTGAGACAGACAGGCATAATATCGCTTGGGTCTCGGGCGGCTTGTGTGTATGCGGCTCCCAAGTGCTGGGCTGATCTGCAGTAACCAGCGCGCCAGCTCTGCTGTGGGACTTCTGCCTGGCAGAGGGACCCCGCACTGGGCTGGAGCCTACCAGCTTCCCTTCCGCGACCTCTGTTCCGGTAGACTGCACTGAAGAGACAGGTACCCAGGCTCTCCCCAATATAACATCACTTGGGACACGGCCTGTTGGGGCTTCCGCCTGCGCCCAAGAACGGGACAGCGCTGTGGTCGTCTGGGTACCAGATCTGCAGGCCATCGCCTCTGCAGGGTGAGCAGTGCCACGGAGAGAGTGCAGAGTGCACTTCGCCATCTTTGCTCCAGTGGCCGGGAAGTTGGGACTGCCAGGCTCTGAGACAGACAGGCATAATATCGCTTGGGTCTCGGGCGGACTGTGTGTACGTGGCTCCCAAGAGCTGGGCAGATCTGCAGTAACCAGCGTGCTAGCTCTGCTGTGGGACTTCTGCCTGGCAGAGGGACGCCCCCCTCCCCCCCCACTCTAGGAGAGATCACACACCCCTGCACAGGGCAGGAGCCTACCAGCCTCCCTTTGGCGACCTCTGCTCCAGGAATCCACTACGCTGAGCCTTTGGATGTGCAAGGACTCCCCAATATAACATCACTTGGGGCAAGGCACATCAGGACTCCAAAGTCACTCAGGAGCAGGGCAGGCCCCAGAAATCTGTGCCAGGGGAATCCTGCTAATCCAGGGGGGGGCAGAAATAGCTTTGCAGGCTCACAGGAGGTCCAACCAACAGCCAGTGACAGCAGGACCAACTAACATCAGAGGTATCCAGATGGCAAAAGGCAAACGTAGGAATGTTACTAACAGAAATCAAAGTAATATGGGACCATCCAAACCCAACTCTCCAACAGCAGCAAGTCAAAAAGACAAGATCTGGATTTAAAATCACTTCTCATGATGCTATTAGAGGATCACAAGAAGGACACAAATAAATCTAATAAAGAATTACAGGAGACCATGAATCAACAGTTAGAAGCCCTTACAAAGGAAACACAAAAATCGCTTAGAGAAATGCAGGAGAACATGGATCAAAAGATGGAGGCCCACAAGGAGACAACACAAAAATCGCTTAACGAGATGAATCAACGGGTAGATGCACTCACAAGGGAATCACAAAAATTGCATAAAGAAATGCAGAAGAATATGGGTCAACAGATGGATGCCCATAAGGAGGCAACACAAAAATTGCTTAAAGAAATGAATCAACGGTTAGATGCCCTTACAAAGGAAACACGAGAATTGCTTAAAGAAATGCAGGAGACGATGGATTCCCATGAGGAGGAAACACAAAAATCGCTCAGAGAAATGCAGGAGAACGTGGGTCAACAGGCAGAAATCCTGAAAGAGGTAATGCAAAAATACCTTAAAGAAATACAGGAAAATACAAACAAGTGAAGGATCTCAGCAAATCCATCCAGGAACTAAAAAAGGAAGTAGAAACAACTAAGAAATCACAAAGGGAGACAACTTTGGAGATAGAAAACCTTGAGAAGAAATCAGGAGTCATAGATGCAAACATCAACAATAGAATACAAGAGATGGAAGAAAGAATCTCAGGTGCTGAAGATTCCATAGAAAGCATCGACTCAACAGTCAAAGAAAATGCAAAATGCAAAAAACGTGTAACCCAAAACATCCAGGAAATCCAGGACAAAATGAGAAGACCAAACCTAAGGATTATAGGTATAAATGAGAGTGAAGATTTGCAACTTAAAGGGCCAGTAAACATCTTCAACAAAATTATGGAGGAAAACTTCCCTAACCTAAAGAGAGAGATGCCAATGAACGTACAAGAAGCCTACAGAACTCCAAACAGACTGGACCAGAACAGAAATACCTCCCGTCACATAATAATCAAAACACCAAATGTTCTAAACAAAGAAAGAATACTAAAAGCAGTAAGAGAAAAGGGCCAAGTAACATACAAAGGAAGACCTATCCGAATCACATCAGACTTCTCACCAGAGACTATGAAAGCCAGAAGATCCTGGGCAGATCTCATGCAGACACTAAGAGAGCACAAATGCCAGCCTAGACTACTATACCCAGCAAAACTCTCAATCACCATAGATGGAGAGACCAAGATATTCCATGATAAAACCAAATTTTCACAATATCTTTCCACAAATCCAGTCCTGCAACGGATAATAGGTGGAAACCTCCAATCCAGGGAGAGAAACAACACCCTGGAAAAAATGAGATAATAACCTTCTTGAATCAAACCCAAAAGTAGATAACCACTCAAACATAAAGATAGTGTCAAGAATGGCAGATGGCAATAATCACTATGCCTTAATCTCTCTTAATATCAATGGTCTCAATTCCCCAATTAAAAGACATAGACTAGCAGACTGGATACGTAAACAGGACCCAGCATTTTGCTGCATGCAGGAAACGCACCTCAGTGTCAAAGACAAACACTACCTCAGAGTAAAAGGCTGGAAAACAATTTTACAAGCAAATGGCCCCAAGAAATGAGGTGGAGTAGCCATCCTAATATCAGATAAAATTGATTTTCAACCTAAAGTCATCAAAAAAGACACAGAAGGACACTACATACTGATCAAGGGAAAAATCCACCATCAAGAACTCTCAATTCTGAATATCTATGCTCCAAATGCAAGGGCACCCTCATTCGTAAAAGAAACTTTACTAAAACTCAAAGCACACATCGCACCGCACACAATAATAGTGGGTGACTTCAACACCCCGCTCTCTGAAATGGATCGTTCAGGAAAGCAGAAACTAAACGGACACAGTGAATTTAATTGAAGCCTTGGACCAAATGGAACTAACAGATATATATAGAACATTTCATCCTAGAGCTAAAGAATGCACCTTCTTCTCAGCACCTCATGGTACCTTCTCCAAAATTGACCATATAATTGGTCACAAATCAGACCTCAACAGATATAAGAAGATAGAACTAATCCCATGCCTCCTATCAGAGCACTATGGAATAAGAGTGGTCTTCAATGGCAACAAAAACAAAAGAAAACCCACATACACATGGAGGCTGAACAATGCTCTACTCAATGATAACTTGGTCAAGGTGGAAATAAAGAAAGAAATCAAAGACTTTTTGAAAGTTAATGAAAATGAAGGCACAACATACCCTAATTTATGGGACACAATGAAAGCAGTGCTAAGAGGAAAATTCATAGCCCTGAGTGCTGCCAAAAAGAAACGGGAGACAGCATACACTAACAGCTTAATGGCACACCTGAAAGCCCTGGAACAAAAAGAAGCAAATACACCAAAGAGGAGTAGAAGGCAGGAAATCATCAAACTCAGGGCTGAAATCAATCAAGTAGAAACAAATAAAACCATACAAAGAATCAACAAAACGAGGAGTTGGTTCTTTGAGAAAATCAACAAGATAGATAAGCCCTTAGCCAGACTAACCAGAGAGCACAGAGATAGTATCCAAATTAATAAAATCAGAAACGAAAAGGGAGAGATAACAACAGAAACTGAGGAAATTCAAAAAATCATCAGATCCTACTACAAAAACCTGTATTCAACACAACTAGAAAATCTGGAGGAAATGGACAATTTCCTTGACAGATACCAAGTACCAAAATTAAATCAGGATCAAATAGACCATCTAAACCGTCCTATAACCCCTGAAGAAATAGAAGTTGTCATTGGAAGTCTTCCAACCAAAAAAAGCACAGGTCCAGATGGTTTTACTGCAGAATTCTATCAGACCTTCAAAGAAGACCTAACACCAATACTCTTCAAACTGTTCCACAAAATAGAAACAGAAGGAACAGTACCCAACTCGTTCTATGAAGCCACAATTACACTAATACCAAAAGCACACAAAGATCCGACAAAGAAAGAGAATCTCAGGCCAATCTCTCTTATGAATATCGATGCAAAAATACTCAATAAAATTCTTGCCAACCGAATCCAAGAACACATCAAAACGATCATTCACTACGATCAAGTAGGCTTCATCCCAGGGATGCAGGGATGGTTCAATATAAGGAAATCCATCAATGTAATCCACTATATAAACAATCTCAAAGAAAAAAACCACATGGTCATCTCATTAGATGCTGAGAAAGCATTTGACAAAATTCAGCATCCTTTCATGCTAAAGGTCTTGGAAAGATCAGGAATTCAAGGCCCATATCTAGACATAGTAAAAGCAATTTACAGCAAACCGGTAGCCAGCATCAATCTAAATGGAGAGAAACTTAAAGCAGTCCCACTAAAATCAGGGACTAGACAAGGCTGCCCTCTCTCTCCATATCTTTTCAATATAGTACTTGAAGTTCTAGCTAGAGCAATTAGACAACAAAAAGAGGTCAAAGGGATACAAATTGGAAAGGAAGAAGTCAAACTATCACTATTTGCAGACGATATGATAGTATACTTAAGCGACCCAAAGAACTCCACCAGAGAACTCCTACAGCTGATAAACGACTTCAGCAAAGTGGCCGGATATAAAATCAACTCAAGCAAGTCAGAAGCCTTCCTATACTCAAAGGATAAGCAGGCTGAGAAAGAAGTAAGAGAAATGATACCCTTCACGATAGCCACAAACCATATAAAGTATTTTGGCGTGACTCTAACCAAACAAGTGAAAGATCTGTATGACAAGAACTTCAAGTCTCTGAAGAAAGAAATTGAAGAAGACCTCAGAAGATGGAAAAATCTGCCATGCTCATGGATTGGCAGGATTAATATAGTAAAAATGAGCATCTTACCAAAAGTAATACACAGATTCAATGCAATCCCCATCAAAATCCCAACTCAATTCTTCATAGAGTTAGAAAGAGCAATTCAAAAATTCATCTGGAATAACAGAAAACCCAGAATAGCTAAAACTATTCTCAAGAGTAAAAGAACCTCTGGGGGAATCAGTATCCCGGACCTCAAGCTGTACTACAGAGCAATAGTGTTAAAAACCGCATGGTATTGGTACAGTGACAGGCATGTAGATCAATGGAACAGAATTGAAGACCCAGAAATGAATCCACACTCCTATGGTCACTTGATCTTTGACAAAGGAGCTAAAACCATCCAGTGGAAAAAAGATAGCCTTTTCAACAAATGGTGCTGGCTCAGCTGGAGGTCAACATGCAGAAGAATGCAAATTGACCCATTCTTATCTCCTTGCACTAAGCTCAATTCTAAGTGGATCAAGGATCTCCACATAAAACCAGACACACTGAAACTAATAGAAGGGAAACTAGGGAAGAACCTTGAACATATGGGCACAGGGGAGAATTTCCTGAACAGAACTCCAATAGCTTATACTCTAAGATCAAGAATAGACAAATGGGACCTCATTAAATTACAAAGTTTTTGCAAGGCAAAAGACACTGTCAAAAAGACAAAGCAGCAACCAACTAACTGGGAAATGATCTTTACCAACCTTACATCCGACAGAGGGCTAATATCCAATATATACAAAGAACTCAAGAAGTTAAACTCCAGAGAGGCAAGTAACCCTATTAAAAAATGGGGTACAGAGCTAAACAAAGAGTTCTCACCTGAAGAATATCTAATGGCTGAGAAGCACCTAAAGAGATGTTCATCATCCTTAGTCATTAGGGAAATGCAAATCAAAACAACCCTGAGATTCCATCTCACACCAGTCAGGATGGCTAAGATCAAAAACACAGGAGACAGCAGTTGTTGGCGAGGATGTGGAGAAAGAGGAACACTCCTCCACTGCTGGTGGAATTGCAAGCTGGTACAACCACTCTGGAAAGCAGTCTGGCGGTTCCTCCGAAAACTGGGCATGACACTCCTAGAGGATCCGGCTATACCACTCCTGGGCATATACCCAGAGGCTTTACCTGCATGCAATAAGAACACATGCTCCACTATGTTCATAGCAGCCTTATTTATAATAGCCAGAAGCTGGAAAGAACCCAGATGTCCCTCAACGGAGGAATGGATTCAGAAGATGTGTTATATCTACACAATGGAATACTACTCTGCAATTAAAAACAATGAATTCACGAAATTCCTAGGCAAATGGTCAGAACTTGAAAATATCATCCTTAGTGAGGTAACCCAATCACAAAAGAACACACATGGTATGCAGTCACTGATAAGGGGATATTAACCCAGAATCTCGGAATACCCTAGACACAATTCGCATATCAATAGATTTCTAAGAAGATGGAAGGAGAGGTTCCTGGTCCTGGAAAGACTGGATGTAGGGGAATGCCAGGACAGAGAAACGAGAGGGGGTTGAATGGAGAAAAGAGGGAGGGAAGGGGGCTTATGGGACTTTCGGGAGGGAGGAAACGGGAAAGGGGAAATGATTTGGAATGTAAATTAAAAAATAAATAAATAAATAAATAAATAAATAAATAAATAAAAAGAAGTAGCCCAGGCTCTGCCCTCATCACTGCTGAGGAGCAGCTGAGGACTGGGACCTGCATGTCATAGGTACTGAGGAAGAAGAGCAAGGAATGACAAACCCAGACTATGGAGCAGGGGTGTGTTTAATGTATAAACATATTTAATGTTTATACATGTAAATATTAACATTTTTCAACCACTAACACTTTGGTAGATCTTTATTAGCCCTTTTCAATATGTTTGAGGCTAGAAGGTTGCCTTGGAGGTTAAGAACATATCCTGCTTTTGCAGAGGACCAGAGTTCAGCTCCCAGCGTTCACATCAGTTGCCTCACAACCTGTGACTACAGCTGGAGGGGAATTTTACACTTCTGTCTGTGTGTAGGTAATTTTATACAGAGGCCAGGTACAGAATTGCCCCCTTCAGTGCCATGCTGGTGCTCAAAAAGTTTGGACTTGGGATTTCATATCTTTGGGTTTGGATTAGGGATTCTCAGCCTCTCTCACTATAGTGATGTAGCATAGACTACCCTACGGAGTGATGAATGTACAGGCACAGGCCTGTTACCCAGCACTTGGAAGGCAGAGCAGAAGGATGGGAGTTCAAGGTCATCCTCGGCTACATAGGAGATTCAAGGGCAACCTGGGCTACCTGAATCCTAGTCTCAAAAACAAACAAACCCAAATTCTGTGTCTATGTGTCTCTTTCTTTTTCCAAATGTGATAGCTTTTGTTTTGTTTTTTTTTTTTAAACATGTGTTTACTAAGATTCTGGCAATTGCTTTATGTAACAAGATACAGCATACCAGGCCTGCCACTCAACTGTTTGTGGTAAGTCTCAGCTTCAATATGAAGCCATTAAAAACAAAAAACAAAAGTCCTGCTTTTTACATGCTAAATATCTTGTAATTGTGCCATTAAATACAGTTATAAACTTAAGACAGCAAGAGTTAGTTAAAAGCTAAACACTGCAGCCTAAACAAAATTTATACAAAACATAAGTATCTATCACTGGCTATGTAAAAATCTCTTGACTGGTTAAAACTTGTATAACACATGTGCTTTAGAACTGTCAGCTATTGAGCTCAGAAAGTACCAGTGTCTACTAAATAATCCCTCTCCAAAGCCAAAGTGTAGTCAAAATGAATTCATATGATGTAACACAATGTAACCCTAAAAACATTCAGTTATTATTGATGTGGAGGTAAATTTCAGAGCTTTTGGGGCTTTCTCACGCTGCAAAGGGCCGGGTATCTCTGGTTCATTCAAAGCAGCATGCAAGAGTCTAAGAGTGTCATTAACCTCAGTCAGGGGCAGGACTGACAGTGCCCAGCTCTGTCCTCCCAGGAAGCATGGCTACTGTGTCCACAGAAGTAGGATGTGTGAGATCAAAGGCACGCTGTTCTGGTAGCTAAAGAGATATAGCAAACCACCCCCTCTTTAAAAGCTCCTTCTCCAAGTAAATCATAGTATATGTGGGGAAAAATTAAAATTTACTTATCTACAGAGTAAGGATTTTGAAATATTAATGTAATCCCTACTTTGAAAATTTTTGGTAGAGTCATCTCATTATTTCTGGTTACATCTCAAAAGATGGATCCAGATTCTGTTTCTGTTGATTTATTCTTAAGTACGTCTAGTAAGAAATATTAGCTTAATTCCAAATATCTTAACCACTTGTCTGACTGCAAAGTATTATGTCCCAGAGTCACCAAGCACTTGAAGAGGGAAGGTGTTCAAGCAGCAATCATGGCCCTTCACACAGCGGAATCCAATGGCTGCTGACGAGTCCAGGACAAGTCTAAAAACAAGGGCTCCACGCATGTTACTAAGTATGTCATCACCTTCACAGCTGAGCGCACTCTGTAAGGACGCTGCGTCGAGTCTGAGCCTGGACTGGCAGCCTTCTTTTTCTTCTTCTTGCTGTGCTTCTTATCCTTCCTTCTCTTCTTGGCTTTGTCTGTTGTTCTCTCTTGCTCTTCACTGCTTTTCTTCTTTTTTGCTTGCTTTTTGGAGAGTCAGACCTCTCCAGTCTGACTCTGACAGTGACTCGGATGATAACGGTTTATCCTCATACATCTTTCTCTTTTTGCTGACTCCTTTTAGTATCCTTTTCTCTTTCAGTTACATCCTTTGACTTCTTTTTTAACCATCCTTGCTGTCTGAGTCTGAATCCGACACCAAGGTCTCGGGAGACTTAGGGCAACGGTTCTTCTTTTTCTTCCTTCTTTTTGTTTGTTTTTTTAATCCTTATCTTCAGAATCTGAAGAACTGGGAGGCAGAGGCAGGAGGATTTCTGAGTTCGAGGCCAGCCTGGTCCACAAAGTGAGTTCCAGGACAGCCAGGGCTACACAGAGAAACCCTGTCTCGAAAAACCAGAATCTGAAGAACTGCTGGAAGAATCAGAGCTCGATGAAGATGAACACCTACCAGATTTCTTCTTTTCTTTTTTCTTTTTCTTTTTTTGGATGAACTCTCATTTCCACTTAATAATTTTTCTCTGTTTTTCTAGTTCTTTCTTCCAATTCTCATTCATTTTTTTTTCTTCAAACTTAGCCAAAGCCTTGGAGCTCTTCTTTTTCTTTTCCAGCCATTCTTTTACTTCCTCCCAGGTAGGCCTTGATTGATTCAGATAATCTGGATTGCTGGACCTGAAGACTGGGTTGGACCTATTGATCAAGCCATTGCTATTGGATTCATGTAGGCCACGCGATTATCTCACTTCCCCATGTTGGCCAGCTGAACGCACGGGAAGCCACGGAGAGAGCAGGCCTGAGGAGAAGCTGAAGTGGCCTGCTGAAAGTCCTCTTACCACCTAGTTTTGTTTTGTTTTGATTTTTTTTATTTAAAAAAAAAAGAGAATGGAAAAGAAAAAGAAAAGTCTGGAGGGATGCCTGTTAAATGTGATTAGTGGCTCTCTCTCTCTGGGCATTGTGGTTATGGATAGTATTTTTATTACATTTACTTATTTATTTATTGTGGAGAGAGGGCAAATATGTGCTACACTGCATGTGTAGAGGTAAGAGGACAATATGTGTGTGTGTGGGGGGGGTGCTCTTTCTTTCCATCTTGTGTGTTCTGAGGCTTGAATTCAGATCATCAGTCTTGACAGCAAGAGCCTTACCCTCCTCACTAGCCCTGAATTTTTTTCTGTGTTTTTTTTCCTACTAGTGTTCTCTGAATTTCCCACAAGAAAGTTACGTTATTTTGTATTACTTCCACTTACATTGCTTAGCAGTACCTTAATATAATTAAAACATAGAGTTTTCTTTTAGACTTATCCTTAGTCTTTACGGAGTGGGTATGCAGAGTTGCCATAGTCAAAGAGGCAAAATCAAAGGTCTGGGGCCAGGCAGGGACTGACAACACCTGAGAAAGTTCCCACCAACCTGCTGAGCCTCTGCAGAAGGCTCCACATCTGTCTTAGTTCATTTTCTGATACTATGGTAGAATACCCAGGAACTCATGATTTGTACACCATGGGTTTCCTGGTTTTGATGGTTCCTTCTCACACATGCTGTTGACCTGTTTCATATGTCTGCCCCTGCTGTGTATCATAGCTGCCAGGGCATGGCTGTTCCGCAGAGCAATAGCAAAGTTTTCCCTGTAGGAATTCTTACTTTCTGGAGAGAGAGGATCTCACTGTTTCCCAAATGAAACTTGAACTCACAGCCCTTCTGCCTCTGCCTCACTGCTATCTCGGATGAAGAAATACACTTCCTATTTCTGGTGGGATTATTTGAAAGCCCTGGTGGCCTTAGAGTCCTGACACAAGTCTATTGTCCACACAGGCCAGCTAGACATCATCTCCATGGCTGAGACCAGCATGATGCCGGAGGAGATCGAGCTGGAGATGGCGAAAATCCAGCGTCTCCGTGAAGTCCTGGTCCGTCGAGAGTCAGAACTCAGGTTCATGTGAGTGAGTGGGGAAACTAGGACATGGAGGACAGAGGCAGCTGGAGAACACGAGGATGATTGAACATCCTGAGGCAGCCTGGAGCGTATGGGGTATATGTGTATGTGTGTGTGTGTGTCTGCGTGTCTGTGTGTGTGTGTGTGTGTGTGTGTATGTGTGTGTGTGTGTGACTGAGCATCATGCACTAAGACTGAGCCCCTAGAAGCAACAAGAAAATCCCTTATGGATGCCACATGCCCACATGCTCTCAGAAGCAGCCCAGATTAAACTAACTAACTAGCTAGCTAGCTAACGTCTCTCTTCCTTCCTTCCTTCCTTCCTTCCTTCCTTCCTTCCTTCCTTCTTTTCTTCCTTTTACATTTTGGTTTTGGTTTTTAGAGACAGGGTTTCTCTGTGAAACAGCTCTGGCTGTCTTGGAACTTTCGACATAGACTAGGCAAGCCTCAAACTCACCTGCCTTGGCCTCCTGAGTGCTGAGATCAAAGGTTTGCACCATGTCCAGATTAAACTCAGTTTTCTTAATTAAAATAATATTTAAAGAAAGAAAATAGAATACTAACAACTTATAAAAATACATCCTTATTTTTGGTGAGGGGAGACAGGATTAAGGTCACCATGAAAGATGGGTCAAGGTACAAGTAGGACCTATAGTCTTTTCTGTTTCTGGAAATTCCAAGCTCCCTGGAAACCTTATGAAATTTTTCTTTATTTTTCAACTTTGCTATTTTAAGTGGGAAATACCAGAAACTGGCTATTTATGGCATTTTTCAAAAGCTCTGCTCTCTGGTCTGTCACATGGTAGGTATGTTTTTGTTGTATTGAGAAATGCTTTGAACTATCCATCTCCTTGGAGCTGGGCTGGGCTTGGCTCAGGGGCTCACAAGAGATCATTAGAATCCTAACAATGTGGGGTCCTGCAGGGGATGCTGTGACAGCCCCAACCCTGATGAAATTATGCAGGCGTGTGTACATGTGTGTATATACAACTGTGTGTACATGCTGGTGTGTGTGTGTGTGTGTGTGTGTGTGTGTGTGTGTGTGTGTATGTGTGTAAAGCCGGGTTCTCATTTTGAGCCAGGGGAAATATAAGGCTGGTTTATATGGGGAACCAGCAATAGCATTCCAGGGAAATGGTAATACCAAGGTGAATATTCTGTATACATACAGCTGGCCTCTTGCTTGTTCTAAAGTTCTCTTTCTTGCCCTCTCTCCTCTTTGCTCTCTCTTCTCTTCCTTCCTCTTCCCATCCTCCCTAAGCCATGGCCTGGTTCAGCCTGGACTCTTCTAGATGCCTCTGCAATAAAACCCTTCTCCTTGACCTTGGAGTGGTCCTGTCTTGAGTTGAGAGTAGGGAGTAGACACAAATCAAGGGTGTCCTTTCTTTAGATAGATAGAAACTATACTAGGCAGCTTTCTGCTCTGATAACAAACACCTAGTTTGTTGTGAATTCATAACAAAGGGTTCTCTGGGCTCATTGTTTCAGGTCTGTGATCGGTTAACCTCACTGCTGTGAGCCTGGGAAGAAGCAGGATACCTTAGAAAAGGAGGCAGAAGAGATGGGTCCTGTAATACCTTATGAAAGAATTTCCCCCAAGACCCAACTTCCTCTTACTAGGCTCCACTACCTTCTAATAGCACCAAGCTTGGGACCAATCCATTAACACATGGGCCTGTGGGAAATTGTAGATCCAGGATACAGAATTATAGTTTGGGACTTGCAAACCCTAAGTCCCAAGTTAGTAAAGCCAGCCCACTAGGTGCCTTGTTTCTGCAAGGATTTCTGGGGACCTCTGTAATGGTTCATTTTGATTGCCAACTGGAATGGATTTAGAATCACTCAGGGGACACAGCTCTGGGTGTGTATGAGGAAGTTTCCACAGGGGTTTAATTGAGGTGGGGTGACCATCGCTCAATGTGAGGAGCACCACTCATTGAACAAGGAACACAGACTGAATGAAAAAGGAGTCAGGAGAGTCACTCAGGCAGCAACACTCATCTCTCTGCTTCCTGATGGTAGATGTAATGTGACCAGCTGTCTCAGGTTTCCGATGCCATGTTTTTTCAGATATGATAGAATGCACCCATAACTAGGAAGCCCAAATGGGTCCTTCCACTCTTCTACTGCTCTTTGTTAGCTATTGTATCTTAACAGGAAAAGTAACTACAACACCCACAATATTGATATTTTTTGAATCTTCTCCTGGATCATGACTCACACTAAGTGCTTCCTAACAAAAAGATATATCAAGACACCCAGGCCCATGAAATCAAGTTATATGCCACAGTCAGGTTACAAAGCCATGGTCAGGTACATAGCCTGACCATAAAGGAGCCCTCAGTGCTGTGTTTCCCAATCTGAATACCTAGTGTGTCTTCCCTTTAGCTTGCCCTCTGGCTCTGAACCTACAAAACAGGCACTTTGAGATCTCTTTGCTGAGGTTTGTTTATCTTTATGAACTTTTCAAGACATAGTCACAGAGCTGCTGGGTCTCACAACCCTCCCATTCCCCCTACCCCACCCCCCAGCAGCAGCCAGCAGGCAGCTGGAGGCTAATGCTGGAGCTGTTCTCCTCCTGAACTCTCTTGTTCCTTCCTTCCTGTCCTGCTGCTACAACCTCAAGCTCATTGTCTTTCCTTTCATCCCAGCCAGGGATCACATCATTAGCTTGTAATAACTCCCACTGCCCTTGGCTGCCTGGCTTAGCTTCTCTTTGTCTCATATCCCTCTCTTGTTCCTACTGTTTATCTGGGTTCCAGAAAATTAAGTATCTTCAGTCTCCCACTGGGGTAGGACAGTTATCTCTCTGCTCCACCCGCTGGTTGGATTTTCATAAAAGGGATATGTGGCCTGCCTCTCAGCTTGCTCCAGGCATTTGCAGCATTTAATCAGCCTGAGTCAGAACTATATCTGGCAATGATGATAATTGTGAGAAGGGTATATCTCAGAATATACCTCAGGTCCTGGAGACCTATATTATATTATCCTAATACTTCCACAGCTGTTTGAACCCTAGAACCATGTCATTAAAAAGCATAATGTTTGAGGAAAAGTGCAAGTCCCAGGAACCTGACCAAGATCCCAAGAGGGACAGCAGATGCACACACTGTAGTCAGCATCTGTGCTTGGGAAGATTCCCTGTGTATTGACTTATTGATCCTCACAGCTCTGGAGGCAAATGATGATTCCCTGTATATTGATGTTTTGATGCTCACCACTCTGGAGCCAGAAGATGTCTTATACTCATTTTATAGATGAGAAACTGGGGCATAGAAAGGTCAAGTCACTATGCCCAGGCTTGCATAGTTTCTGATAAACAACTGATTGTGATATGACATGGACTCTCTGCGGAGTGAGGATAGGGACAAATCAATGGTTTTAGGTCTAGTTTCTATTACCAACTGTGTGGCCTAGAACAAATATTTGCCCTGATAAAGCCTCAGTTTCTCCATTTGTACAAAGGGGACAATTGTGTCTCCCTAGCAGTGCTGAAGCAAGGGGCTAATTAGCATGGCACATATGAAAGTGGGTGGCTCTTTCCTTTAATCCCTGGCACTGTGTTCTGAGGGAGGGTGAGGTACCATGATGGCTTCTTCTCCTTCAGATTCCTCTCTAAAAGTTCCTCCCCTGGGAGAAGCTTAGGTTAAGAGTCTGTCCCAAGAGTCTCTGATGATGGATTGGCTCTGGATGTAGCTCTAATAAATCTGTAGGGCTGAGTGGTAAAGTGAGTGCTTGCCTAGTTGTAAAGGAAGCCCTGGGTTCATTCCCCATACTACAGGACAGTAATCCTAGCACTCATGGATGGATCAGAAGTTCAAGGTTATCCTTAGCTACATAAGCCTGATGGCCAACCTGGGCTACATGAGACCCTGTTTTAAAATTGAACAAGTCCAACTTTACCACTGTGCCCAAACTATATCATTTTTTTAATTAACAGTCTGTGTCTTTCTCTTCTCTTTAACCTGTTGGGAAGAGCTTCAAGCTAAGAGCGGAAACAAAGCGCAGAGTGTTTATGTAACAGGTCTCAGCACACTGTGCCCTGCTGCGCTCTAATTTTAAATAGTATATCTCAGAATAGATCACTGTTCCTTGAGCCAGGTGTGAAGATGCTGGGCTGCATCCTGCCTCTTGAGAACTCTGGGGGTGTCATGGTTACATGTTCCAGCGCAGGTAGAGGTAGGCAACGAGTGCCTCCACTCCTACCATCCTCAATTCTGAGATTCACGAAGTCTGAGCTCACTCAACCTTACCAGTTCTTCTGTCTGGTGGCACGGTCCACTTGCCCCACATGAAGAGATACCCTTAATTACAGATGATCTAAAAAGCATCTCATTTGGACAAAAGATGAAGGAACTCATTATCCTCCTGCTCTAACTTCCTGAGTGATGGGACACAGGAATATATTGCTTCCCTCATGCCTACCTCCCCTGAGAAATTTCTGAATGTTTTATGAATTGTGGGGTGGGTTTAGGTTGTATGAAGAGAGCCCAAGCCTGGAGCTGTGACATGGGGTGGGATGCAGCACAAAGCGAAGAGTCAAACATCTCACACAAAAAAAAGCTGTCTAGGAGCTCGGTGTGTTGGTACACATCTGCTATCACAGCATTTGGGAGGCAGAGGCAAGAGGATGGTGAGTTGGAGACCAGCCAGGTCTGTTTAGTAAGACCCTCTTCCCACCTATAAACCCACAAAACAATTCTCCAGTCTTTGAGCTAGAGTCTTGAACGTGCCAGGTGAGTGTTCTACCACTGAGCTACACACCAAACCCAATACTTTGATTTTGTTTTTGCTGCTTTGAAACATATTGCTATATCACATCAAGAAATAAAGGTAGAAAAACACATGGGAGAGCACAAAAATCCTTACATGAAAAGACTCCACATAAGAGCCTTGTTTGCAATGGAACACTCAAAGCAAATCCAGAAGCAATTCAAATTTTATCAGAGGTAGAAAGCATAAATTGTTTTGTGGCCTAGTTATATGTGGAAATAATATACAGCCATGTATCAGCATCAGCATCAGGCATGCACACAGTACATCTCACAAGCAAACAATGTACAGAGGAACCCTCCATCTACTGGTACCATACTTGGTGCAGAAACATGAGAACCTAAGACTACGAGAATCCCCAGAACCTACATAAAAAAGAGGTGAATGGTGGTGGTGGTAGTGGCAATGCATGTCTATAATTCTAGCTCTGGGAGGTTCAGACAAGAGGACCCCTGAGGTTTATCAGCCAGCCAGCCTAGCTTAATCAATGAGATCTAGGACAATGAGAGAGCCTATTTCATAAAATAAGGTGGGAGGCATCTGAGGAAGGACACTGAGGCTCCCCCCCCACCCCGCCACCCCCTGGCCTCCACATGCATCTGCCCATTCAAACTCAAAAACAAAAAGCATGGTAGGTAAAAGGCTTGTGTGAAGATGAAAATATATAAAAATAAAATTCTTTTTTTTTTCAGTTTGGCTTAGACATCATTATTATTATTGTTGTTGTTGTTGTTGTTTCTTAGATATATTCTTTATTTTCATTTCAAATGATTTCCCCTTTCCCGGTTCCCCTCCTCCCTGAAAGTCCCATAAGCTCTCTCCCCTCCCCCTGTTCCCCAATCAACCCCCTCCTGCTTCCCTGTCCTGGTATTCCCCTACAATGCTGCATTGAGCCTTTCCAGGACCAGGGGCCTCTCCTTCCTTCTTCTTGGGCATCATTTGATATGTGAATTGTGTCTTGGGTATTCTGAACTTCTGGGCTAATATCCACTTATCAGTGAGTACATACCATGTATGTTCTTTTATGATTGGGTTACCTCACTTAGGATGATAAAAAATAAAAATTCTATAATGATGCAGGCATCAATATTCATAGTATGGGTATAAAAGGAAATATTAACATAAATGATTAGTAGTAGGACTTAGCTATAAGGGAATGTGGGAGCTGTGAGAAGACAGGGTACAGTGCTTTTAAGTAAGTGCCTGTGGCAGCCAGTGGCAATTAAAGTAATCCTTCAGCAAACTTTTCTCTGAGGGAACAAAGCTTGATTCAATGGGGCCAGCACTCCCTGTGACTGGCAACTCAGAACTCTTTTAACTCTTAAAGGACCAAAGTTGATGGCTTCTGGCAATTAATTCCTGCTGATAGCAGCAGGGGATTAGAAAAAGGAGGAATTTAGCTACTTTGGCTGGTGGTGAGAAGCTCTTAGCTCATTAACTTAGGGGCATGGCAAGCTGGCAAGAATCTTGGGGCTCATTAACTCTTTGTGATCTGGCAAGAAAAAAAAAGTCATGCACCTTATACCTTTTCAGACAAAAGTTCTCTATGTGAGAAAAAAAAATTATCTTGCAGATTAAATGTTACACAAGAGAGAGTTACAGCAGGACAATTGATTACATGGTTTTCTAAACATTTTACATTCCATAAGTTCATAGTAAGTTCAAAACAATAGTTCATGTCATAGTTCAATAATGTTTAAGGAGTTATAGCAGAATGGTTTCCATGTCTTTCCCTTAAGACTTGTACCTGACTAAACATTCCTTATCTATTTTCTAGCTCCACAAGTTCCTTGTAAGTTTAAAGCAATAGTTTTTAAGCAAGGTTTTTGTCAAGAGACAAATCATTTGTCTTGTTTCTTATTATTTTGGAGTCTTGTATAGATAAACTAGTCAATCATTTATTTTCTTTTCTTGCATCCATAATAAATTGCCCAATCATAGTTTATGACCTTAAGTAGCAAGATTAGTGGCCTCATTCCTAACCTAGAAGGAATGTTTCCCTTGATTGTAAATATGTTCCAAGTCTATTTATCTTCTCAGTGAACCCTTTGCACCCTCTCATAGAGAAAATTCCAGCAAGACCCATCCTAAGGGACATTTACAGGTTGGTACAGTTGCTCTGATTAAGAGGGTCACAGTGGGCCAGGGAGGTGACTCAGGGGATAAAATGTTTGCTGTGGCAAACAGAATTCAGATTCTAGCACCCACATAAAAACTGATTGTGGAGCGAGCACCTGTAACCCAACACTAGGGATCAGAAACAGGCAGATTCCCTGGGCTCACTGGCCACCAGCTCTAGATTTAGTGAGAACAGTCTCAATAACAATTGAGATGGGGAGCAATAGAGAAAAATATTCAAAGTCAATCTCTGTACTCCACATATGCATTAACTGGGAGTTCATCTGAACACACATACACAGAGAAAATTTATCAATGATCATTATACTCAGAGAATAGCATCCCACAACACTTGCTTTTGTTTGCCTGTAGCCCCTTCCTCTGTATCTGAAGCCCTCACCATACTCTCTTTAAATGTCTCTCAGCAGAAACTGACTCTCTCTGTGTCAAATCTCCTTCTTAGTGGACAGGTGTGTGCCTATCTACAACCCACTTGCATGATTCTAGGTAACCTGAATCCTCATTTAAGTCATGACTGCAACATTACTTTTTTGCTTCATATAGTAGCAGGCTCACAGATCACTAGCATAGTTATCTTTAGGACCGTAATTCTGTCTTTCACACTGAATGACCATAACAGTTCATTTAAGGACTAAGCTTGACTCTCAAGGGGACAGAGGCAAAGATGGGCATAGCTTGTTGAGTGAATAGGAAGTCATTGCTCAGCCTGAGCTCAGTTAGTGCTCAATTCTCACCTGTCTGAAACCTGAAAAACGGGCATTTATCAAAGACAGGGTCATAGTGGTGGGTGACACCGTGATGCCCAGTAATGGAAATCTAGTTCTTTTTAAAGTTGAGTTGGAAGGCTGGAGAGATAGCTCACTAGTTAACAACACTAGCTGTTCTTCAAGAGGACTTGATTCAATTCCCAGCACCCACACTGTAGCTCACAGCTGTCTGTAACTCCAGGATATGACACCCTCACACAGGCATAGATACAGGAAAAACATCAATACACATAAAATAAATTATTTTTAAAAATAAAGTTGAGTTGGAGTTTTTTGCCTATGTTTGAGCTGTGTTTTGTTAGTTTTGCTGTGTTTTTTGAGACAGGGTATCATGTAGCCAGTCTGGCCTCAAATTTGTTATATTAGCTGAAGATAACTTTGAACTTCCTGCCTCCTTTCTTTTTTCTCCTTCCTTTCTTCTTTCCTTCCTTCCTTCCTTTCTTTTTCCTTTCTTTAAAATTTTTTAAAAATTTATTTATTGCCAGGCTCTGGTGGCATATGCCTTTAATCCCAGCAGTAAGGAGGCAGAGACAAAGGCAGATGGATCTCTGAGTTCAAGGCCAGCTTGGTCTATAGAGTGAGTTTTAGGATAGCCAGGGCTACACAGAGAAGCCCTGTCTTGAACAACAACAGAAACAACAACAAAAAACCCAACCAAAACAATAAAACAACAAAAGATTATTTTACTTTATGAGTATTTTGCATGGCTGTATGTATACCACATGTGTGCCTGGTACCTGTGGAATTTAGAGGGTATTGGGTCTCCTGGAGTTACAAATAGTTGTGAACCACTGTTGGAGTCCTGGAAATCCAACTTGTGTCCTCAGTAAGTGCAGCCAATGTTGTTAATTACTGAGCCATCTCTCTAACCCCCATCATGGCATTTTTCATATTTCACATGTTTTAGTTGATTTGATTCCATCTCTCCCCCCTCACCCTATCCCAGCCTCTTTATACTTTCATGCCCCATACTTGTATCCTGCTGCCCTCCCTATCCTTTCTATTGAGGAGTTGTTTGTTTCATTGTGTTTTGTTTTGAGGTAGGGTCTCACTATGTAGCCCTGGCTATGCTGGAATTATTGACAGACCAAACTGGCCTCAAACTCACAAAGATCTACCTGCCTCTGCCTCCCAGTGCTGAGATTAAAGATGTGTGCCATTACTCCTGGCCTTACTCTTTCTTGGCACCTCTTTTTCCCTTTTGTGATCTCCTTTCTGATTTTGTAGCCTGTCCCATTCACTCACTCACTTAGATACAAACACAAAACGTGATAAAATAGGGTCTGCATATGAGAAAGCATATGATTTCTGTTTCTGAGTCTGGGTCCCCTCACTTACTATAATAGTTTTCAGACCCTTCTATTTTCCTGCAAACCTCTTCAGTTCTGACACTGTCTTCTGAAGGAAGCATCAGGTAGCATAAACTTAAGGGCTCTCGCCCATCAACCTATAAGGCTCTCAACCCTCCATCTTTCTCACTAAAGCATCAGAGGTTACCACAACATCCCATAGGTTTAATATTTTACAAAAATGACTCAGATCTCAAGAAAATACGCATGCTCCTGTGGTTCTATGTCCTCTGCTTTCTCCTTCTCATGGTGTGCATGCATACTGGGAGGACGAAGTAGAGTCTGGAATAGGTAGGATCCAGGTCCAGCTGGGAATGAGTTTTGCAAGGAGGGGGTTCTCCGAGGATCTTAGTATTACAGCTTTTTTAGGCAAAGTCCTTCTCTGATGATCTTCAATGAAACAGCTCTCTCAGATGTTCTTAACTTGTGCATATTTCTTTATTGTGTGTGTGGGGGGGGCTTGTATGCATACACTTTATTTGGGGTGAACCAAGGGTTATATAGTTTTGGGGAAGGAGTGATATCCAGGGTGGGCAAAGGTCATAGCTGAAGGTTTAAGGTACTGAGATGCCTCATTAGCATAGAGAGACGTTCCAGAAATCTCAGGTGGAGGACTATGTGACATTCCTCAGGTGTGGAATCCAGGATTCCCCAGAGAAGAGGAAGTTCTGCTGACAAGGGGAGATGATTGGACAAACATACTTCTCCATATGCTTCCAGGTCTGTCCATGAGAGCACAAACATTTAACTTCATTGCTAACTATTTTATTAGAAAATCCTTTAATAAAGTTTCTCATGTTGTGCTGACCCCCCCAACCATAAAATTATTTTCATTGCTACTTTGTAACTGCAATTTTGCTATGCTTATGAATTGTAACAAAGATGTCTGTGTTTTCTGGTGGTTTTAGATGACCCCTATGAAAGGGTCATTCAACCTCCACTCCACCAAATAGGTTGTGACCCACAGGTTGAGAACCAACCCTTAGCTTATGATTGCCCTGCTAAATGTTAATGAAGTTTGTATGTAACTGTATATCTTATCCTAAGAGCCTCATGATGTCTACCTATAAGCCCAGCTCCTCAATGCTGCTGACTGAGCTCTGACCATCATACTGGTTCCTTCATTAATGAATGAAATAAATTTTTACAGTGTTCTTAAATCTTGAAAATACAAACTACCTTAGCAGAAACACAGCTCTACCAGGTTCCAGTGAGTTCTCTGAGCACTCACAGAATGTTTTTGTATGCAAGTTGTCCTGCTGGCTATTGGGGAAACACAACAGACTGCTCCCATAGGTCAGGATTTCAGAATGACTTCTAGGGAGATAGGATGTATAAAAATTGCTTCTTCCATTAAGAGAAAGAGGAAAATGCAACCAGGACCTGACAAAGCGCTCAGAGGTCTGCCAGGCATTCTTCTAACAGACACAGATAATTTTGCAGGTTGTTAACCTCACAAAAGACCATACAAAGAAAGTGATAAATCAAAACAAAAATGGAATTACATCCCAAGCACATTTGAACTTAGACAAAGACATGAGCATCGTTAAAGGTACAGAAATGGGCAAACATCCGTCCTCATCTGGTTTGTGTTGTTACAACAAAATACCTAATAGTAAACAATATATTATATTTTAAAGAGGTTTATTTGTTTCATGATTCATGTAACTAGGGCACAAAACGTTGAGGGCCTCTCCCTATGTCCCTAACATGGTCTATGGCATCCCATGGTGCAAATGTGTGAGACAGTCCTAGAGTCACATGGTAAGAGAGATTGACACTGGAGAAGCCTAGCTCAGTCTTCAAAACAACCATTACCACGAGACCCAACCCAACGCCCTAAGACTTAGCACTAATCCTTTCCCATCAGGGTCATTTCTATTAACTACCTTTAGGTTCTACCTCTTCAGAGTCTCACTCCCTTTTAACTTCTTTAGATTAAGGGGATCAAGTTTCTAGAGCATGAACTTTTAGGAAACAAGCCATATTCAAACCATAATAATGTCTATATCCTGACCTGATTGGCTACTGGTTCCTGCCCCCTTTCAGGCTTGCTCTTTACAATTTTTGGTGAAAACCTCCAAATAATCTAACTCCTAGTAATTCTGTTTCTGGTTTAACACCTTTTGGCCTCAAAAAGAATTTGAGAAACATGCAATTATGTTTGCATCCTTGTTAGAAATATTCTAAAAAATGTTCTTAGTTCTACTCCTAGTTTCCTCCTTAAATCCAGCAGAAATCCATTTACATTGTTATATTTAAAATTTGTGTTATGTTGTACAAAATACAAATATAAAAAATGAAAGTTAGGCTGGGCGGTGGTGGCGCACACCTTTAATTCTAGCACTTGGGAGGCAGATGCAGGTGGATTACTGAGTTCAAGGCCAGCCTGGTCTACAGAGTGAGTTCCAGGACAGCCAGGGCTATACAGAGAAACCCTGTCTCCAAAAACCAAAAACCAAAAAAAAAAAAAGAAGAAAGAAAGTTTTGGCAATCATAAGCGGTATTTGGGTTCTCTGCCTAAAAGGTCTGAAATGGGAAAATCTACACTTTTTATGTAAAGGACAAGATGAAATTCCTTATTTGTTAATGAGGTCAGAGTACCTCTAGATGGATGTGTAATTTGGCAGGCAATAGCCGGGAAAGCACCTATAGTCTCAGTGACAAACAACTCATTTCACCTCCTGCCTCCTGCTTCCTGCCTCCTGCCTCCTGCCTCCTGCCTCCTGCCTCCTGCCTCCTGCCAGCACCAGTCACAGCTTCTCCAGGCTTTCCTCCTAGGCTGGCTCATCCTGCCTGCTCTCTAGAGACAGGCAGTTCCAGCAGTCCAGTGTTACTGCTTTGTTTTAATTGGTTTATTTTTCTATTCACTATTATTCATAGGGTCTCACTATGAAGTTCTAACTGTCCTGGAACTCACTATGCAGACTGGCTGGCCTCAAACTCACAGAGCTCCACCTGCCTTTGTCTCCTGAATACTGGAAGTAAAGCACCATACCCAACAATTCATAAACAGGCAAAGAATAAATTTTGACTGCTACATGATCTCAGGGACATAAATGCTACTATGAAAACAATGGGGGACACTCCAGTCAAGGTTCCCGTCTCCCACTATGATTTCTCAAGGCCATTCTATTCATTATACTTGTCTTAAAGGACTGCTTTTTCTCTTTTCCTTTATTGACCAGCTAATGATGAATGTCATAGATAGGATAAAGAGACTAGGAATAGCCAGGGTACTCAAGATTCCTGACCCCCAGCAGAACAGATAAAACTGATAGGCAGAAATTAGTCTTCAAAAACCAGACTCTGCTATTTATCTAAATTAAATGGCAGTTTATTGGGTATACTGAGGAGGCATCAGAGTCTTGCAGCTCTGGTGAGTAGCTTTAGAGTTCCAGTTTACACATCCTCATCCAAAATGGGTGTCTGCAATGAAGACTGAGGCTCAACAGTTAGATGACAGTGGTGACAAAATTTTAGAATTTTGGTTTCTTTTAAAAAACACAGAAATATTATAGGAATATCGTTTTGTTTTAGTCCCAGGTATAGGATACAGGCTGCTTCAGATTGCTCACAGCAGCTGACTATGGTTTACCTTGCATTCTAACAGGGGTGTGATTTTGCCAGCAGCAGAGAGTTTCTGTGATTGTGTGGCATTGGGAATTCTGAGGACTTTTCAGAAGACATATAAATGCTAGGGTTCTGAGAGGCAGGGTGGGTTGTTGGTTTATGTTTGTTAAGTAGTTGTGAGCAAAAGAGAAAGGGGGGGGCAGGGAGAGAGAAAGGGGGCAGAGAGAGATGGAGAGAGAAAGAAGAAACAAACAAATAAACAAACGAAAAAAAGAAATTAGGTATCCTGATGGTACAAATCAAACTTGCCCCAAGGAACTAGATGCCCCCAGTCACAGGAAGTAGTCTAACGATAGCATCACCTCCTTTCCTCTCTATCCTTTTCTCTCTATCTAGTGTTAGGGTGTTGAAAGGGTAGAAAAAGGGTGGAGAAGGATGGAAGACAGAAGAACCCACAGAGTAGCCGAAGACAGCTACAAGTGACCTCATATACAAACTAGCACATGAAAGTTAGAGGTGCCCTGAGAATGGAAAGTGACCTAACCAGGGAAAGAATGTTACAGAGGGGCTATGCCTGTGGAGAAGGTGTAACAGGAGGAAGGAAACATTAGCATGAGGTCCTCATGGATGGAGTCTAGTCAACAGAAAGTTGGAATAGATGGGACATGAGCAACTTGGAGATAGATTGGAAAAATGAGTGTTCTCTTTCACTGAGTCTCCTTGCCTTGAAAATAAAATTCAAACCATGTGTAGTGGCATGCACCTTCAATCCCAGCACTCAGGAGGCAGAGATAGATGGTTCTCTGAGTTCAAGGGCTACAGAGTAAGTTCCAGGACAGCTAGGATCATAAAGAGAAACTGCCTCAAACAAAAAAAGGGGAAGCGGGAAGGGGTGTATGTTCTCAGAACTAGCTGAAGGTTCTACATGTATTAGCTGCAATTGTTCCTGTATTGGAAGTTGGGCCTATTTTAAATTTCCCCTATGAAGCAGGCATTGATCAGTTATACTAAGTTATTCACACTGTGAGGGAAAACAAACACTGGGGCAGCTGAGCCCTGGAGATCATGCTGTGAGAGAACAACCTGCCATTCCCTGGAACTCAGGTGTTATCTTGAAAGCCATTCGGTGGTGTGAGGGCTACAGACAGAGGGAGCTCTGAGTTCTGGTTAGAGCTCAAGAGGGTGAGCCCTGAGAGTGCCTAGCTCAATGACTGCTGGGAAACTGGAGTGGCCACAGGGTCCACTTGGCCAGCCTTGCCAAGACCTGCCGATACATGTCTGGCCAAGAACTTTTCTTTCTTTGACCTAAGAAGGTCAAAGTAATACATCACTGTCGTCCAGCTTGTAAAATAATTGCAGAGATTTTATTTCCCTTCTCATGGGCTCTTTTCACATCAGTTCCTATGTGCTTCTAGTTAACAGTACTGCAGTTCTTTGTTTAAGAACTGAATGAAAAGAATGGAATGAGGACATGACATTCCTGGATGGTGAAGGAGGTTTATTGTGGATATGATGTAGAGCACAGCCAGAGACATACTGAAGAGTTCGGAGTGAATGTGGCCAGCAGACTGAACCAGGCCATGTGGGTAAGGTGGGAGGGAAGTGGGAAGAGCCAGAAGCCAAGAGGCCAGAAGATGAGGAATGAAGACTAGCCCAAATGGCTAGCTTATATAGGGATCAGAGAGGCTGGGGAAAGGGAATCTCAGCCCAATACTAGGATTGGAGTGTTTAGGGCAGGGGCAGGATATGACAACCAGGATGACTTTGTATCACGTAGAGTCTGAGGGAGACTAGCAGCCAGTGTCTGCTTTGATATGTTAAATAGGTGCCTCAGTAAGCCATTTATCCTGAGTTTAAGACTGAACACAAACCAGGGATTGAATTTCACAATCACTTGTTCAAAGTTGCAGAGCTATTGCTCTGAGTATTTTACTGCTTTGGATCTTGACATATATTTCAATTGTATAAATTATCTTGTCTCAGAGGACTGAGAGAACCATGGTTCTCATTCTCTCACTTACAGTCTCAGCCCCTTGGGTAAGACTCCTACCTCCTGCTTCTGTTTACCTCCTCTGAGGGTTGAGCCCCTCACATTGTGTGCCTCCAAGGCCAGCAGAATAACTAAGATAGTAACTACAATGGGAAACAGTAGCTCGGGTTCAGCTCATCGCGGTTCAGTAGTTGGTGCTGGTTCAAACTTTGAGTCTGACCTCAAGTATTTATTTTAAGCATATTTAAGCAGAGCACAATTTGGTGAAAATTTTCTGATGATAATTAACTCAATCCAGTGTACACAATAAAGCTTAAGACATAAGTACATCAAGATTCTTTGTAAAGTACATATAACATCATCCATAAAGATGGGTTCTGTAGATTAACTTAGAGGGAAAAAAAGCTCCTGATAAAGATCTGAAGAGGATCTGGTGTGGTCTCAGCCACACATGTAGTGCAAAGGTCACCAGGCACAAGGACCCACATGCCTCCTGTACCCCATCCCCACATTGGTAGCCTCTTCTTCTTTGATTATTATTTCATCTATATACAACTTGCTGAGTCTATTTTTGTTGTTTGTGTGTATATTGTTTCAGGGCTAACCAAGCAATGAGAGGCTCGTCCGAAAGAGAGGTCAATTGCCTTTCTCCCAGCAATTATTAGCTGCCTGTGGTTCTTTGTCTAGGGTGGGGTCTTCCTAAAATTTTCCCCATCCACATTAATGTGTCCATTGATATTATCATTGTTCTGCTATTATTTGTGCAGTCATTTCTAGGGTAGACTGTTTTACATTAGGCTTCCTGGTGTTCTAGCTCTTAGAATCTTTCCATCTTCTCTTTCATGATTTTTCCTGAACCACAGATTCAGGCGCTGTGATTTAGATGTACCTGCTGAGGCTGGACTCCCAACAATCTGCTGATCTCTGCATTGTCTCCAGTTACGGTGGTGATGGTCTTCATTTGCTGTAAATATAGACTTCTTTGAGGGGGTTGGAGGTGGGAGTGGCCATACTTCTCTAGAACAATTGGATGGTGCTCAAAGAAGATCACACAAAGTATGTTACTAGTTTCTTATCAATCTGTGTCAGCCTTTGTTGTGTGACTTTTTCCTGGGGAGATGTGATCAAATGTCTCTTTATTCTAGAAAGTGCACCAAGACAGATCTAAGTTATAAGTGTGTCAGGTTACAAGTGCTTGGTGAACCAATGAGAGTATTGAGGTTATTTACAGGAATATGGGTAACTCAGACAGTCCAAGGTTTTCAGGTTATGGTTGACTTTTAGGAGTCAGAGGTGAACTTTAAAACAAAACAAAACAAAACATCTTTTAAGTCCAAAACAGTGTATGTATGTCAGCCTGGTGATAGCATACTTAATGGAGTATACAGGTCAGCGACTGTGTGAATATCCCCCACCCTTTCGTTGGTTTCCCTTAAATCTTGTATTGGCTGGTAGTCATTTGTGCCTGGTTTCCATACATGAATTAGTGGAGTTTTCCAGGGGGACCTATAAGGTACTAGGATTCCTGTTTTTCTCAATCTGTTTTATGAATTTTGAATCTTTGTCAGGCTTCCAGGTTCATGAAATACTTATACACCTGTATATATGAGCTTCACCAAAGTTCTGAGTTGGATGAGGACTGGGGCCTGGTGTTTGACAGGTCCAGGAGGTTGCCTTCCACCCAGACCCTGGGGAACTTGTCTCAAAATTAGGCCAATAGGTTATCATGGCCAGGAGGGTAGTCTGATACCAGGGCGCAGGGGAGGTGTCAGTACATATTCCTCACCTAAGAAAAGGGGGACTAACATCATTGCCCTGTTGCCTGACCTGTTTTTAAATCTTATATTAATGTCCTCGTCATTAAAGGTAATTTGAGCATGAAGTTTGTATAACAAGTATCTTCCCAAGATGTGGTAGGGGCATTAAAGAATAAACAGAAGAGAATCTGTAACAGTACCTTTCCCAAGGTTCACGTGGTGTTTTGTTGCCCAGGGGTCTTGTTTAGAATTGGTTGCTCCTTGCACCAAGGTGCATCTCACCCTAGGGTTCCTTGACCACCGAATAGTGGGCTTCCATGTCTACCAGAAAGTCACTTGTCTTCCTGTCCTCCCTGTTCTGTAACTTTCCTGTCCTTCCTGTAACTTTCAAGGTTACCATGGGCATGGGGAGGGGAGTGATCAAACCCTGGCCTACTCTATTGAGCTATATAAGTCCAATAGGCTTCCAGGAGGCATTCCAGGGAAATTGCAGGCCAAGGGAGATTCCTTGGGTCCCAGAGTAACCTGACTAACTTCTGACAAATTTGTAAACCAGCTGGCAGCTACTTAGAAACATCCCAAGAGAGTCTGGTGAAAGATCTCAAAGGACTCTTACCTGTTGCTGTGTTAGGGTCCCAATCTGGGTGCTTGAATGACAAAACAGTCTCAGTGGTCTCAGGATTTGTTAAGTAACTAATTTCCTGGCTTCCTCAAGGATATGTTTTCATTTATCTGAGGTAAAGAGGTCTGCAGGAGTTGTTTACAATCATCCCAAGCTGATTGATAGGAATAGAAAATAGTCTCCAGGAGAGAAATGAAATCCTGGGTTTCTCTGAGAAAGAAATACTGTGAGTCTTCCAGTTATAGAAGTTACTGGTCAAGAATGATGGATAGATCATGAAAGAGGCCACCCTTTGACCCCCATCTTGGGGCCCCATGGAAGAGGTTTGACATAGAGATAAGGTGGGGACTCTCCTAGAAGTGGAGGCTCCCTCTTCAAGGTTTCCTTGATATCCAGAACCAGACCTGGGATGAAGGGGACTTAGGAAGGGGTTAAAGGTAAAGATAGATAAGGGGCTAGGGGATGCAAAAAAAGATCTGTGGGTTACATGGAAAGTCAGGCAGTGGCGGGGGAGGGGGTAGGTAGACATGACCTTGTCCATGACAGGTCTGAGACTTGGTTCTGAGGAGGAGGACTCAAGAGGTGCCAATGGACTGCAGCAAGAGGGCTTTGAGCCATTTAAGTGGCTCTTCCACAAAGTATCACCAAGCCACAATATAGGGGGTTTGGTCGGGATGTCCTTGTCATCTAAAAATGATAGCCTATGTGGAGTAAATCACAGTTAAATTGAAAGTGCCCCCCATGGGCCAATCTGTCTTAGAGGTAGGCCATTTAAGATGGCAGATGTTTGTCAGAGTAGACCTTGTCATCAAACTGAGAAATTCTCTTCTAAAAATCCTTAAAATGATGAAGAACAGGCTCAAGAGGGGATTGGGTGATGAATTGCTCTGATTCTATTAGAGTCCAGGACAAAGAAGACAGTGTTCAGAAAAAGCAAAAGGAAGACTGGACATTGAAAAATGCAGACAGAATGACAAAGAGACTGACAGAAACAAACAAGCAAGATCCCCAAGCAGAAGGGGCCAAAGGAGCTGAAGCGTCCTTCATCCTCCCTAGGCCTGGAGAGCAGGTCTGCATCCAGCCTCTTTCAAGGGTCACCAGAAGCACACAAAACCAGAACCAGAGGTCTCCCTGAAGCTAGCAATTCAAAAAGTTGTTCTTGGGTATCAGCATACTAGATCCTGGATGAGCCCCCAAAATGTTGTGGTGTCTGACAAAAATCCAACACCCAGGACACACCAAGTTTTCTTAATCAGAATTTCATAAAGTCTGTTCTAACATCCTATTTACAGAGATCTGTCCAGAACTAAATGAAAGCAGAGGCAGGCTTGAATTCATGGAAAGTGCTATAGACTCACTGAGGTGAGGGGACATGAAGAAAATGCTCTCATTAGGAACTTCTGAAAGAGAGAGGGCTCAGGAGGGTGGCAGGGGCACTCTTGGTGTCAGCAAGATGGCATGGCAGAAGACACTTGCTGCCAAGCCTGATATCAGGAGATATGCATGGTGGAAAGAGAAAACCAACTCCCAAAAGTAGTTCTCTGGCCTGCCCACACACGTGCACACAAACACACACAGGCACAGACACAGGCACTCAAAAAGAAAAATGGTCAGGATCAAAAAAATGCCAGAGACTTGTCACAGGATCAGTTTGGCCTCTGCTACATTGCTGGACCCCACAATACATTCATTCATGGCCAAGTAGTTAAAGTCTCATTCATGAGCCTCTGGCTGGCTGAGCCAGGCTAGAGCCTGCTCTCTTGTTAAACGTCTCTAAGAACAACTGGCCCATTCTAATTCTTTCATGTGGAGCAGTGGAAAAGCCAGGCTTCTGCCCATAAGAACAATTCTCCAACACTTGCGAAGATTGTCAGCAAATACCAATAGATGATCTCCAAACTGCTTTCTAAGTCAAACAAAGCCTGCGATCTGCAGAATGTGGAGAATTTTGAAGAGGGTCAGACTGAACCTGTGTCAGTTTAATAGCTTGGAATAGCAGCAAGCTCCATGTGGTACCCAAGACAGATGTTTGTCAGTGTCCTGATTATATCATTTACCTAGCTGTGTGATTCTGGGCCACTTAACATTTCTGAGCCTGCAAGTTCTTCATCTGGAAGAGAAATGACAGTTCCTATTTGCAAAGTTTGTTCTTAGGATAAATTGCTAACATCTGTATAAAGTACTAATGAATACAAAGTGTGTATGTAATCATGTGCATGTGTGCATGTGCATGTGTGTGTACATGTGCTCGTGTGAGTGGGTGTGTGAGTGGGTGTGAGTGCATGGGTATGTGTGCATGCATGTGTGTGAATGTATGTGTACATGTGCACATGTTTGTGAGTATGTGTGAGTGTGTGTGTGTGTGTGTGTGTGTGTGTGTGCGTGTGCCCGTGCATGCGTGCAAGTAATACTGTAGCCAGTTCTAGAAGGAACAGAAACTATTTTCATCATCACAGCTGTGGATCTTTCTACACACAATGCTCAGCTTCTCTTCTCATCAAATGCTAGAGAGATTTAAAACACGTTGAAGAGATGGCCCCTATATTGCTTGCTTATTGATTCTTGCCAGTTTCTAACAATCTCTCACTCCTTTTAGTTTTCTGAGAGGTTTCCCTTATCCCAGGCTGGCCTTGAACTCATGTTCCTCTGCCTCAGCCTAGAGTACTGGGATTATTGGTGTGTGCTACCACACTTGACTTGTAATAAGGAACATTTCCGTCAATCCCTATTTCTTTTGTGCCTCTGGCAACTCCTGATCTGTTGTCGCCATAATTATGCCAGACTTCCCTGTCAATGGTGTGGTCTTCAAGAACCAGCTTCCTTCACTTAATGCCATACTTTAGAGACTGAATTATTTCAATACATATTTTTTTTCTTTTTGATGAGTAGTATCTCATTTATGCATGTTGGGAACTTTTTTGTTTGTTTGCTTTCTTTGGTTTGGAATTTGAGATGACTCACTGAATAGCCTAGGCTTGTTTCAAACACCCACTCTTCTTGTAAGAGGCTGAGATAACAGGTGTCTGCCACCAGACCTGGGCTCAATTTTCAGGAGCCTTGTTTACCAGTAAACAGGGGACAAGTTAATATGTGCAATAGTGACACCACAGAAACTGATAAATGACTCAAGCTCAGGCCATCCATACACTACTCCCGGCCCCAAGTCAGTTAATACCTTTGTCAGCACATGGCTCTACAATTTTGGAACACCAACAGAAGGTACTTGCTGTTCCTTCCTGTTTTAGCAAGCCCCAAGATTCCTCTTCCCTACAAAAAAAGGGCCACTAATGATGGTGCTGAATAAACATGAAGCTGACTTAACATTAATTATTAGAAGCTGCCAGGCAGCAGTGGCACAAGCCTTTAATCCCAGCACTTAGGTGCAACCCTCCATCTGTTTCTCCCTTGGGGCAGTCAGATCCATTGCACACCAGGCAGAACTGGAAGGAGGGAAGCTCAGTAGGGTGGGAAGATGCAGGCAGGATCTTGGTCAGTGGTGAGTGAGCAGAAAGAACATATACCACGGAATAGTGTCTGAGAACCGGTTCATTTATTGGAGGGGAAAAATGGGTACTTACGTCCCTATGGAGGTGGCCAGGGTCTCTGAGGGCAGGGTTTGTGTGTCTGTGTATCATTGGCCAAGACAAGGGTGTTGGAAGATGCTCATCTGCATATTCAGGAGCTGTACAGTGTGGGAACCTTATAAGGTCAAACAAGCAGTAAAGCCTGATAACTGTCAGCATAATAAATTCTACTAGGGCTGATGGTGGGATGAAGGAGGGAGCTGATTCCTCCCATTATCATTTGAGATATCCAGAGTTGAAGCTCTCCACTACCTTTCCTCTATAGTCCCGGGCCATTACAACCCCACACTCAGGAGGCAGAGGCAGAGGCAGAAGAATCCTTGAGTTCCAGGGCAGCATGGTCTATAGAGGGAGTTCAAGGACAGCCAGAACTATGCAGAAACCCTGTCTTAAAGAACAAAAACAAAACAAAGAAATTGTCATTAGAAGCAACTTCACATCTTTTAGTGCAGCAACTCTAGTGAAATTTGCAGGAGGTGACTGGAGACAGCCAAGAGCTTCAGAGAGGGACCCTCTGTGCTTTGGTAGGGAGAGGCTACAGAACCCGTAGCTAGAGTGGCCCAGTTCACCAGTTTTTCAAGAGTAGGTGGGAGGGGACAGGAGATCTGGGATCTTGTAGCTGAGACTCTTTTCCATCCCTGACCATTCTCAGACCAAGCCCACAATGTTATTTAACTTGGGACTTCTGTGATACAATAAAATTTTAAAAATAGTATAACTCTCTACCAAGTGTGTTATATACAAGGCAGAGCTGGATCTGGCTATCTGGCTGGCAATCAAAGCACGTGAAAGATAGAGGTAGGAGAATCAGAAGTTCAAGGTCAGCCTCAGCTACATAAGTTGGAGGCCAGCATGGACTACATTAATTCTGCCCCACCCCCCAAATCCTTATACAAAATTGGGGGAAATATTTTATTGCCTATGTCAAAAACGTTTTTCAAACACTGAAGATGTTTTGAGAGATGACAGAAAATATGGGTTTTTTCCCAAAAATTTTTTGAATCCTGCCAAGAAAACCTATCTACCCCTGGCTTATTTGGTTGGTTGGTTGGTTGGTTTGGGTTTTTTGAGACAGGGCCTTTCTACGTAGTTCTTGCTATCCTGGAACTCACTGTGTAGACCTGGCTCACCTCAAACTCACAGAGATATGCCTGGCCTAATTCTGAGTCTTCTAAAAGGCTACAAAATGGAACAAAGACAAGAAGAAGATATCTGGGTGACATATGCACATAGTGTAATAGTAGCAATTGTCCCTGATGATCTTCTCTAGAATTTTGCCAGCTCTATGATCTTGGTTGACTTAACCTCTCTAAGACTGCTAGAAAGAATGAGAATACGTGCCCTACAAGCAGTGAACATTGCACCAGACATGGGATGAGATTCAGGCTGGCAGGGCATTGTCAACTATGTGTTATCTTTTCTTGGTGTTAGTGTGAGAGTTGGGTGGATTTTGGGAGTGGGGATGGAGGATGTGGGAGACAAGAGAGGGAACTGGCAAGTAAAGTAGTCTTGGCAAGTAAAGGGCCGTGGAAGGTATGCGGAGAGGCAGCAACCTAAAGAGCTTGTTGACAAAATGCAAAGCTGTGTTACTTAAACTAGCAGTGTTTAATTGTGTTTCTCCCGAAGTGACTCACTGCCTTTGCTAGGTGTTATTATCCTCCTGTTGTCTCTCTCATAGGATTTGGAATTTTCCCCTTGCATTGTTTCAGTGGAATCAAGGACTACGTGTTCTTCCCATCTGCCAACTTGCCTGCTTTCTTTAAAAAAAAAAAAAATCACATATTGACTGAGATGTGCCATGCAGGAAACAAAGAAGTTGAATCCCTCTAAGGAGGGTACAGTCTGGAGAAACACAAAAACTGAAATATTTTGAAGTGGGAGGAATTGAATTAGTCTGGGAGCATAGAGAAGGTTCTAGAAGGAGGCACTGGGATGTCTTGAAGGCGGCATAGGAAAGGTTTGGTCAAAGATTGGGAAGATATGGAGTCATAGCTCATAGGCTTGTAGAACCTATGAGTGGCCAGAACCCAAGCACTCTAACTAAAGGTAAGGCAAAAAAGGCCAGAGAATGGAGGGATTCTGCTGAGGCCACTGTAATGATAGTGGTCTCCAGAGAAAGGAGTGGCCCACGCAATTAAAAATATACAAGTCTTTCAAAATTATCCAGATAGGAGCTGAGTCGGTTAGGTATCTCAGTGGGAGAACATTTATTTAGTTTGAGCAAAACCCTGAATTTCATCTCTAGATCATACATGTGCACATACATGCACACACACATATCATCATTATTATCAGTAGTAGTAGTAGTAGTAGTAGAGACTTAAAAATTAATTAACACAAACTCACCATAAAAATGAAAATGAAAGCTACGGAGAAGGGACAGGGGAATGGGTTGGTCATCAGAGTGCTTGCCATGTAAGTGTAAAGACCTAAATTCAGTCACCAACAACCATGTGAAAAGCCAGGTACAGAATTGCAGGCCTGTAATCCCAGTACTGGGAGGTGCAAAGAGGATCCAGATGCAGCATTGCTGGTCTGTAATCCAAGTGCTGGGGGTGTGTAGACAAGAGGATTCAGGGGCTTTCTGATCAGCCAATCTAACCCAATCAATGAGCTCCATGTTCAGTGAGAGACCCTTTCTCAAAAACTAAGGTAGTTTCTCCTCCCTTGGGCTCAGAGAACATCTCAGAGGAGGGGGTGGAAAGAGTGTAAATGTTGGAGGGTTCGGAGAAGTGCTATGAAATGCTATCTTCTGGACATAATGTGACTGTTGTGCCCATGAACTTGTTACAGCTCTAGCAAGTCCCTACCTACACAAGAGCAAACCAACAAGATCAGTCAGTATTCCAGCAGGTAGCACTAAGTAGACTTAGTAGGTTGGGGTATTAGAGTTGGGGAGGAAGATAAGAGTAATGGTAGATATGATCAATATATGCATATATGAAATTTCCAAAAATAAAATAAAATATAATTAAAACAAAAGATAAAATAAAATGTTGGGCCACTGGAGTGGTGGTTAGGTTGGGAAAACACCTGCTAAGCAAGCATGAGGAGCTGTGTAATGGCTATTCCTGGTTGCCAACTTGACTAAATCTGGAATGAACTAATCAAGAATTGGAAGGCTCGGTGGCACACGCCTTTAATCTGAGCCACACCCTCTGCTGGAGACCTATATAAGGACATTAGAAGAAGGAAGAGTCACTCTGGCTTTTCCTGGCCTGCCTCCTGGGACTGAGCAACTGCTAGATCCTCGGACTTCCATCCACAGCTGCCTTGTGGGACTAAGCAACTGCTAGATCCTTCGACTTCCATCCACAAGTACTGCTGACTATTGTTGGGGAGTTTGACTACAAGCTGTAAGTCATCGACAAATTCCCTAACTATATAGAGACTACCCATACGTTCTGTGACTCTAGAGAACCCTGACTAATACAGTAGTTGATACCAGGGGTGGTTCTAGAGGAGCAGAAGTATAAGGATGAATATTTTAAAAATCTGGAGTTGGTTTGGTAATTCATCAGTATCTTCAACTACTGAAACCTCTCCAGATTCTCTTCCTCTTGGGAGTTCGGAAAATATTGAAGACCCATGGTTGAAACTATATTTCAAGCTTAAAGAAGCTAATGTCTTTGAGTATCTTGATGAATTAGATGATTCAGTGGTGTACAATACTTTCTACAAGTTGGGGAAAAAAATCAAAAAATGATTTTGCTGGCTGGTTGCTCTTAGCATCTCAGGCAAAAACAATGAAGGAAAGGAAGAAGTTGTGGGATAAAATCGAACAGCTCCAGATGCAAGTAAACAATCTAGAAGTTGCTAAGTGTGCCCTTGAAGAGAATCTTCTCTCTAGCAGTCATAGAGCTCAAGTTGCAGAAAATCAAACTGAAGCCTTCATTATAAGGTTGGCTGAATTACAGCGAAAATTCAGGTCTCAGCCTCAGAGGGTCTCAGCAGTTAAAGTAAGGGCATTAATTGGCAAAGAAGGGGATCCTATAACTTAGGATGGGGATGTGTGGGAAGACCCTGTTGAAACTGAGAATTTTAAATCTTCAGATTTTCAAGGATTTGCCCCACCTGAGGAAGTAGTACCCTCAGCCCCACCCCTTGAAATAATGCCATCTCCATATAATGAAATTAATCCCTCAGAGCCTGATAAACCAGAAGTGACTTTTGATGAAGAAAATGCCAGACAAGACAATACTGGTGTTTCTCAAGGCCCACCAATAGTTTCTTCTAGACCTATAACCAGACTCAAGGCAAAACAGGCCCCTAGAGGGGAGGTAGAAAGTGTAGTCCCTGAGGAAATACACTATACTACTAAGGAGCTTAATGAGTTTGCTAATTTATTCAAGCAGAAGTCTGGGGAATATGCATGGGAATGGATTTTAAGGGTGGGATAAGGGTGGAAGGAACATAAAACTAGAGCAGGATGAGTTTATTGGCATGGGCCCTCTGAGTGCAGATTCTAGGTTTAATATGGAAGCTTGCACAGTTAAAAAAGGTGTCAGGAGTTTATTTGAGTGGTTGGCTGAAGTGTTTATCAAAAGATGGCCTACTGAAAAGGAGTTGGAGATACCTGATATCCCTTGGCTTAGTGTTGATGAAGGAGTTTTAAGGCTTAGGGAAATTGCAATGCTAGAGTGGATACGTTGTGTAAAACCTAAGGATCCACAATGGGAAGGTCCAGAAGATATGCCCTTCACCAGTCCTATAAGACACAAACTGGTGAGAGGGGCACCAGCACATTTAAAGAGTTTTGTTCTTGCCCTTTTCCTTGTGCCAGACCTTAGGGTTGGAGATGCTGCTGCTCAATTAGATGAATTAAATTCAATGGTTTAACTGGGCCTCGATGTAACAAGGACCAGGTGGCAGCATTGAATCGCCAGAGACAAGGTGATCATAGTTATCACAATGGACAGGGTAGACAAAACAGTGTTTATAATGACATACCCCATAATGGTTAGTACAAGAGAGGTGGAACTTATAATGGCATGACTCATTTGGACCTTTGGTACTGGCTAATCAGTCATGGTGTTTCCAGGCATGAAATAGATAGGAAACCTACTGCATATCTGTTTGATCTGTATAAGCAGAAAAATTCTCAAACAAATGAAAGAAAGGCTACATTGGATCATGGCAAAAGGCAATCTTGGCCAGTGAATCAATTTCCAGACTTGAGTCAGTTTGCAGAGCCAGAACCCCTCGAATGACGGGGTGGCCAGGTTCTTCTGAGGAAGAATCTTGATAAGACACCTAAATGTTTTGCTGTTAGTCTTTCCCCAATTCTTCCCCAGAGGGAACTACGGCCTTTTACAAGGGTAACTGTACACTGGGGGAAAGGAAATAATCAGACTTTCCGGGGTCTATTGGATACTGGTTCTGAATTGACACTGATCCCAGGAGATCCCAAGAAGCATTGTGGCCCTCCAGTTAGAGTAGGAGCTTATGGAGGACAGGTGATTAATGGAGTTTTGACTGATGTCTGACTCACAGTAGGTCCAGTAGTTCCCCGAACACATCCTGTGGTCATTTCCCCAGTTCCAGAATGTATAATTGGGATAGATATACTCAGAAATTGGCAGAATTCTCACATTGGTTCCCTGACCTGTGGAGTGAGGGCTATTATGGTTGGAAAGACAAAATGGAAGCCTTTAGAGTTGCCTCTGCCAAGGAAAATAGTGAATCAAAAACAGTATCGTATTCCTGGAGGAACTGCAGAAATTACTGCCACCTCCAGGACTTGAAAGATGCAGGGGTGGTGGTTCCCACCACGTCTCCCTTTAACTCTCCTATCTGGCCAGTGCAGAAGACAGATGGATCATGGAGAATGACAGTTGACTATTGGAAACTAAATCAGGTGGTAACTCCAATTGCAGCTGCTGTACCAGATGTAGTTTCGTTACTTGAGCAAATTAACACATCTCCTGGAACCTGGTATGCAGCTATTGATCTGGCAAATGCCTTCTCAGTACCTGTCCATAAGGACCACCAGAAGCAATTTTGCTTTCAGTTGGCAAGGCCAGCAGTATACCTTTACAGTTTTGCCTCAAGGATATATTAACTCTCCTGTCCTGTGTCATAACTTAGTTAGAAGGGATCTTGATCATTTGTCTCTTCCACAAAATATCACATTGGTGCACTATATTGATGACTTTATGCTGATTGGACCAAGTGAGCAGGAAGTAGCAACCACTTTGGATTCATTGGTAACACATACATATGCATATCAGAGGATGGGAAATAAATCCAACCAAAATTCAAGGACCATCTACCTCAGTGAAATTCTTAGGAGTACAGTGGTGTGGAGTATGCAGAGATATTCCTTCTAAGGTGAAAGATAAGTTATTGCACCTGGCCCCTCCCACCACCAAGAAAGAAGCACAACATTTAGTGGGTCTATTTGGATTCTGGAGACAGCACATTCCTCACTTAGGTGTGTTACTCAGGCCTATTTATCAAGTGACTTGGAAAGCTGCTAGCTTTGTGTGGGGCCTGGAACAAGAGAAGGCTCTTCAACAGGTCCAGGCTGCTGTGCAGGCTGCACTACCACTTGGACCATATGATCCAGCAGACCCAATGGTACTTGAGGTGTCAGTGGCAGATAGAGATGCTGTTTGGAGCCTCTGGCCTTTGGGATTTTGGAGCAAAGCTCTACCATCATCTGCAGACAACTACTCTCCCTTTGAAAAACAGCTCTTGGCTTGCTATTGGGCCTTAGTGGAAACTGAACGTTTGACAATAGGACACCAAGTTACTATGCGACCTGAACTGCCCATCATGAGCTGGGTGTTATCAGACCCTTCAAGTCATAAAGTAGGATGTGCCCAGCAGCGGTCTATTATCAAATGGAAGTGGTATATACGTGATCCGGCCCAAGCAGGTCCTGAGGGAACAAGCAAGTTACATGAAGAAGTTGCTCAGATGCGTATGGTTTCTACTCCTGTTACAATGCCATCTGCTGCCAAGCATGCACCTATAGCCTCATGGGGTGTTCCC
Organism: Tokudaia tokunoshimensis; assembly: GCA_036184795.1. NCBI lineage: Eukaryota > Metazoa > Chordata > Mammalia > Rodentia > Muridae > Tokudaia > Tokudaia tokunoshimensis. Next base: position 104,820,503 of record BTHU01000010.1, read on the forward strand.
TATGACTGGCTGACTAAAGAAGAGAAGACTAGGACCTGGCTTACTGATGGCTCTGCACGTTATGTAGGCACCACCCAGAAGTGGACAGCTGCAGCATTACAACCCCTTTCTGGGACAACCCTGAAAGATACAGGTGAAGGAAAATCTTCACAGTGGGCAGAACTTCGGGCAGTATACATGGTATTACACTTTGTTTGGAAGAAGAAATGGCCAGATGTATGATTGTTCACTGACTCATGGGCTCTAGCCAATGGATTGGCTGGATGGTCAGGGACGTGGAAAGATCACAATTGGAAAACTGGTGAGAAAGACATCTGGGGAAGAAGTATGTGGATAGATCTCTCCAAATGGGCAAAGGATGTGAAGATATTTGTGTCCCATGTAAATGCTCACCAAAAGGTGACTTCAGCTGAGGAGGAGTTCAACAATCAAGAAGATAAGATGACCCATTCTGTAGAGAGTCAGCCTCTTTCCCCAGCCATCCCAGTCATTGCCCAATGGGCACATGAACAAAGTGGTCATGGTTATGCTTGGGCTCAGCAACACGGACTTCCACTCACCAAGGCTGACCTGGCTACAGCAGCTGCTGAATGCCAGATCTGCCAACAGCAGAAACCAACACTGAGCCCCAGATATGGCACCATTCCTCGAGGTGATCAGCCAGCAACCTGGTGGCAGGTTGACTACATTGGACCACTTCCCCCGTGGAAAGGACATTTCGTTCTTACTGGAGTAGATACTTTTTCTGGTTATGGATTTGCCTTTCTTGCATGTAATGCTTCTGCCAGAACCACCATCTGTGGACTCACAGAATGCCTTATCTATCGTCATGGTATTCCACACAGTATTGCTTCTGACCAAGGAACTCATTTCACAGTCAGAGAAGTGCAATAGTGGGCTCACGATCATGGAATTCACTGGTCTTACCATGTTCCCCATCATCCTGAAGCAGCTGGTCTGATAGAAAGATGGAATGGCCTTTTGAAGACACAGTTACAGCATCAATTAGGGGGCCACAGTATGGAGGGCTGGGGTAGCGTTCTTCAGAAGGCAGTACATGCTTTGAATCAGCCTTCAATATATGGTACAGTTTCTCCCATAGCCAAGATCCATGGGTCCAGGAATCAAGGGGTGGAAAAGGGAATAGTTCCACTCACTATCACTCCTAGTGACCCTCTAGGAAAATTTTTGCTTCCTGTCCCCACAACTTTAGGTTCTGCTTGCCTAGAAGTTTTGGTTCCAGAGGGGGGAGTGCTCCTACCAGGAGCCACAACAAACATTCCATTGAACTGGAATCTCAGACTTCCCCCTGGCCATTTTGGGCTTCTAATGCCTTTAAACCAACAGGCTAAGAAAGGAATAACAGTGTTAGGAGGGGTGATAGATCCAGATTACCATGGCGAAATTGGATTGCCTCTCCACAATGGAGGTAAGCAGGATTATGTCTGGAGTTCAGGAGATCCCTTAGGGCGTCTCTTGGTACTACCAGGTCCTGTGATTAAAGTCAATGGCAAACTACAACAGCCTAATCCAAGCAGGATGACAAAGGACACAGACCCATCAGGAATGAAGGTATGAGTCAATCCTCCAGGAAAAGAGCCAAGACCTGCTGAGGTGCTTACCGAAGGTGAAGGAAATACAGAATGGGTAGCAGAGGAAGGTAGTTATTAATACCAGCTAAGACCACATAACCAGCTGCAGAAACGAGGATTATAAATAATATGATTTCTTCTGTCTTATTTTGTTAAGGATACATTTGTCTTTCTTCCAATTTCTTTAACATCAATTGGTATTGAGACACTTAAAGAATGTTTCCAAGGGACATTACTTCATTGTAAATTTACAAATGTGTTTGCGATTGTATGAGGAATAGTTATATCATGTTAGGCATATTCATGACCTTGTCATTGTTTCATGTGGACATGAGTTATTATTTGTGTCAAGTTGACAAGGGGTGGATTGTAATGACTATTCCTGGTTGTCAACTTGACTAAATCTGGAATGAACTAATCAGGAATTGGAAGGCTTGGTGGCACACGCCTTTAATCTGGGCCACACCCTCTGCTGGAGACCTATATAAGAACATTAGAAGAAGGAAGATTTACTCTGGCTTTTCCTGGCCTACCTCCTGGGACTGAGCAACTGCTAGATCCTTGGACTTCCATCCACAAGTACTGCTGACTATTGTTGGGGAGTTTGACTACAAGCTGTAAGTCATCGACAAATTCCCTAACTATATAGAGACTACCCATATGTTCTGTGACTCTAGAGAACCCTGACTAATACAAGCTGATTTTGGATCTATAGCATCTAAGTAAAAAAGACAGGAGTCATAAAAAGACAGGTGTGGTGTCACACACTTATAACCCCAGAGCAAGGGAAGGCAGAGACAGGAGGCTCTATGAAGCTCAGGGGAGCAGCTTGCCTAGCCAAACTGATGAGTACCATGTTCAGTGAAGAGACCCTGCCTCAAAAAAATAAGACAGAGAGAAATCAAGGAAGATATCCAACCCTGACCTCTGGAATATGCATGCACACACACACACACACACACACACACACACACACACACTCAGAGATGCTAAGAAGCTAAGCATCCTTAACAATAATATAACATTGTGAATAGAGCCCTCCTGGTTGTTTTCATGCAAATGCATCTTGAAGAACTGGATAATCATTTTTCCTGGGCGTTGCTTCCACATGGCTTACTCTTCCCATGTCCTCAAAGTCGCAAGGACCAGCCTCAGCTTGGAGAGGGGATCCTGATGAAGGGATGTTTGGGAGCAGCAGAAGAACAACCTGAAGTCAGTGACACAAGCTGACAACTCTATGTTCTGCTCCAGATAGCTTTGTAGATCTAGATAGCTCAGCTCTCGGAGACCAAAGCCTAGTCTTTTATTTACATAGCAATTCAATCATTACTCTAGGTTCCCTTTTTTTCCTCATTAATTAGCATTTTATTACCTTAGTCCCTTGATTCTTAAAAAGAGACAGCAAGTACATTTTTTTTTTTACATAGCAAATGAGCTCAGAGATCTGCCTGCCTTTGTAAGCACAGACAGTAAGTTGGTTGCGTGGGATCTGGCTTTGAGATCACTGCTCCCTCCACAGCTGGACCTAAAAGTGTTCTGTCCTAGGCTGATCTTGAACTCAGAAATCTGCCTGCCTTTGTATCTAACAAGCCGACTCATTGGTGAAGCTGCCTTTGTCCTTTTAGGTCCATGAAGCAACTCATACAATCCATATTTCATCCTTATATTTTGCAATATTGAAAAATTATGCAAAAGTATATTCTTGCATTCATGTTTTCAGAGTTTTTTCCCACAGCCTTAAGGTCTGTCCTGAAGGTCACCCCATTTACCATTTTACTGAGGAACAGTAGACACACACTCCCCTCCCAGACTCATGCTGCTTCTAATTACCATGGAGTCATTAACCTTGGCAGGGAAAACATTTCCCAATAACCTTAGCAAGAAGCATACTTCCTGAAGAAGGACCATGAAGTAATATATATTATTATACAAACAAGCCTTAAGCCTAGCAACCATCCAAACTGATGAAGACCTTCATTCTACTGGCTCTGCTCCAGAGCTGGGACCATGTTACACTGTCCTTCCCACAGCCATGCAGGACTCAGCATCAGAGAGCAGCATCAGAATTGATGCTGTTTATCCTAGGACTCACCAGAGAAAAATAATTCCACTATTTTGGGACCAGATTTAAAGCAAGCATTATTAAATATTGATGGACTTTGGTCAGGACCACTCCCTGGAATTTTTCAGCTGACTTCCTAGACATATGTTGCAAGGTTTATAAAAACAAACCTATAGGCCACCATACTTTTCCATGGGGCTTATATTTCAGGAAATACAACTCCTAGCATCCCAGGAGGTTTACTTGGTCTTTGGGTGAACAGATGGGGCTTACAGGTTAGTTTTGGGCATTATATTCCCCCCAGAGTTGTGTCTCAGGTAAAATCTTTGACTCTATGATGGGTACATAGTTTATTTTTGGATCTAATAACCATCATCTTAATGGTACCCAATAGAGATTATCATTTAGCTATTGTATCAGTAATGTAAGAACCAACTGTAATTAGTAGCAGCAGGAGGGCCAAAGGCCCTGTAATGGTTAACATCAGAGTTACTATCCAGAAGGAGCCTAGAAATGGATGTACACCAGTCATTTATTTTGTTTCAACTCCCTCTTTTGTAATGTTTCTTGAGTATAGCCAGATTATAATCTCAAACAGCTCCTACAGAAACAACTTTTTTTTTTTGGTTTTTCGAGACAGGGTTTCTCTGTGTAGCCTTGGCTGTCCTGGAACTCACTTTGTAGACCAGGCTGGCCTCGAACTCAGAAATCCTCCTGCCTCTGCCTCCCAAGTGCTGGGATTAAGGGCGTGCGCCACCACCGCCCGGCCAGAAACAACTTTTTTAAAAGCCATATAATACCCCTTTGTTCTGCATAAAGCAAGCCAAGTGTCCTATTAGATTGTAGAACTATTTTAGTTAATTACTCTATCAGTTGACAAATCTGGGCCCCCTCTTTTGGTATGTCAAATGGTTTCTAGGTAGCCATTTTGACCCCTGCGCCAGGGAGTTTTCTGGCATTTTAGCCTGGTTAGGTGGGACAGTAGATGATATACTTTCTTCTGCAACTACTTCCAGCTGACACTGAAGTGTTGTTGCTAGTGTCCCAGAAAGCTTAAAGGAGTCAAAGGCTGAGCATATATCAGAAGCATCTGATTAGCTGATTCAGCTGAAGAGACAGAGAGGTTTATATTAGCTTTCAGCCAGTGTAAAGCTCAATAGTTTGCAGTCCATAGGTGATCCCTAAATGAAGTCTGTCTAAGTGAAGATCTGCTAAGACAAGTATAGTCTAGGGACAGAAGTTAAAATTTCCTAATAGATGGGGAAGGGGAGTCCTACCAAAAGCTATAGCTTTAGGCTAAAATGCATGAACTTTTTTTTTCTGTTTATAAAGCCACGTATACAGCCTGATGAAAAGCATCTTTAAGTTTATATTTAGAAGACAACCAAAGAACACAAAAACTCTTGAGCTAGTTACTATTCAGTCACTAGCAAGCAGTCAGTGCCCCACCAGCATATCAGAACTATTGATCAATGTTAAAACTCTGAACCTTTGAAATCTCAAGGTAATGATAGCATAGAAGTATTGTGGGGCTTTTGCAGACCCACTTACAGTTTAAATAAGACACAGAGGGGCTGGAGAGATGGTTCAGTGGTTAAGAGTACTGACTGTTCTTCCAAAGGTTCCGAGTTCAAATCCCAGCAACCACATGTAATGAGATCTGATGCCCTGATGTCTGAAGACAGTTACAGTGTACTTACATATAATAAATAAAATAAATCTAAAAAAAAAAGACACAGAGACTTCTATATAATTTAAAGCTGTTGGCCTTATGACTTTTTCACTATCCCATCTCCTCAAAAAGTTGTTACTACCTTCTCTGTTCTGCTCCCTTCCATTTCTCTCTCTTTCTCTCTGAGACTCTTACATCTCCTCTCTCTTCTACATGGAAGTCCTGCCCCTGTACCACCTGTTACAGGTCCTGCTGTCAGCTCTTTATTACAAAAAAAGATAAAACAAACAAACAAAAAACCCACATTTCAGTCTGAACCAAGCAGCAGCAAGACTGCCTGATCTATTTCTTAGGGTTGCCTTTAGGCAATGAGGGTTGCCTTTTGCACAAGTGAGGAAGGACAAGCTTTTACTTATAGAAAACCAGTGATGAGCCATAGAATGACGATACAAAATACTGCCAATACTTAGCTATCTGCCAGTACAGAATTTAACAATTGAAAATACAGAGACACCTTTAAACAGTGTAAAGGAAGGTCACCTCAGCATCTCCCCCTTATAGTCAAAGATATGGCTTTATCTCCAACATTAGTAAACATTATATAATAAGAACAATTATGAGAAATGTCAGATAAGAATTATATTGAAAATGTCCAGTTCATTTGTATTTTGCATCCTTGGAGAAAGTACTCCATTATCCTATCTTGGTGAGTTCAAAGTTCTGTAGTAGACAGACTGATTTAACTCAGCAGTCCTTTCTAAAATTCATTGTTTTTCAGCAGCTGTACTACCTGTCTCATTGACATTTTAAAATTTTTAAGTTAATAAAGAATTATGTAATCTATTTCTAGGAGATGTCATAGCCCCCTTTTGCCTTCGAGCATTTCCTTTAAAGTGCAATTAGATCTTTCTGTAATTGCTTGGCCTGTAGGATTGTAAGGTATATCTGTAACAGATTTTATGTTAAATATTTTAAAAATTGTTGCATTGTACTGGGTACATATGATGGAACATTATCAGTTTTAATCTGTAAAGGTATCCTTAAGATGGACATCACTTCTAATAAGTATATAATTAAAGGATCAGCCTTTTCAGAACTCAGGGCAGAAGTCCATTGAATTCCTTAATACATACCAATTGTATAGTGAACATACTTTAATTTCCAAACTCTGCAAAGTGAAACACATCCATCTGCCAAATTCCATTTCTTTGGGTACCTTAGGGGTTACTTCTAGCAGGCAATGGAGCTTGATTATACAATGAACAAGTAGGAAAATTCTTGTTGTCAGGTTATAGAAAGTTTTTCTTTAAACTTCTACTATTTACATGATACCTTTTGTGAAAAATTGAAGCCTCTAATACATTTCCTATTAATAATTGGTCCATCTCCTCATTTCTTAGTGCCAGCAGTCCTGGAAAACCTGTATGAGACTGAATATGGTTTATATATACTGGACAATTGCTGTTTCAAATTACATGTTGTAGTTTTATAAATAACAAAGTTAGTTTTGCATCATCTGGAATAGGTTAAGCAGTTTCTATATGTAAAACTACTCTTTCTGCACATTGATAGTCAGTAACTATATTAAGAGGTTCTGAAAAATATAATAGAACTAGGAGAATAGAATATAATTCTGACTTTTTAACTGAAGCATATGGACTTTGTTATTATTTTACTTATACTTTCTGACTTATAACCTGTCATTTTCTTGGCAATAAAATCTCTTGGACCAACTGTTCTAAAGCTTGTAACTTTTCTTTATTTAAGGGCCACTGATCTACCCAAACAGGCTTGCCAATTTACCATTTTAATGGTAGGGCAGTTGGTACTTTAACAGCAGTGGTCCCCCCATATGAATTTGGAGAGCTCATTTCTGCTGTGTCCTGCCTATGAACAGTCTGTGATTGTTTTTGATAACATTTTGTAATACCTTTGTCAGGAACACCTCCTATTTTATGGCTTGTTCCTAAAGCTGAAGGTGCTTCCCACCATTGCAATAGATCTCTTCCTCACAAATTCATGGCTATATCTGCCACATATGGCCTTAATCTTCCCATCTGACTCTCTGGTCCTAATATACTTTAGTCCAATTTGTACTTTGTTTTACCTGAGACTGTCTTAGGAGCAGTGTGAAAACCTTTTGAAGTGGTCAACCTAGATTTCAAGAATCTTGTGAAATTATTGCTACATCAGCTCCAATATCTACTAACACTCCAATCTTGATTCCATCTAATTGTAATTCAACTTTGTTCTCTTATCATTTATAGCAGTTTGCAAAAAATATTTGTTTTCTGGAATCTTTATAATCTCTTGTTCTACCCATCAATGTAGCTGGACTTAGATAAGTGCTGCCTATCATATCAGGCTTTAATTTTTCCCGTTGTTCTCCAGAACAGTCTCTTCTTGGATGACAGGGAACAAATAACTCATGTTGTTTTTAGTGGGCCAGAGCAAAACCTCTTAGGCAATTTTCCAACAGTAAGGGAGTTCTAGTTAAATAGAAGGGGAAGAAATCTGAAACTTTTTTTTTTGAATTTTCTTTTATATGCGTTAAATCACTTTCTTGTCAACATTTAAGTTCTCACATTCTCCAACCTTTATAATGTTTAATTACTTATCTCAAGTTAAAACTTGCATTTACATACCATTTAAAACCCTAGAGTATAGGCTAGAGAGATGGCTCAGAGGTTAAGAGCACTGACTGTTCTTCCAGAGGTCCTGAGTTCAATTCCCAGCAACCACATAGTGGCTCACAACCACCTGTATTGGGATCTGATGCCCTCTTCTGGTCTGTCTGAAGACAGCTAAAGTGTACTCATCATATATATAAATAAATAAAATCTTTTTTAAAAAAAAACACCCTAAAGCATTTTTTAGGTCCTCCCAACTAAGCTTTCATATACTCAGACCTTACATAACTTTTATCTTTTTTCTATCCAGTTATTCACCTTGATATACAGGTGGTTAATTACTGAGTGATGCTATTGTAAAGCTAGTTTCTTTACATAAATGAATAATAAAGAGTTACATTGAAATTTGTTTTGTGAGTTTATTGCTTTTCTGAATCTGGTAACAAGGTAAAGTGAATCTAGACAGATGTAGTGTGGTTCTAGGAGAATGAGGCCTGTGACCTGATTTTTACACAGTAGGAAAACTGAGGAGGCAGCTGAGGCCTTGGTTTCTGCTGCTAAACTGACAGCTCTACCACTAGTCTAGTCGTTATTCCCATTAGAGACCTGAGAAGGATGAATTTCACCTGAGTAAGCAGGAAGTGCAGACAAAGCAGCTTCTGAATCTATTAAAAATGGTCGGTCACCCTAGGTTTGTGGTCATTGTGAGCAGGGGTCCCAGAGCAACATGAGTCATCAGCTGCCAGGCCCAGAAAATCTGACAGACTTTCCTGTAGAGTAGGAACTTAGTGGGACTGTCCTACCTTGTCTAGGCAAGACAGGTCAATCAAGTCCCCAGTGTCCTACTGTTTGGAGAGCATGCTGTCAGCAATTGAGGTAAAGGGCAGTTCGCAGCCCAGTGGCCAACTTTGCCACATTTCAAGCAAGTTCCAGGTGGAGAGGTTCTTTTGTGTTCATCATCTTCTTTGGAGGAGATTAGGGGTTAGGTTGCTGCCAGGAAATGACATGTCTCTTTAACATGTAAAACTTTTTTATTAAACACTTTAAATGCTGTATTTTACAGATTTCTGAGGCATTTGAGGACTGTCTATGAAGCATATCTGAGTTAAACAGTCCTTATCTGTTTTTAGTTACTTGCTTTAGGCTATATCTTGAGAACATATGAAAGCTGAATAAAGTTCTTTTCTTAATTACTTTAGTACTTAGCATGGTAATAACCATAGTTCTGACCATATCAAAGCTTAATCATCTTTAACGGTTTATTATAAAAGTAATAATTTCTGAATTGAAGCTCTTTTAGTATCAAGATAAGACTTTCAACTCGTAAACACAGTTCATAAAGATACTGGGAACTTTTCTGATCCTTACATGGTGTACATTATAGAACGCACCAGTTTCTTGTATGACTCAGTTTACAAAAATAGCTACATCTTAAAAATTCTAGCAAAAGCAAGGAAGCTCGAGATTTTTCCTTAAATCAGTCTCTGTTAGCCTAAATAAACTTTAGGTAAGGAGAGACATATTTTTAAGCCAGTGGTTATCAAGGTTTTTGTTTTTGTTTTTGTGTAGTCACCCTGCTTTTTATGTTGTGGTGATCCCAATCATAAAATTGGTTTTGTTATTTTAAAACTGTAATTTTGCCATTATTATAAATTGCAAAGCAAACATCTGACATGTAGGTGACCCTACACTACCCCTGTAAAAAGGTCTTTTGATCCCCACAGGGTTGCAATCCATAGGCTGAGAAATTATTCCAAGTTTTTTGACAGACTGCTTAGGGAACCTGTCTTCCTGTATCGGTCTCTGGTGTTTAGCTGTGACCCTAATTTTTAGTCTTTTATTTATCTATTTGTTAAGATCAAATATTAATAAAGACTTAATAAAATATTTTATAAGCTTTAAAATGTCCCATGGCCTTATAAACTTAAATATTTTTAAAAGCTGTTATTTTTAGTATTCAGGGGGTTTTCCCTGTAAAATTACAAAACTTTCTTTATAGAAGCTAAAAATATCACAATTCTCCCTTTTCTTTTATGTTTTTATTGATTTTTTTAAAGATTATTTTTTTATATGTAAGTACACGGTAGCTGTCTTCAGACACCCCAGAAGAGGGCATCAGATCTCATTACAGATGATTGTGAGCCACCATGTGGTTGCTGGGATTTGAACTCAGGACCTCTGGAAGAGCAGTCAGTGCTCTTAACCACTAAGCCATCTCTCCAGCCCCGTTTTTGATTCTGTATGAATTTCACATCATCCACCCCAATCTCACATGTCTCCCATTCCTTTTGTATTCACCCTCCACCCTTGCAACCTCCCTCTCAAAAGAAAATTAAAAAAACAAAACCAACAAAACAAAGAAACAAGAAAGCTCATCATGGAAACTGAAATGTGTCCACAGCTATCCTGCAGTATACTCTTTTGTTCACACATCTTTACTTGGGAATGTTCTATGCAGTGAGTTCTATGCTCTGTTGCAATGCCTCTGACTTCTGCTACACTATGGATACTGGATCCTCACCAGGACTCCTTTCAGATATACTGTTGTTGTCCTGTGTCATGGAGATCCTTCAGCTTTGGATCTGTAGGACAGGTCTATTCACTCACTCCAGTTGTTCCAGATGGGGTAGATGTTGGGGTGGGATTTGGGCCTGGATGGTAGCTGAGTTGGTCAGCCCTCTCTGGCATCCACACCACCAAGGTGAGCTCTCTCGCACTGCCCTGCAGAACCAGCTCTCCTTTTCTTGTATATTTTGCCTTTGCCAGATGTATTAGTTAGGGTTCATATTGCTGTGATAAAAACTGAGAGCAAAAGCAACCTGGAGGAAAGGTTTTGTTTTGCCTTACAGCATGCAGTCCTCCACCACCTAAGGAAGTCAGGGCAGGGGCTGAAGCAGAAATCATGTAGGAATCTTGCTTCCAGGCCCTTTTCCAATGACTTACTCAGCCTGACTTCTTACACCATCCATGACCACCTGCCCAGAGGTAGTACTGCTAAAGATCAAGGTCAGTAGAGTTAAGAGACTTTCCCAGAACTATGGACTTTGATGGACTAAGTCTTCGTTTGCATTTTTGGCAGGTGGTGCTGTCTACATAATGAGTTTTATGCCCTGATGGTATTTCCATTACGGGGTCAGTTGTGCTAAGGTCTAGGGGCTTTGTTACAAACTGACAGGCAGTCTGTGTCCTTCTGGTAAGTCCTGGTTCGTTCTAGGATGTTCTAATCCAAATCTTGAAGAATGCTGGCACGTCTCTGGTAACAAGAAATATAGACTAAAGTCCTGCATCCCTGCCCTGGTCCTGGGATCTGGAATGAAATTCATAAAGAATCAATAAACACAGGGCTAGAGAGATGGCTCAGCAGTCAAGAGCACTGACTGCTCTTCTAGGGTGGGGTGGAAAACCATGGGCATTTGTGATCAGCCAAGGAGAAGACTGGGGGTAAGGCAGGTAAATGGAGTGACTCCAGAGAGTAAAGCTCTAGACTGGTCCAGTACTGACTAACACGTAGTGTAGCTGAGTCCCTCTACCTCTTTCCAGGATGGCTGTTAGGGCCAACACAGAGTACTGTTTCCAAAAAAGACCCCTCCCCCTCCCTCTGATACACTCTTCTTCAGAGTGCCAGATGCACAGCCAGCCTGCCTGGCTTCAGGCTTCCATACCTACAGACTCGACTGACCACGGGTTGTAAATGTTCAAGAAAAAAATGTATCTATAGACTTTTACTTATTAAAAAATAATAATAATCCCAGTATTTGAGAGGAAAAGGCAGGGGATCTCTGAGTTTGAGGCCAGTCTGGTGAGTTCCAGGACAGTCAGAGTTATATAGTAAGACTCTGTCTCACAAAAAAAAAATAAACAAATAAAATAAAATAAAAATTTTAAAGTTATGTTGTGTGCCTGTGCAGGCACCTATGGGGGCCAGAAAAGGGTGTCATATCCCATGGAGTGGAAGTTAGAGGTGTTTGTAAGCCACCTCATTCGGGTTCTGGGACCCAAAGATGAATCCCTTGAAAGATTAGTACATGCTATTATCCAGTGAGCCATCTCTCCAGCCCCGCACCCACTCCTACCCCTTTAACTTTTGGTACTTGTGTCCTAAGTGAAAGGATAATTCCTAATTATATTGCATCTAGATTGTGTTGATTGTATTGGGTGTCATAAGTTACCTAGGGGTGACTTAAATACCTAGGAGTATGTACAGAGGTTATATGCAAACATTAGGCTGTCTTATTTTCAAGACCTGGGCATGTGTGGATTTTAGTGTTCAGGGGCAGGAGGGGATCCTGGAACTTTTCTATATATGTGACCATGTGACTATATATCTGTACTAACAAAAGATCATCTTCATACTGCCTGGGTCTTGTTGGTAGTGTTTCCTCAGAGCTTAGGCCCGAGGCCAGCATAGCAGATGCTCAATAAAGATGTGGAATGTGAATATACATATTTTGAAACTGTATATACTTTGGTAACTGCCTTGAAGATGCCTCAGCTACCACTGACCTCTTAAGCCATTTCTACACAGTGTGATTCTGCCTCTGAGAACCTTTCCACATGAAAACAATTCTTGCATAAATTTATATTAACCCTGTGGAGACCCAAGTAGCACAGATAACCTAAAAATCCACCTAGATGATCAACATAGGGACCTATGAGCACACCCTAGAAATCTGCAGGGAAAGTTTCTAGTAACCACTGAAAATAATTTTTATGAGATTGACAAATTAACTTTAAAAAAAATTGTTTTTGAGACAGGGTCTCATCTAACCCAGACTGACCTAAAAATTTCTGTATAGCTGAGGATGACCTTGAACTCTGATCCTCTTGCTTCAACATCCCAGTTCTGGGATTATGTGTATATTCACAAACACACCCATTCTATATGTTGTCCTGAGAATCAAACCCAGGGCTTTGTACATGTTAGGAGAGCATGCTATCAGCTGAGCTAAAATTTTAGGCTGGGATTAAATTTTTTTTTTTTTTTACAACACACACCTTACTATAATACGTTGCAGAATTGTAGGGAAGCCCTTGAACAGGCCCTGGAAGGGGTTAGTGAATTCCTATTGAAATGTAAATGTTTACATTTCTTGACCAGAACCTTTTATGTCTAGGAATTCATCACAGAAAAACCTAGTATGAGTAGTTTATCAACATAATTGGATGCTGTGCATCCACAAAAATCAGTTGACTTGCATATACTAACAGGGGGCCATCTTTAAGACATATTATAAAGCAGAATTACATATCATTATAAAGTTAAAAGGCATATATTGTAAAAAGAGTAAATTGTGAAAATATTTTGAATAGTAACAATGCCACGTGATATTTACAGCCTGCATATTTTTAAACCTGCAAGGACTGACACTAAACTAAAGGCGTTAGTATTATGACTCTGTGTCTGGAGGCTTCAGAACCTGGATGTGGATGATTGTCCATAAGCCTAAGGCTCTAGGTGTCAATGGTACAAAACCCAGAATCTAAGGGGGGAAAAATTTGGAGTTATGCCTAAGAGCAGTGGGAGGGAGACAAAGAAAGAGAGAGAGAGAGACAGATTGAGAGAAAAACAGAGACAGACAAATAGCAACGGAGAGAGTGTATAACCCCTAATTCCTCCTTTTGACAGACACATAGCAACAGAGAGATTACACATATAACCCTAACTTCCTCCTTCTCATCCTCTTCCCCTGTCCTCACCTACAACTGACTGGTTCTGCTACAGAGGGCAGGACTTCTCGCCTAAACAGTTCAGCAACTCATAAGCCAATCTCTGCAAACATTGTCACAGACTGTTGTGGTTTAAATGTAAACTACCCCTAATGTCAGGCTTATGTGGTTGACATATAGACCCCAGCTGTGACACTGCTGTGGAAGGTTATATGTGATTTTGGGGATGTGGTCCAGCTGTTGGAGCAGGACTCAAGGGTTCTATGTGCCAGGTTTCTGCCCAAGCACTCTGTTTCTGGGTCTGGACTGTGTAAAAACACCTGCCAGACTCCCATAGCTACAGAGTTGCCTGCCTCCCTGCCTCTCTTCAAATGGTAGACTGTAGTCCCCAGAACAGTGAGCCCAAACAACTCCTTTTCTCCCTTAAGTTACTTTTTTGTCACAGCAAAGAGGAAAGTGATAAATACCCAGACTGATCTAAAAACAGCTGGTCCCTGGTCACCCAGGCCACCCTCAACCCAGGCAGGGTCACATTTAAGCAGTCAGCATAGCTGTTGGAAGATGGCATTCACTTTCATCAGCCTTCTGTGTTTAAACAAGGCTAGTGCTGGGATGTGTTCTGCTGAGGTAACTTATTGTGTGGTGTCATGCCCCATAGGATGGATGACATTCAACTCTGCAAGGACATCATGGACCTGAAGCAGGAGCTGCAGAATTTGGTCGCCATCCCAGGTAATGAGTGTGATTACATCCTCTGATAGCCACTGCCAGGGTTCTTTATCTGCCCTCTGTACCTCTGGGATTGGGAAGAGAGGATTTGTCTCATTTCCTGATGGGAATTCAGTCTTGCAATGGAGGTTCCAGGATTTAAATACGAATTCATGCAGGGTGTGGGGTCTGCATCTATAATCTAAGCGCTTGGGAAGCAGAGTTAGGAAAATGACCCACACATTTGAAAACAGTCTGGGCTACTCTCTGAGACCATAGCTCGAACCAACAACAAAATAAGCTTTATGTCAGGCAGGGCCCCTTTGGGACCTCAGGCAAGTCACTTTATTTTTACAAGACTGAGGTTTTCTTCCTTTGAAAATGGAAGAGTAATATGCCTAACTTCAATCTCATAAGTGACTGAGGGGAACAGTTGAGTGGCAGAACACTTTCCTAGTATGTTCAGAGACCTGGGTCTGAACCAGAGCACTGCAAAGGTATGATAAAGCTGCCCAAGTATAGTTATCTATGAGGTAAATGCACACTTCAAGTCAAGCATCACTCTGATTCAGAGTCATTATTGCCATTTTTATCATGTGTGGAAACAGGGAGAGTAGACCAGTCACAGGCTGTAATATTGGGGTCAAACCTACATCTATCAGTTATCGATGGTACTGATTATCTGAGTCCTTCCCCCTAAATGACTTCCCTCTCCAAACACTCTGAGTTACATGTCATATGGGCCTTGAGCTTATCAAAGGACTAACCAGTTGCATGCCTGTTGTATAAGTCGGAGTTTTCTGGAAGAACAGAACCCAAAGAATTTAAAGGGGATTTATTAGACTGACTGACATGATATGCTCTCAGGAGTCCAACAGTGGCCTCTGCATACTGGAAAGGCTAAGGACCCAGTAGCTGACTATGAGGCTAGATAGTAGTCCCAATCTGGTCCTGAGGGCCTAGCAGATTCCCGTAGAGCAGTTCATATTGGAAGGCCAAAGAATCTGGTTCTAATATCTGCAAAGAAATGTAACAGCAGCAGCAATAAGGTAGATGAATTCACAAATGGTAGATAAATAATAGGCAAAAAACAGAGCTTTACTCTTACATCTTTTATGTGTGCTGCAACCAGAAGGTGACAATCACATTTTAGATCAGTCTTCCCACTACAGATAACCTGATTAAGAAAAGCCCTCACAGTAGTCTATGGCACCTCTCCTATCAGTTGATTCTAAGACTCCCATCATACCTGTTGACTCAGGCATGTGTCTCTCTGACTTCATGTCATTGACAGTGCGCATGGGGGTCTGGTAGTACTAAGGAAGGATTATTAATAGACTCAGCTTCTTTTTCAAGAACTTAGCCTTGGCAAGTGTTTTACTTTATTTATTTCTCCTAAAACTTGGCACTGGTGGGCATGGCTGGTGCATATAAACAACTGTTTACTGAATGTTTGTGCATATCCAGGTTACAGGCAACCTGGAAGTGATTTAATATATACAAGAGGATATTCAGCATCATATGTAAATACTAATAATGTTAGAACTTGGAAAACCTGATGCAGAAGGATCATGAATATGAGGTCTGCCTATTTCAAACCAATCAACCAACTTACAACAACAACCCTGTGTCAATCTATGTTGAACCACTAGATGCTTAGAGTGGTTGAGGAGTCCAGAGTCACACATCTGGGAAAAGAGAGCAAGTAGACTATCACAGAAATCCTTTCTGTTCTGGACAGTAAAGGTCACAGATGAGACAAGAGCTATGAGCCAGGGAGACCAGGCAAGAAGCCATAGCATTGTCTAGGGAGGCCATAGCTGAGGAAATGAAAGGAGACGCAAGCACATAGGGGCATTAAGAGCCAGGGTCTATGGTACAATAGATGAGGTGGATTTCTTATTGCCGAGTGAGTGAAAATGAAGACATGACTGCTCCTATGTATGATTGAGGAGAAGGCTTTTATTGTAGATATGAGGTAGAGAATAACCAGATGCTTCTTGAAGAGTCCACAGTGAACATGACCAGCAAAATAGACTGGGCCATAAGAAGAGAGAGTGGGAGGAAGAATGAGAGAGGAAGAAAAGAGAAAGGAGAAAGGGGGGCCAACAGGGCTAAGAGAGCTCATTAAAACCAAGAGAACCAAGAGAGCATGCATGGCCCAAATGGCTGAGTTATATAGGAAAAAGAGAAGCTTGGGGAAGTGAACCCAGCCCCTGGGCTGGAGAAGTTTAGAATAGAGAAAGGATTGAGTGAGAAGTACTGAGGACTCTGTAACAGGTACTTGTGCTGCTAGAAGAACCTGACAACCAGCATCTGCTTTGATATATTAATAGGCATCTTAGTTAGCCCTTTGTTCTGAGTTTCTTTGGGACCTGACCCTGAGTAGGTGAGATAATGTTGGCAAACTGAGGGTTCCAACAGTGAGTAGGCACATGGTGCCAGGAGGTCAGTGAGAAATGTCAGTAAGAAGGGTATGATCGGTGGGTGAAAAGCATTGGCCACAGCTTGGACACTTGGGGCAGTACTGGTTAGTAAGGTTCCACAGGGTAAGTCTGAGGAGGTGGCTCCTCCCTTGGCTGGAAGTGCTGTGACTGAGAATCCAGGAGAGTCCAGGGAGTTCTCAGCTAAAGGAGAACTGGAAAATGTAGGTGAGTAACCCAAGACAGCTATTTGTCAGAAGCCTAGCACACCTGGAAGTCATCAGGTGGCTCTAGCTAAGGTCTTAGTGTTGGGGTTGAGGGGGGTGCAGAGAAGACCTCTTGAGAATATCAGAGTGCTGTGGATGGAAAAGGAGATGTCCCCAGACTCCTTGTGAGAGTCCGTGGGTGCTGGACTTCCCTTGGAGAATAAGTCAAAGAGGGCTCTGTAATACAATCTGTGGTATAGGGAGTCACACCTGGGCTCCACCCACAGAAGCCATGTACCCTCATCCGATGGGTGATTGTCAATGCCCAAGGGCTGCACATCACCCATGCTTAAATGTGTGCATGTGTGCATGGTGGTGGCATTTCTTTCAATGAGAAAGCTCTCCCTTCCCTTCCCTTCCCTTCCCTTCCCTTCCCTTCCCTTCCAGGAAGCTCCTTGCACCTTGTGGATTATACATCCATAGATTCAGCCCCCTGGAAAAATAATATCCCTACTGAAAATTACGCTGACCTTTTCTTTTCAAGATCCCTGGAAGATACATTTGATAACTGTTTACTTAATGTTTGTGTTGTGTTCCATGTTACAGGCGACCTCGAAGTGATTTAACATATACAAGAGGATATGCAGGGCCACATGTTGTACTGGCTGATTTTGTGTCAACCTTACACAAGCTAGAGTCAACAGAGAGGAAGGAGCTTCAGTTGAGGAAATGCCTCCAAGAGATCCAGCTGTAAGGCATTTCCTCAATCAGTGATCAATGGGGGAGGGCCCAGCCCATTGTGGGTGAGGCCATCCCTGGGCAGTTGGTCCTGGGTTCTGTAAGAAAGCAGACTGAGCAAGCCATGAGGAATGAACCAGTAAGCAGCATCCCTCCGTGGCCTCTGCATCAGCTCCTGCCTCCAGGATCCTTTCCTGTTTGAGTTCCTGTCCTGACTTCCTTTGGTAATAAACAGAAATGTGGAAGTATAAGCTGAATAAACTCTTTCCCACCCAACTTGCTATTTGTTTATGGTGTTTTGTCACAGCAATAGAAACCCTATGTAAGACATATGTAAATACGGTGTGAGTGTGTGCCCGTCTAAAGTGTCGGATCTCCAGGAACATTGTCCATCTCCCTTGAGACAGGGTCTCTCAGTTGCCCATTAATTAGACCAGACTGGATGGCCATTAAAATCCAAGGATATGCTTGTCTTCACTTTACCAGCACTAAGACTGCAAGTGGGCACAACTATGCCTGTTTTTACTGTGAGTCCTGGGGATTGAACTCAGGCTCGAAAGGCAAGCAACTTACCAACTGAGCCATCCCTTGGACCTATATCATCATGACTTTTCCAAACCTCTGTTTTTATACCTGTAAGATACATACAAGAAAGAGCACAGTGCAGTCACATTAGCAAAAGAAGACACCAACAGAACCAAATTCATGTCCCCAGGCCAACCTAGATTGCAGCTTAGCCTCAAGACTCCCAAAGTATGACCCCAGCTTTTGTTGGCACAGGTAGTTGGAGGGACATTGCACTTACTGAATACCTACTGCTCACCCTGTCAGATGTCTCTGTTGCAACCTTTGGAGCTTGACCTTGGAGGTAACTCAGAACACAGTGATGACTCAGCAGGGGGGGTCCTAAGGTAGGAGGTGGCCAGGGTCTCAGTTTGTAAGAGATAGTGGGGAACTGTTCTGTGTTGAGGGTTTATGGATTTATCTGCTAATTGACAGTCTTATTGAAGATTGGAGGACGGGTGGAAAAAGGAAGATACACACTATGCGGGCACGCACAGACATACACACACACACACACACACACACACACACACACACACACACAGAGAGAGAGAGAGAGAGAGAGAGAGAGAGAGAGAGAGAGAGAGAGAGAGAATCATTTAATGGTGGTAATACGCCTTTAATCCCAGCACTTAGGAGGCATTGGCAGGTGGATATTTGTGAGTTCAAGGCCATCTTGGTCTATATAGTAAGCTCCAGGACAGCCAGGGCCTTGTAGAGAGACCCTGTCTCTAAAATCAATAACAACAACATCCACCCCCAAACAACAAAAACAAGCAAACAAAAAAATAGTTGCTAGAACCTGAGGAACCTTAGTTAGCTTTACTATTGCTGTGAAGGAACACCATGAGCAGAGAAGCTTGGGGAGAAAAGTGGCTTACACTTCCACATCACTGTTCATCATCGGAGGAAGTCAGGACAGAAACTCACACAGGGCAGGAACCTGGAGGCAGGAGGTGATGCAGAGGCCATAGAGGGGTGCTGCTTACAGGATTGCTCCTCATGGCTTGCTCAGCTTACTTCCCTTATAGAACCCAGGACCACCAGCCCAAGGATGGCTCCACCCACAATGGGCTAGGCCTCCCCCATCAATCATTAATTAAGAAGATGCCCTCCAGGCTTGCCTAGAGCCACATCTTCTGAAGGTATAGTCTAAACTGAGGATTCCTCCTCTCAGGTGACTTTCATTTTTATCAAGTTAATATGAAACTATCTAGCACAAGACCCAGTGTTGGCCACTAGCCGCCACCTGCATCCACAGACATGAATGAGCACACAGACACATATGTGTGCCCTTTTACATGCATAAACACACAAGCGGTCATGTTGCCTCTTCAAGTTTACCCAGATGATGAAGTAATTGAGCCGCATGTCCAATCCTGTTCCCTCAGACTCAGTGTTTCTGCGGCTTATGCTCACTGCCTGTTTTGTTCTGTCTTGAGACAGGGTCTCCTGTGTTGTCCCAGGCTAGCTCCAAACTCACACTCTCCTGCCTCAACATCCTGAGTGCTGGGACTGCAGACATGCACCGGTATAGCTGCCTCACTGTTTTCTCCCTCCCAGAGAAAGAAAAGAACAAGCTGCAGAAGCAGAGAGAGGATGAGCTGATCCAGAAGATCCACAGACTGGTGCAGAAGAGAGACTTCCTGGTGGATGACGCTGAGGTGGAAAGGTTAAGGTGGGCTTTAGGCCGTCAGATCCCAAGCCTCTACTCCCTGCACCACCCTAAAAACCCACTGTCTACTCCTGGAACTTATGGCCTTGCCTAAAAGGCATAGCCTCTACGATTGCTCTGCATACACAAAACCCTTCTGACCTCAGAACCCATTTCATATTCAAGACAAAAACCATTTCATCCTCCAAAATCTCGCAGAGTCCTGTATATCTTAGTTGATTGTCATTTGGGCAGGTGGGCAGGAAGGAATTCCATCATGTGATAGAGGACAAAATTCCTTATACATTGTCTGGATGTGTCAAAGCAACTCTCAAAGCTTGTCAATATGTACAGAAACCTGTCCCCATGACAACCTCTCCCAGGATTGTGCTTTCCTCCCCTTTCCTCTGCCTCTTGCAGTTTCCTGTCTATTGTACCTGCCAATCTTGGGCTGGGGGTGTGGGGCTCTGGGGCTGTACAACTGACTAGAGGCCGCTGAGGATGCCAGGTCTGGATGCAGCTGTGTCTTGGATATTTTCATCCCAGGCCAAAGCCTTTGGAGTCTCTCTCCATGTAGGGGGCAACTTCCTCTTCATCATGTGTTCTCTGAGGGGTTAGCTTGGCTGCACAAAACCTTATCTTAGTCCTAGCAACCTTGAAGGCAGAGATGACTTTCGCTCTGAGATGAACCCTGAATCTTGTGGGAGTCAGAGCATCTGGGCTAACTTGAAGGCACAGGGATGCTTCCCAGTCCACTGAACCCCAGCAAGGTGCCTGGGTCCTAGAATGTCCCTATTTCTGCCTTGAGGTGTCACTCTATCTCTGGGCCAGCATTTCTCCAATGGTGAGTGACTTCATTAGATATAGGGTTCACCTAACACAGAATCATATGCCACATATATGTATGTATGTATATATGCATATATATATATACACACACACATACGTATGTGTGTGTGTGTGTGTGACATAATAACATTCACACCACTCACAAAGCACAACATGTGTCTCCTCACACTTAGCCTCTTACTGGGTCTCATTGGTGTTTTCCTTGCTGACTTTATTTCCCTCTTTTCTTCTACTTGTCCACCTTCCCAGGGAACAGGAAGAAGACAAGGAAATGGCTGATTTCCTGAGGATCAAGTTAAAGCCTCGAGACAAAGTAACCAAGTCCTCAGCCAGTGAGTGCCTGCATGGCCTTCCCTTTTTCCCTACAAAAGACAGACAATTTCAAAGATGTGAAGGACAAGGGGGAATAAGACATGCTTAATAGATACAGCTTGAGCATGGGATAGCAGCAGCAGACTGAGGCTCATGGGCCTTGCTCATGCAGTTTCCCAGGCCACGCCCTGACATGCTCCATGCTCCATTTAATGTTTGCTACAATAGTCTTGAAACTCTTAGTAATTTTGGTTCCAGGAGCTTTGGGCTGTCATTTTCCTAATGTAAGTTAACTAGTGCGTCCAGAAGCTGTCCTTGCATAGTTCTAGCTTGGTATTTTTCATAAAAGGGACTGGATGGCTACTGTGGCCCTCAGGAGTTCCAGATGCCATTAAGACTGGAATCTGGGACTGGAGAGATGGCTCAGTGGTTAAGAGAGCCAACTGATCTTCTGAAGTTCGTGAGTTTAAATCCCAGCAACCACATGGTGGCTCACAACCATTCATAATGAGATCTGATGCCCTCTTCTGGGGTGTCTGAAGACAGCTACAGTGAGCAAGCGGGGCCAGAGTGAGAAGAAAAAGTGTCTGAAGACAGTTACAGTGTACTTACATATAATAAATAAATAAATCTTTTTAAAAAATGACTGGAATCTTGAAGACCCAGAAACACAATTCTGAAAATAATTATTAATTATGAGACACAGAGCAGAAAGGGTTTTGTCTGAGACAAGCTTGGGAATACCTCATTTCCATACAGGTGTTACAGTGATCAGGGGTCCTGTGTCACTATCTTCTCTTTTTTGATGCAATGATTAGCAGATATTTCTAATTGCTACATTAGTGGGGTTTCTTTCTGTTGTAAAAAGTCAATATCCTTGAATATTGGTGGTGCACATCTTTAATCTCAGTACTTGGGAGGCATAAACAAGTGGGTTCTTGTGAGTTCAAGGCCAGCCCTTGTCTACATAGAAAGTTCCAGGCTAGCCCAGGTTACATAGTGAGAACCTGTCTCAAAAAGAAAAAGTATGCATCTAGTTAAATTTAGACTAAGCAGAAAATGAGAAGAGTTAAGAAAACAAAATCTCAGGCCTCAGGGTCACAGTACTGTTTCTTTCTTCCCACCGTTCATGTTCTTGTACACTAGCTCCATTTTCCCTGTGTACTGGACTTGCAAGAACAACTTGAAGGAAGAAAGGTTTATTTGAACTCCTGGTTTTAGAGGTGTCAGTCCACCATGATGGCGGGAGCATGATAGAAAAGAACAGTTGACATGATGTCTAGGAGTCAGAGAAAACAAGATCATAGGAAGGGACCCAAACAAATGTATCCCCCAAAGGCATACCCAGTAACCCGATTCCCCAATTAGAATCCTGTACCTTCTTCCACCTCTCGTGATGCCATCATATTAAGAGTCCTTCAAGGGATGACTCCATTGATGAAGCCAGAGCTTCACATTCTGACTTTCTCTGGATTACCACCATATCCACACCCAGGGGTGTGTTTTACTAATTAGACAATTCTCAATCCAATCGATTTGAAAATTCATATGAACAGTCATACTCTAATAAACAGGCCCTCTCTATTGGCCATAACCCTAGAACCAGAGCTTGTAATTAGGTAATGCCAGACTTTTTCTTGTGTATTAGAGTTCTCTAGTGGAATAGAACTTATAGAGTAAATATCTTTCTGAGTGTGTAACATATATATAGATATATAGATATTATATATATGGTATAATCTATATCATTCACACACACACACACACACACACACACACACACACACGGCAATGAAGAGGAGGTTGCCCCCTACATGGAGAGAGACTCCAAAGCTTTTGTCCTGGGATAAAAATATCCAAGACACAGCTGCACTCAGGCCTGGCATCCTCAGGGGTTTCTAGTCAGAGAGACTTCCTGGTGGATGACGCTGAGATGAACAGGTTAAGGTGGGCTTTAGGCCGTCAGATCCCAAGCCTCTACTCCCTGCACCACCTTAAAAACCCACTGTCTACTCCTGGAACTTATGGCCTTGCCTAAAAGGCATAGCTTCTACAATTACTCTGCATACACAAAACCCTTCTGACTTCAGAACCCATTTCATATTCAAGACAAAAACCATTTCATCCTCCAAAATCTTGCTATCTATCCTGTGCTAGACCCGGAAGCTAACGTGATGAGAGTAAATGACTAGGAAATAGGCTAACACTGCACTTGGAACCTAAAGAATGAATAACAAAAGGGTCCAGGAATGATGAGCAGGAAATGCATGGCAGTTCTCCACACTGTCAGGATAAGGTTTACTCATGGCTTGGGTTGGGTTGGGGTGGGGTGGGTTAGATCGGACCAGTAGCCAAGGCGTTCTTCTCTTTACCTTTCTCTGTTCCTTCCTCTTCTTTTCCATTGCTGCAGGCTCCCGGGCAGAGAAGAAGGCAGAACCCCCACCTAGCAAGCCAACAGTGGCCAAGACAGGGCTGGCACTCATCAAGGATTGCTGTGGGACCACCCAGTGCAACATCATGTAGCCCCTATATGGGTGCCCCAGAACTGTGGGGACCCTCCCTCTCACCCTTTTGTCCTCATAGCCCCCATTTCACAGGGGTCCAAGAGCTTTCCAAGGCAGAAGGGGTTGATGGCAAGCCCACAACTGCTATCAGGGGCTGTGGGTATGGCAGGTAACCCCAGCCTGTACCGAGTGTAACAATAGAGAGCCCCTCACTGTCACATGGCCCTCCCCAGAGCATGCCCAACCCAGAAGTCTGTCTTATCATTTATCTAACCACCAAGAAAGTCCCTCCCTTAAAACAATATACCTTCACTTTTCTCTAGGTGTATCTAACCTACCATGCAAATGAGCTGGGAAAGGGGCATAGCCCCCAGGTGTGTATAGCTGTGGATTTCAATATTCTAGCACCGTGTTAGACCCATTCCCCATCTACTCCCCAGCTTTGCTGTCAGATACAAGTCCTGTTCCCTGTTTGCCCTCTCCCAGGGACCGTAGCTTGGAGGGTTCCACACAGCCCACACTTCTCTTAGGCTCCACTGTAATCACTTCCCTAGAGACACTGGCTTGTCTAAGAAAGCCAAGCTTGTGTGTGGTTCTGGGTTTACAGCTCCCGCCCCATCCCATCCTGGTGTGTATCTGCCAGACTCCAGACTCTCCCTTGATTTGCCATGTCCAGCCCACAGTGGAGTAGAGTAGGGAGCTGTAACACAGAGCAGATCCAGTGCTTGGACCAGGTAGCAGAGAAGTGAAAGTACCAATGTCAAGACCAGAGTGAATGAGAAGGAGGCCTAGAAAAGATGCCAACCCACATCCTCTTCACCCAGGGCTGCTGCAAGGGAGTACAAGTGGGTAGGTCACACTGCTGTCCCAACACACATTAACAGGAAAGAGAGGAAGCCTGACCCAACTATGTCCCATTGTCTGGTGGCGTGTCTGAACCAGCCCCACAATTCCTCTTGTGTAACTTGATGTACATTTTCCACGGCCAGCCTGGCACAGCCTGTGTGAACTCTGTGCGTGTATGTGTTATGACTGGCCTAAGTACTTGACACCAGTCAAGATTTGCTGATGTGTAAACTATCCATCGGAGAAAATAAAAATGAAAAACATACACACAGCATTTTATACGTTCTTACCTTTTTTTTGATTATAGATATAACTTGTGTACATAGAAAATCATTTTAAAAGTACAAAAAGTATGTAAAAAATTTATCTACTCTCAAGTTTCCTTGTGACCTCTGACATTTTGACCTTTGTCCTTGTCTCTCATACATTTCTTTTGTCATGATTTGCATCATATTGAAACATTTTATACCCAGCTTTCTTTTCAGTTATTATTATACCAAGTAGGCTTCTCTTCCATCACTCAAAGCTCTTTGTTAACATTAAACATGCTTCATATTTATGATGGAACATGTTTATAATGGCTTGGTACTCCATTTTATGGACATGCTGTTGTCTATTTTACCATCACCTTGATACTGGGCATTTAGGCCACCCCTCCATTTTTCCATATTATAAACGAGGTCATTATCAACATCCTGAAGAGCTAAATCTTCACCTGAATTTGCATTTTTATTTTTCTTTGTTTTAAGATAAACTAGAAGTAACATTACTGGGCCATTAATGTGAATAATCTTCAAAATATTTGTAAACCTGGCTTGGGATATAGCTCAGTAGGTAGAGTGCTTGTCTTGTATGCACAAAGCCCTGGGTTCCATCCAAAGTTGTGTGTAAACTGAATGTAGTAGTGCAAGTCTTGACTCACAGAACTGGGAGAAAGGGAGGAAGTGGAGAGGGAGGTTCAGAAGTTCAAGGCTATCCTTGGCTACATGTCGAATTTAAAGCTAAATAAGACCTCTATCTCAAAAAAAAAAAAATGTAAATCTGGAGTGGATCTGTAGTGTCACCACAATGGAGGTGGCTTCAGTTCCAGCTGTGGGACTTGGCATCTTGGTAGGTAGACAGTGTGTATCAGGCCCTGCAAGCTGTCTCAGGTGAGTTTCCAATTCATCTCATGTGCTACATCCTGACAGCCTAACAGTGAAGATGCTCACTAGGGCATTTACCAAAAACTGACCTGAGGGGATACTGTGTCCTCCTTCAGTACCCTAGACCATGTGTGATGCCAGGTTACATAGGTGTCCTAGAGCAACCACAATAAATGAGCACAAACCGGGGGCTTAGCACCACAGAAAGCCAGTCCAAAGGGGTCTCTACGGCTTTCCCTGCCAAGGCAATGTGTGTGCAGAGGCCCTCTTTGCTTTATCTAGTTCCTAGAAATCTTGGACCTTGGTTAATGTGCCCATCCCTACTTCTGTCTCCAGGGATTCTCCTGTTTGCACCCCCTCTCATCATGTGAGACACCACTGATGGAGTTTAGGCCCCCCTAGCTCAGTCTGATCTTATGATCTTATGCAAAGATCCTACTTCAGTTAAGACCACATTCTAAAGTCCAGGCAGCTTCACTCAGACTTTGTTGCTCTGACAGAATACCGGATACAAACAGCTTAAAGGAGGAAGGAAGACTTTGGGGTCATGGTTTCAGAGAGATCTGTTTGTGGTTGTTTAGCTCTATACATTTGAGCAGGACAGGATGGCAGTGTCCACATGTTGGAAGAGCACCACACTTCACAGTGGGTAGCAATGCCTGTCTCACCTTACTCCTACTTCTAGTCCATCTGGGATTCCACAACTGTAAGATGGGGTTCTACCACATTCAGGGTCTTCTCCTTCTCTCTCTCTCTCTCTCTCTCTCTCTCTCTCTCTCTCTCTCTCTCTCTCTCTCTCTCTCTCTCCCTTTCTCTCTCTCTCTCTCTCTCTCTCTCTCTCTCTCTCTCTGAGAACCTTCATAGACACACTTAGAAGTATGTCTTATGGATCCCCCAGGTACTTCTTAATCCAATCGAGCTGATATGATGAACCATCACAGGTAGACATGAAATTGGGGCAGATTTCTTATGCAACTTCTTAGACTCCTTCACACTCTAACTCAAAACACTAAGATCACACAGAGGGCTCTGTTGTCCCTTCCCCATGGACAATAGAGCAGGCCAAAGGGCTGAGAACCAATCCCTCACAGATATCCTGCCTCCAGTACTTACCCCACTAAGCTCCCAGCATCCAGTACTCCCAATGAGTTCCTAGCAGACCTGTATTATATTCCTGCTATTCCTTTACTGGGTTTGAAAATAAGTATCTAGGGCCAGCAGGATAGTTTAGTGGGTAAAACTACTTGTCACATAAGCTGATAATCTTAGTTTCATGCCCATATCCCACTGTATTAGTTACTTTTATAGTGTTGTGGTAAAACACCATGATCAAGGAAACTGATTTTTAAAAAACATTTAATTGGGGTTATGGTTCTAGAGTTCATGGTGGTGCAGTGAGGCATAGTGGCAGGAACAAATGAGAGCTCACATCTTGAACCACAAGAGGGAACAAAAAGCACATTAGGAATGGTAGGGGTCTTTTGGAGCCTCAAAGCCCATATCCAGTGACATACTTCTTCTAGCAAAGTCACAACTCCCAACCCCTTCCCCCCCCCAAAACAGCCACCAAATAGGAGCCAAGTATTCAAAGGCACAAAACTTATGGGGGACATCTCATTCAAATCACCACAACCACCTAAGAGGCCAGATTAAATAGAAGGCATTAGCAATCCCAGCACCCTACAGGAGAGGAGAAACAGGAACAAGACACTCAACCAGAAGCTCTCTGGTCAGCTAGCCTGAAATACACAGCACAGCAGACAAGAGAGACCCTGCTTCAAGAGGGAAAACTGCCTCTTGAAAGGTGTCCTCTGATCTCCAGTGGGCACCTTTGCACATGCGCATCCTTACACACAGTGCATCTCATATACAAAACTTTAAAAGCTGTAACACAAACATCTATTTGGGCTTTAAGCAGGACAGGACCAGATGAAATTGAGAGATGATGATCTCAGATCGCCAGGGCTACCACAAAGTTGGGGAATCTTAAAGATCAAAGGATCCTCCACACCCAGACTTGATCCTTCTGGAAGGCATCAAGTAGGATGGCAACAGGAATCCTATTCATTGCACTAAGTAACATACGCACATTAGCTTGTTAGTGTCTCTCATCCTATATCCTATTACTATCCCCACTATACAGCTGAGGAAATGGCAGAACTCCATGACTCAAGTCCTATGGCAGCTAGTAGGGGAATGTTCATGCTCCTCTATCCCTGACAGTCTATTTTCTTCTTATTGCATTTAAACAATCTCCCATTTAAACAAATACCTCTCTGCTCTCATTACCATCATTCTCAGCATCTTCCTAGCTTACTTCTTTAGAAGTGGCCATAGACTTGCCATGTCCATCTTCCTAATCTCCAGTTACCTTCTGAATGTATCTGTTTTTCTTCTGGGGCTGGGACTTGTACATGTTAGTGCTCTACTACCGAGCCAATGGCAAACTTCTTGAATCTATTAATCTGTTCTTTGATGCTCTTTCAAAGCTACCTCCTCTCATCAGGAATACAATCATTAATTAGGTTACATCTGGCTGGTGCCTATCAGTTAGCCTCATGGTCTCTAGTGCCTGTGATACAGACACATTTTTACCTCAGACTCTAGGTGTGCTTCCTACCTCCCAGGAGTACCTCTCTCCAGTCCCCTTTATTTTACTTATTTAATTTTGAACTTTTCATTTTTATTTGCGGGTATGTGTTTATATATGTGTGTATGTATGCGGATGTTGCATGTGTACTGGTAACAATGGAGGCCAGAAGAGGGTATCAGGGTATTATCTCCCTAGAGCTGGAGTTATAGGAAGTTGTGAGCTGGGAACTGAGCTAGAGTCCTCTACAAAATGACACTTTTAACTGCTGAGCCATCTTTCTGGCTTCTTATTACATGGCCTCTTGTCATGTATCTCTGGTCAGTTAAACTGAGTTCCTAGACCAGCTTGACCACAGGTTGTTTCAGATTTGTAGCTGTCCTGTTCTTTCCTCTTTAATGCCAGGGTTATAGACTTTCTAGTCTCTGCTAAGCCTTTCTGGTGCTTGGGGATCCTTACCAGTCTGGTCTTCTTTCTTTTCCACTTCTCAAACATCTTGGATGACCAACTGCACTGCTAAACTTGTTTTTCCACCTGGATATCCCTCCTAAACTCAGATTTGCCCTGAATCAACACTGGAATACAAGATGCACATTAAAGTAACATCCTAAAACAAGGGTTGGCAAGCTGCCATCTAAGGCATGCCTGCCTTCTGTCTTTGTAAGTAAAGATTTTTTTTAACTTTTATTTTGATTTTGTGTATGGGTGTTGGCCTGCATGAATATTTGTGCATTACCTGCATGAAGTGCCTACAGAGAGCAAACGAGGGTATTAAATTCCCTGGGATTGGAGTTATGACAGCTGTTACAGCCATGTGAATTGATCCTAGGTCCTCTGGAAGAGAGACCAGTGTCATCTTTGGGTGCTTCTGTGCTAAATGGTAGAGCTGAGTATTAAAGAGCGCATCCCCCGAAGTCCTGAAATATTTACTCTCTGGAACTTAAGATGAAATTAATCAACTTCAGGCTGAAAGGATGGCTCAGTAGGCGAAATGCTTGCCATACAAGCCTGATGACCTGAGATGGAGCCTCTGTAGAGGAGAGAACTGATTCCTGAAAATTCTTCTTTGATCTCCACACTCATATTGCATGTTCTCATATTGCATCATGAGGATATTCCAGCCCCAACTGTCTCCCTACACACTAATAAATCTTTGGAAAAATCAGTTGACTTGGTCTAACTTATTACTAGGTTTCTTCTAAGTATTTCCGTGTTAGGGAAGGAAACATTCTCAGCTGCCCAAGGTTATCCTAGGACATGTCCTCTTGTTCCTGACCTATTACTCATTTCTATTCAATTGCTATGTCTCTAACACCTACGTCATAAGTATCTGTAGACTGGCCTCTCCTATGGTAGCCACTGTCATTGCCTTATCAACTACAGCCACTTGTTAACCCTTCATTACTCCTCATTCCACAGCAGCCTACAGATTCTCCATAAGCTATTTTCATGGTGGAAAGAAAAATCAGTAGTCTTCTCTGCAGCTTACCCCTCTTCCTATACCCGGAGCCTTACCTCTTGATACCGAGACCACAGACTTCCTTCAGTTCCTTGGCTCCTCTTGCCACCCTCTCTGTTGGCATGTCTCCTAGATCTTTACACACCATTTCCCTTGCCAAGGACATCTCAAGTTCCTTGCCATCCAGCCCTTCTTCCCACATCTCTGCCTCTAGACAGATCATGCTGTGCTCTACAACTGAAATGATCTTTTTAAAGCATTGATATAACCAGGTCTGCTGCTTGATACTCTCCTGTGCCTTCCCACAGGCACAATGGCAAAATCCAGGAACCCAGGCCAGTTTTCTCACAATCCAATCCTTTTCTGCATCCTCTTTCCAGTCCTAGCTTCATGCCTTGGTTCATACGAACTTAAAGGAATAGATACAAACTGAGCAGGAACTGCCAGAGAAGGAAGACCATGTAGAGTGAAGCCCGGTCAAAAGCTTCCTCTCACTGCGATACTGCAGGGCAATAGGACCATCATCTCCAGTTGGTAGATGGGGAAACTGAGGCTCAGGATGGAGAAGTGATGAACTCAAAGTCATACAGCATGTAAGTGATGGAGTTAGGTTCACATACCAGAAGTCTTTAGCTGTCCTGCATAAGGCAGCAGGTGAACATGATGGCTGGTCCAAAGTGCTGAGGCCAGCTAGTTTAAGAAACACCAGGCGTGTTTGTGGATGTGTGAGATAATTCCATTGGTCAATGCAGCCCTTGGCAGGTGCTGGGAAATGGATTACGTGAACCTTGTATCCTAGTGAGGGAAACAGGTCAGTGCAGAGCTTGGAATAACTGAATCTCCTTGCAAAGTAGGATTAGCCAAAGAAAGGGACTTCACTGTGAAGCTATATTGCTCAGATTAAAACTCCCCTTGAGTGAACCCAGGTCTCACTGTATTCATTTCTCTGCACCTCCAGTATCCAGCCTGAAAGACACAGGCACAAGAAGACTAGGGGGAGCTTAGAGTCAGGAATGTGATAAACAAACCTGCCACCAGCAAACCAGCAGGCAGGAAACTAGAGTTAACTAGAGTCTAACAGAGTGGGTGCTGCTCTCAAGAGGTAAACAGAAGGAATGTTGCAGGGGACCACAAATTATACAGCTCCATAAGCCAAGACCCCATGCCATGTACTTTCACAAGATTCCTGTACCTCCCCAGGGCTGGACCCATGATGAATGATCTCTGAGCCTTAGAATCTGCTAGTATGGGATTTGCCACATCTCTAGGATCCCATCCTTTGTGTAATATGACACACAATTAAGACTCTTCTCCCTATACCTTAGGATCCAAAGTTGCATAGGGCCTCAGGATACAAAGGAAATCTTCCAGCATGTATATGAGGGAGGAAGTGAGTTTCTACCATGGGAGGAGACTGACCCATGAATTAGATGTTTTCTCCAACAGTTCCACCACCCTCTGTATCCCCACCACTCCACCAATTTCTTTCCTGCTTAACTAAAACACTCTAGGTCAGTGGTTCTCAACCTTCCTAATGCTACAAACCCTTTAATACAGTTACTCATGTTATGGTGACCTCCAATCACAAAATTACTTTGTGGCTACTTCATAACTGTCTTAGTCTGGGTTCCCATCGCTATGAAGAGACACCATGACCAAGGCAACTCTTTGAAAGGACATTTACTTGGCTGGCTTATACTTTCAGAAGTTCAGTCCATTATCATCACAGCAGGAAACATGGTAGCATGCAGGCAGACATGGTGTTGGGGGAGCCAAAAGTTCTCTATGTACATTGAAAGGAAGCCAAAAGCAAACTGTATCCTGTGGCTAGGAGGTCTACAATCATAGTGGCACACTTCCTCCAACAAGGCCACACCTCCTAATAGTGACACTCCCTGGGCCAAGCATATTCAAGCCACCACAACTGTAATTGTATTATGACTTGTCTGATATGTAGGATATTTGATATGTAACCCATAAAGGGGTTGCAACCCACAGGTTGATAACTGCTGCTCTAGGTCCCTTCACACTTCAACAAAATTGAAAACTCCCTCTTATATTGAGAAGTTCCAAGGATAACCAGTCAGCTTCGGGTCCCACTTGCTCCCACCCAGCAGGCTCTTTAGGGAAGGGTACAGATTCCTCCCCACCTTCCTCCTTATGGACCATATATCTATGTAATGTTTGGGGTATCATGAACAATTGTTTTTCCTAGTCCTGCTGTGGAATTAAAAGGTGCAGAGGCTGTGGGAATGTGGAAGGAGACCTCACATTCTAGAGTTGAAATTTTCTGAGGCAGGAATCACAGGAATGAGAAGCTAGGAAGGAGTCACATACACATACACACACGCACACACAAAGGCCAGAGATCAATTTTGGGTGTCTTACTACTCTCCATCTTTTAAGCCAGGGTCTCTCAATGAACCTGGTCCTTACCTATGGCTAGGTGGGCTGGCCAGCCAGCCAACTCTAGTGATGTGCATGTCTGCCCCCAGCACCAGGATTACAGGCCTGGCTACCATGTCTACCACTGTATGTGTGCTGGAGACTGATCGGGTTCTCATGGTTGTGCAGCCAGCACCTGACCCACTGAACCATCTTTCCAACTCAACATTTTGTGCAAAATTTTGCTATGGTAAAAGATGTTTTGAAGGCACTCTCCAGTGGTCATTGGAGGCGCGTAACGCTGATTTTTCCCAAATCTTACGCCAAGAAGCAACTTGTCTTGTTCTTCCCAATGGGGTAGAGATCGGGGTGGGGTGGGGACTCCATAGCTGAAACTATGTAGTAAGTCTTTCCTTCCCAGACTTGTTTAATGGGAAAGCAAGCTTATCAAGGAGCAGAAACTAGACACAGACAGTGCATGTCTCAGAGGGAGAACTTAGGATTCATCCTGGATTTAAATGGTTCTCTTCCATTTCTGGAACAGGTTGCAGGGATAGAAAATTCCAAATTATATTCACATGGTAACAACAGTCCAGTCTCCTGTTTTAGCCCTCAGCATCCCTTAAATGCCTTAAATGAGGCAAGCTTACCTCATGCACTCCAGACTGGCCTACAATTTCCTATGTTGCTGACATGACTTTCTAGTCCTCTTGCCTCTACCTCCAGAGTGCTGAAATGACAGATGATTTATATGCCAGGAATTGAAACCAGGACTTTGTGAATGCTAAGTAAGCACTCTTACCAACTAAGCTACCCACATCTCCAGCTTAAATGCATAAAATTTCAGGAGAGATAGAAAACTGAGGTCACCCAAAATGAGCTGACTAGACCGGCTTATAATCCCACCCCACAAACAAAAGCACTCGTTACTGACGCTTGCTCATAAAGTTTATTGACAACTGTTTGGTCCCAACACACAAACAGCACTTGAACCCCCCCCCCCCCAAATGTTCAAACAAAGTAGACAGTTAAGAAAAACTTGTCCCCCAAGCCTCATCAAAAGCAAACAGTACAAAATGGGAAGATGGAAAGGGGATTCTGGGGATAACTTTTGTCTTTTCAGCAGATAAATCTAATCTGGTAGATCCTTCCACCCAGGAAAAGTGTCTAATCATCTCCACGTACATACATCACAGCATCATTATCTAAGCCTCTGGATAATGAAATAGCGATTGGACTGGGTCACTGTGGGCACATCACACTCAGCATGCTTTCAACTGAGTTTTCACATCTTTAAACAGCAAGGGTCAGTCACTTACCCCAGACATAATGGGCAACTCCAGCAAATGGCAAACATTTCACTGTACACAACTATTCTTCGCTGCCCACAGAACCTGACCTTTGAGATGACTCCAAGTAGCTTTAGTGACATCTAGTGTTTTCAAAGTCCATAATCCCTTCTATGCTTGCAAACCTGAAGTCTGAGCAGGCAAGCTTAGCCTTGTAGGATGTCTGCAAATAAGGCAACTCACACTCAACACCAACTTTATTACACTGCTTAAAAGCCTTAAAGAAATTGCACATGTGCCATTTTGCTTCCTGTGCACTAAAATTGCAGAGGAAGTGCCATGAGGCCTTAAAAAGGAAGTGCTATCAGGCCTCAAAAAGAAGTGCTTCCAGGCCTGCATAGAAAGTACCTTCAGGCTTTGCACAGAAAGAGTGGCAGGCCTGCAGAACATTTCCAGTGCAGCTCCATCTGGGGCAAGTCATAGTGCTGAGAACTGGGAATCACTGGCTTCATTTAAAAGATTTTGGCAAAAAAATTCAACTGGTAAAAAAATCTCTCTACAGCCTTTAATTTTGTGACATTTTATCAAAATGCTGGCTATGAAATCAGAATCCATTTTCTGGCTTTCTAGAAAAAAAAATATGAACATTTCCCACCAAGTCATCTAACTAGTGGAAGACTGTGTGCTGACAGGTTCTTTCTGCTCTATGAATGGATTTGCCTTTTTTGCCCAACAGATACAAACCATTGTAAATGTCAGGTCTCTCTAACAGGGGTGAGAGGTCACTCATAAGTAGATACCTCAGGCACCCAGAGAGAAGGCCATTCCACAAGGCAGTGCCCACAAAGGCTGGCTTTTCCCAAATGCCAACATCAGACACCACAAAAACAAAACAAAAACCCAAACGTGCTTCCAATAGTGAGAAGTAACAGTAAAACCAGACACTATTAAAAGACGTCAAGATGAACTGACATGGGCACACATCTTCACATGGAGAGCTTCCCAGATTTACAGCCAACTTTTAAATCACAAGAACAAGGATAGGCTGATCAAACTTGGCCTTCACATTACAGATAGAACTCTGGTCTCTTCTCAGTGGAAACAGTATTGAACCCACGCCTCTTGAAGCACTGCACCACTCAGCTGATTTACAATTTATGCATTTAATGCATAGTTTAAAAAATCAGACTCTTACCATTACCACCTCTCAACACACAATGTGTCATTTAAACGCTGACTTTAAATACATGACATCAAGGCCATCTCCTTTCCTTAACCTTATCCTTATCAAACTGGGACGGAAAGAGAAGGGAAGCATGAAAATAACTTTCTAGAAAGCTCTTAAATGGAATCCCCAAATGGAAATGTTAAAAAAAATGGGATGAGGCCACACTGGTTACCCACAGACATAGTTACATAAAAACAAGGCACACCAACAAGTCACCTAGAAGCCAGGGACTTTCTTGTCAGCCCCAAAATAGTTCTCCTGCCACTCACTCATCCCCCAGTGTGTGACCCACAGGCTCATGGACATGCTTGGCTTCTTGAACATTAACAAACCCATTGCTTGAACAAATGACGGAGACTCAATGGGACTCAAGCCACTTCTTGCTGAGGGATTTCTGCTTATTTCTTCCCAACCACCTCAATTCACAATATTCTAGAAAAATTTGGTAAAATATTACAGATTCCTTAATGGAGGAGTTCTTTCAAATAACTGGGAGAAATAAAGGAAGAAAAAGTTTATCTGAAAGTTAAAAAACAAAAACAAAAACAAACAAACAAACAAACAAAAAACAACACCATTTCCCTATGTACCATTAATAAAAGTGGCTTTTGGGGTCAAGACATAAAATGAAGTTTTTAAGCCCATTTTTGTGTGTAGAATCAGACAGTTTCCCCCCCAATCCTAATTTAATTCCATGTTCAAAATGGGAGTTAGAGCTTGGTTACAGGTGCAAAGGAAAAATTGGCTGCCAATTTGACTCTATTTTTGAGCTGCTTTTTGGCTGGACTTTCCACTGCATCCTTGCTGATCAGTGGCCTGGGGGCTTCTGAGGAGGGGCCAGGAGGAGGAGGAGGAGCAGGAGCAGAAGCAGATGCTGGGCTGCTGGGTGAGGAGTCACAGGACAGGTTTCCCTTCTTCACTGGCATTGGAATTTCTGATTTTTCTTCTTGGTTTAAAACTAAAACTCCTAGAAAGACAGAAATGTAAATAGATTTAGTTCTAGAACTCATAAGAACTACTAGTTTTCAGTTCATCTGTATTTAAAAAATAAAAACAAGCTTAAAAAACCCCACCAGAGTCAGGTGTGGTAGGTGGCTTGTATGATGGTTTGCATATGCTTGTCCCAGGGAGTGGCACTATTAGAAGGTGTGGCCTTGTTAGAGGAAGTGTGTCACTGTGGGAGTGGGCTTGGAGATCTTCCTCCTAGCTGTCTGAGGGTACCCAGTCTGTTCCTGGCTGCTTTCAGATGAAGATGTAGAACTCTCAGCTCCTCCTGCACCATGCCTGCCTGGATGCTGCCATGTTCTGCCTTGATGATAACGGACTGAACCTCTGAACCTGTAAGCCAGCCCCAATTAAATGTTGTCATTTATAAGACTTGCCTTGGTCATGATGTCTGATCACAGCAGTAAAACCCTAACTAAGACAGCTGGTAAATCCAGCTCTAAGGAAGCTGAGGCAGGATCATCATAGTGCCAGGCCACCCTTGGCTACAAGTCAAGACAATGTCTCAAAACAAAAACCAAAAAACAGCACTTAGGGGGTGGAGGCAGAGGCGGAGGTGGTCAGATCTCTGTGAGTTCAAGGCCAGCCTGGTCAACAAAGCAAGTTCTAGGACAGCTGGGGCTGTTACACAAAGAAAGCCTGTCTAGAAAAACAAACAAACAAACAAACCCCAAAACCAAACAACCAAAGCACCAAATGTCACACTTATGTCCCAGTTTAGGTATTGGCTATATGGTGAATATTATATGTCATAAAAATAAAACATTTATAAATGATATATCACTTTTCTTTAGATTGCAAATTTTTAGACACATCCTATTGGCTACCTATAAAGGCCAGTTTTTCTTCTCAGACTCTGCTCTTTCATTCCTCTGTCTGGTGACTAAGACTCATAAACCTCCTGTGAATGTTCTGAGGCAGCAGAGAGAAGGGCCTTAGTGCTTGCTAGTGAGTGCCTGCCCATTCTTACAGAGGTCACATGCTTGCCATGGTGGTGATACCAGAGACAAGGAAAGAGCCACTTGGAATCATGGTCACTTTACAAGATTTTCTTTAGAGTTTAGATCTCATGTAACCCACATGTGTTTGAGAAAGACAGACCACTGTGACTTAGATGCCTTCTGTGTGTAGCAAGAAACCCCTGATGCCAAAGGCACAAGCCAAGTAATAGTGAACAGAGGGATGATACAGTCCCAGCTTCTCCTCAGATGGGCAGGAACCTGTGCTCCTCAGGCTCTTGCTCGTCTCCGTCACAAACATTTGGAAGAGTTCCTGTGTACGTGTGCATAAAGGCCAGCACCACATGAAGAGGTAACTCTCCACCTCCACCATCCCCAACCCCTCATTTCAAAGGAGCACACAATGAGCCTATGTTCTTACTGGCTCTTTCCGTGTCATAAGCAACTTCAAACTCTCCTGGCCCTATCTGGGACCAGCAGTGTCAAATACTGCCTTACAAAAGAGTGTGGACAGTGGAAGCGAGCCAACAGCAGAGAAGGAAGTACAGGCAGAAAAGGGAAGAGTCAGATTCAAGTGACAAAAGGGGAAAGTGAAGGTTTTCCACAGAGCATCTGGGACTCCTCAAAGGCAGAATGACAGACTAACAGTGAAAAGGCCTTAGTCACTTAACCTGTGGAGCAGAAGTGGTGGTCCATCAGCCTCAGCACCTGACAGGGGTAAGAAACTGAATGGACTTCACCTCAGGCTAATATTAAGTTAGGATGTTAAGAGATCAGCATTTAATTTCAGCATTCAGGAGGCAGAGGTATAGGAGATCTCTGTGAGTTAGAAACCAGCCTAATCTGCAAAGCAAGTTTCAGTCTAGACAAAGCTACAGTGAGATCCTGTCTTAAAATAACAACCAAAGAGGTCACCTTTCTTGGTTTTTAGGTCACAGGACTCCAGGACCTCAAGCCATAAGAACCTTGCTCAGACTAGCTTCCTAAAGCCCTAGAATCCACTGGGACCTAAGTAAATGCTGTGACAGGTGTTGCCTAAGGAGCAGCTGAACCTCAGACATGGTGGGAAGGTCCAGAGGACCTGGGACAGGAGTCATTACTCAAGGGCTCTTCCACAGCCCGGTGACCTTGGCCCTTAACTTTAGATTATATCAGATGTATAAATCCTATTCACAGAAACCCCAACAGGAAGGGAGGGCTGAACAATCAGCACAGGTACCCGACACAGTACTGCGTTCCCCATCAGACGCCTCCTCCACTGGCACCATGGGTCATCTGAGAGACACACAGACAGTGCCCAGCATATAGGGTGCAACCCACCCAAAGGCTCTTGAGGGTGTTCCTCAAATTGAATGAGATCAGTGGGCTGCAGGATGACAGGATCTGGTCTTAGCTGAGGGGATGGCAGGCATGAAGGAACAGGAGCACAAAGAAGGTCAACAGGGGAGCTGTTGGCCAGGTACAGAAGCTCCTGCTCCATCTGGCTGGGTCCTGCAGAGAGAAGATAGGCAGCTATATTCAAACAGGTACAAAGGTCTGCTCCTGAGGCTTTCCTCAGCCTCAGAAGTCAGCATGAAGTAATCAAGCACACGACATGTTCTCTCTCATATTCATTCATATATATATAAAACAAAAAACAACCAAACAACTACGGCATTATCAGAAAGAAGACTCATGGCAAACAATAAACCAAAGCCAACAGTCTGCTGAAGATTTGTGTTCTTTACAACAGTGGAATCTGAAGAGGCTCAAAAAGGAATAGGGCCTTTGGAAGAGAAACAAAATTACTGAAGGTTGGGGACAATGGAAGGAAGCAGCCAGGGCAAGAAACTTCAGCCATGTCAGATGCTGGAAACATAGCTTTCCTCTAAGAACAAGGAATAGTAATCCTTCTAGCTATTTGTGATGTTATATGAACATCCCTCTTAATGGGATCTTCATACAACATGGTGAAACCCAAGTCTACAGAATTTTGGAGTTGGTCCATGACTTGGTTACCTGGACAAGCATACCCCGCTCAGCCTAGTCCACCAATCTTGGTGCCCACTCATTCTGACCACTTTTTAGCAGAATTCCATTAGACTATCAGCACAAATTCACCTACCCTTTCATCTACTTCTGTCTACCCTTCCTGGTACTCTGTTTCAAGGTATTTGGGGCTGGGTTCTCTTTCCTTCTATCTCCACAGTTTTAAATGGTCATTTTGGCAAGCATCAAAAAAAAAAAAAAAAAAAAAAACAAACCAAAAACCTGAATTGGGATATTCTTTAAGGAACTTACACAATCATTCAATACTAGCACATGTAGACCTGTTGCTAACTCCACATCAAACTGCACTGGGGAGAAAAATGAGTATTTAAGTCTAGAGAGATGGCTCATGAAGTTAAGAGCATTTGTTGCTCTTGTAGAGGACTTGAATTTTGCTCCCAGCACCCACAAAGTGGCTCACAACCATCCATTAACTCCCATTCCAGGGGATCCAATGCCCTCGTCCCATCTCCTCAGTACCAAATGCACATATGGTGCATACACATACATGCAGGTAAAATACTCATATACATAAAAATAAAATGCATCTAAAAATTTTAATATATATTTTTTAATGAAATTGCCCACTGTCCGTTTCCTCCACATGTCCCCACCCCAAAACCTCCTGAACTTTAAGGCTTTGTCTATTTCCTTGCTTTTCCTCTAGTACCTAGTACCTGTTCCGAGCTGGAGTTCTGAGGCTAGATGGGATTCTGGCACCTCCAGGATCTGCCTGCTGACTGCAGGCTGGTCTTCATGATTGACAGGGAAAAAGTCAAATGAGCTTAGGCGGTCTAGAAGATAAGAGTGCCCGTCAGAGAGAAAGGTCAGTAAGAGAATCACAAGAGATTCAGGGGAGGGGATGGGAACTTACTTACTTTTCATGTCGTTTTTTAACACTACAATTCTCTTATGACCATGTCCTTTTATCCAGACCACCTGCACACAAGACATGCTCCTGGTTAAGCAGTGGAAAAGGAAAGGAAAGTACCCCACATTCAGGAGAGTGCCTGTTTCTCACATACCAGAGTCAGAACTCAATAAATGCCAACAGCTTGGCCATGCTTTCTCTTTAGCTTCTAAAGCAACACTCCACTCCTTCAGTCAGGTCAGGGCGGAAGTAGGCCTTGGCTCCCAGGCATTCTTCTACTATTTCACCAGAGGCTGAAAATGCTTGGACTCATGAGGATTTTGGATTTGGGAATATCTGCCTATACCTAGTGAGGTACCTTGGGGGTCTGGGGACACTTAAGCTAGAAATTCAACTGTATCTCATAAACATTGTATACACATAGCTTGAAGGCACTGAGTGTTTCCTTTTTTTTTATAGTGAAAAGTGTTTTGACTGCAATCCACCACATGAGGTCAGGTGTGGGCTTGTCCAGTGTGGTGTCATGTTGCCTTCAGAAGGTTTTAGAGTATTTGGGGTTTTAGAATTTGCTTTAACCCAGCTCTACTCCTTTGTCAATACCTTCTGGAGCCTGGGCAGCAGTCAGGATCCTGCGTTAGCTTCTTTCCCCACTCCACTTTCCCTCAGTTCTTCTGTGGACAGCAGTAATGCTTTCCAAAGGTAAATCTGGGCTCCTATGCCTTCTCCACAGAGAAGCTCATGCCTAGAGGAGCAAGGACCTTGGAACAACTCCCACTCTAGGGCTCTAGCACTTGCATTTTTCACTTTTATTCTTTTGCAGCAATCTCCCAGAACAGTTTCATTGCCTCTCACAGCTGCTGGCTATTCTTCATCGTGCATGCCATATTACCTACTATGACAGCATATGCCTCCCTGCTATACAGTAACTCACAGACATCTGTGATGCTGCCCCTCCAAGATTGATATGCTCAAGAAGTGGGCCTTGCCTGGGCCATTCTCTATATCCACTGAGCACAGGGGTCACGGCTATGCAGTTCTGGCCACATTCTACTCAGGCATCTGCTTAGGTGTCCTGTCTGGTTAGGTGACCACTGAGCACATTCCTACAAGGAAGGCCTGAAACTTACTCGGCACACAAGAATAAAGGTTTATAAAAGTCACTGAGAAACACTAAAATCATTCATCTTATTTGGCAGCACTCAGGTGACACCTCACATCTCTGATCAGGAATCAGCAATGGCTCTTCAGGAAGATACTTTCCCAGAAGCTGAGGAAAACACCTACCTGTGGGATGGCTCCCAGCAGCTCCTCCACACTACTGTAGCCATAAGTCTTGGGCTGTAGTGTTTCTCCAACATATTTGGTATAAGCCATGGAAAATTCATGAAGGAAAATCTGCTGGTAGTGATAGGTATGAAGCAAAGACCTCACATTCTTTGCAAACAAGTATAGACTTGTGAGCTTCACATACTCTTCTGCCTTATCATTCGTAAAAACCTGGCCCAGAAGAAAGAAGAAGATTAGGAACTTCCTGAGAGACTGGCCCTGCTGCTTTGAAGTGAGGACCTCCTGCCATGAACACACAGAAGGCCCCCAAATCACCTTGGCTTCTAAAAGAACACTAAAAGGGGCTCATAAAAGGGTCTCCCAGAGCCCGAGGAGAGGCTCATGGCAAGGCTCAACAGCTGGGGCAATTTCTCTGCAGGTGTAACACTTGTTGAAACTGTAAGAGCAGGTAAGAAAAATAGGGAATCTGTAATTCCAATGCAAGCAGACAGGAAAGGTAAGGCAAACCAGACAGACATACACACACAGTACCTGTGGGTACTAGACTTCATCTCCCAGAGATTATGTGAGGCAGAACAATGGTGGTCATCCTTACAAACACACACAAATCCTCTGTCTTTTGGTACTCAGGTTTTGAAACTGCATGTGAGAATTGCAAAAAACTGGCAGT
The DNA here is from genome assembly GCA_036184795.1 of Tokudaia tokunoshimensis. NCBI lineage: Eukaryota > Metazoa > Chordata > Mammalia > Rodentia > Muridae > Tokudaia > Tokudaia tokunoshimensis. Next base: position 104,861,846 of record BTHU01000010.1, read on the forward strand.
ATAAAAATGTTTCTGAGGGTTAGAGAAATGGCTCAGTAGTTAAGAGCACTAGCTGCTCTTCCAGAATCCCAACCATCAAAATGACTTCAAGAGCCAAACTGATAATGAATCCGTGGTGTTTGCAGCAGCACTTCTCCACACAGCATCACACACTCAGTGCCACGCATACTGTTATCCTCGCAACTCCAACAAGTGCAGCCTAAAAGGTTTGCATCTCAAGTATGCTAGTAATAGTTATGTTTTTTTGCTCATACCAGTTTTCTGCTATTATTCAACTCTGAAAAACATTAAAGATGCTTTAGATCCTAGTTTCAATATCCAGTCAAGATTCTTTTATATGAAAAGAAAAAAGCACATCCGTCTTAGTATGCAAAACAAAATATCATTCTGTAAACGGTAAAACTATATGCATACCAATCAGTCACTTAAAAACAAATTTTCTTATCATTTATCATTAAACAAATATTTGCTTTGTACACCTGTTTTACAATATTCTACACCAAGAGTTGAACTGGAGAAAACTTAAGCAGCACTGTTTAAGCAGCAGATGTGCTGACATTATCAGAAGAGGGGGTATCACTAGTGTCACCAAGTCATGACAAGTTGCCTTTTTTTAAAAAGATTATGTATTTATTTATTATATGTGATTAGACTGTAGCTGTCTTCAGACACCAGAAGAGAGCGTCAGACCTCATTACAGAGAGTTGTGAGCCACCGGTTGTGGGTGCTGGGACTTGAACTTCAGAAGAGCAGCCAGTGCTCCGACCACGGAGTCATCTCACCAGCCCCAAGTTCTTTATCTTGATGCTCAGAACGTACATTTGGTAGAATGTAATTAACAGTTTTTTAAGTGTCAGACTTGGGGGCTGGGGTAAAGCTCGGCATAATACCTACTTAAAATATCATTTAGAAATCAAGAAGGAGCCGGGCAGTGGTAGCAAACACCTTTAATCCCAGCACTTGGGAGGCAGAGGCAGGCGAATTTCTGAGTTCAAGGCCAGCCTGGTCTACAGAGTGAGTTCCAAGACAGCCAGGGCTACACAGAGAAACCCTGTCTTCAAGAAGGACTTGATTTCTTTTAATTATTGTCCTAGCACATAGTCACAAGATGATAGTTTGTTTATTCCCTACATGGCTGAATTTTATCTGCTGACATCTTCTGTAGATTCATTTTCTTTTAAGAGAGTATTAAGTTTAAAATAAAAATAAGTGGTGTGCTAGGGCTTAGCTCAGTGAATGGCAAGATGCTTGCCTGGCATGCATGAGGCCTGTGGTTTGATTCCCAGCACAACAAACCAACAAAAGCAATTAAAAAAAATGTAAATTATACCTTCTACCACACTGATTTTCATGCTTGGCTTTTTTTTTTCTTAAGCTGAAGTTGGGGCTGGAGGGCTGGTTCAGCAGTCAAGAGTAATTACTGCTGCCCGCGCAGGGAGGGAGCCCGCCAGCTTCCCTTCCGCGACCTCTGTTCCCGCGGACTGCGCTGGAGAGACCGGTACCCAGGCTCTCCCCCCGATATAACATCACTTGGGACACGGCCTGTTGGGGCTTCCGTCTGTGCCCGAGGGCGGGTTGGCGCTGTGGTCGTCTGGGTGCCAGATCGGCGGGCCATCGTGACCACAGGGTGAGCGGTGCCACGGAGACTGCCCTCCGCCATCTTTGCTCCAGTGACCAGGTAGTTGGGACCGCCAGGCTCAGAGACAGACAGGCATAATATCGCTTCGGTTTCAGGCAGCTTGTGTGTAACCTGCTCCCAGGTGCTGGGCTGATCTGCAGTGACCAGCACGCCATATCTGCTGTGGGACTTCCGCCTGGCAGAGGGACGCCCCCTCCCCCCCCCCCAGGAGAGATCACACACCCCTGCACAGGGCAGGAGCCTGCCAGCCTCCCTTTGGCGACCTCTGCTCCAGGAATCCACTAGGCTGAGCCTTTAGATGTGCAAGGCCTCCCCAATATAAGATCACTTGGGGCAAAGCACATTAGGGCTCCAAAGTCACTCAGGAGCAGGCAGGCCCCAGAAATCGGTGCCAGGGGAATCCTGGTAATCCAGGGGGGGCAGAAATAGCTTTGCAAGCTCACAGGAGGTCCAACCAACAGCCAGTGGCAGCAGGACCAACTAACACCAGAGGTATCCAGATGGCAAAAGGCAAACGTAGGAATGTTACTAACAGTAATCAAAGTAATGTGGGACCATCCGAACCCAACTCTCCAACAGCAGCAAGTCCTGGATACCCCACCACACCCGAAAGACAAGATCTGGATTTAAAATCACTTCTCATGATGCTATTAGAGGATCACAAGAAGGACACAAATAAATCTCATAAAGAGTTACAGGAGACCATGAATCAACGGTTAGAAGCCCTTACAAAGGAAACACAAAAATCGCTTAGAGAAATGCGGGAGAACATGGATCAAAAGATGGAGGCGCACAAGGAGACAACACAAAAATCACTTAACGAGATGAATCAACGGGTAGATGCACTCACAAAGGAATCACAAAATTTGCATAAAGAAATGCAGAAGAATATGGGTCAACAGACGGATGCCCATAAGGAGGCAACACAAAAATTGCTTAAAGAAATGAATCAACGGTTAGATGCCCTTACAAAGGAAACACGAGAACTGCTTAAAGAAATGCAGGAGACGATGGATCAACAGATGGAATCCCATGAGGAGGAAACACAAAAATCGCTCAGAGAAATGCAGGAGAACGTGGGTCATCAGGAAGAAATCCTGAAAGAGGTAATGCAAAAATACCTTAAAGAAATACAGGAAAATACAAACAAACAAGTGAAGGATCTCAGCAAATCCATCCAGGAACTAAAAAAGGAAGTAGAAACAACTAAGAAATCACAAAGGGAGACAACTTTGGAGATAGAAAACCTTGGGAAGAAATCAGGAGTCATAGATGCAAACATCAACAATAGAATACAAGAGATGGAAGAAAGAATCTCAGGTGCTGAAGATTCCATAGAAAGCATCGACTCAACAGTCAAAGAAAATGCAAAATGCAAAAAACGCGTAACCCAAAACATCCAGGAAATCCAGGACACAATGAGAAGACCAAACCTAAGGATTATAGGTATAGATGAGAGTGAAGATTTGCAACTTAAAGGGCCAGTAAACATCTTCAACAAAATTATGGAGGAAAACTTCCCTAACTTAAAGAGAGAGATGCCGATGAACATACAAGAAGCCTACAGAACTCCAAACAGACTGGACCAGAACAGAAATACCTCCCGTCACATAATAATCAAAACACCGAATGTTCTAAACAAAGAAAGAATACTAAATGCAGTAAGAGAAAAGGGCCAAGTAACATACAAAGGAAGACCTATCCGAATCACATCAGACTTCTCACCAGAGACTATGAAAGCCAGAAGATCCTGGGCAGATCTCATGCAGACACTAAGACAGCACAAATGCCAGCCTAGACTACTATACCCAGCAAAACTCTCAATCACCATAGATGGAGAGACCAAGATATTCCATGATAAAACCAAATTTTCACAATATCTTTCCACAAATCCAGCCCTGCAACGGATAATAGGTGGAAACCTCCAATACAGGGAGAGAAACAACACCCTGGAAAAAATGAGATAATAACCTTCTTGAATCAAACCCAAAAGTAGATAACCACTCAAACATAAAGATAGCGTCAAGAATGGCAGATGGCAATAATCACTATGCCTTAATCTCTCTTAATATCAATGGTCTCAACTCCCCAATTAAAAGACATAGACTAGCAGACTGGATACGTAAACAGGACCCAGCTTTTTGCTGCATGCAGGAAACGCACCTCAGTGTCAAAGACAAACACTACCTCAGAGTAAAAGGCTGGAAAACAATTTTACAAGCAAATGGCCCCAAGAAACGAGGTGGAGTAGCCATCCTAATATCGGATAAAATTGATTTTCAACCCAAAGTCATCAAAAAAGACACAGAAGGACACTACATACTGATCAAGGGAAAAATCCACCATCAAGAACTCTCAATCCTGAATATCTATGCTCCAAATGCAAGGGCACCCTCATTCGTAAAAGAAACTTTACTAAAACTCAAAGCACACATCGCACCGCACACAATAATAGTGGGTGACTTCAACACCCCGCTCTCTGAAATGGATCGTTCAGGAAAGCAGAAACTAAACAGGGACACAGTGAATCTAATTGAAGCCTTGGACCAAATGGAACTAACTGATATATATAGAACATTTCATCCTAGAGCTAAAGAATACACCTTCTTCTCAGCTCCTCATGGTACCTTCTCCAAAATTGACCATATAATTGGTCACAAATCAGACCTCAACAGATACAAGAAGATAGAAATAATCCCATGCCTCCTATCAGATCACTATGGAATAAGGGTGGTCTTCAATGGCAACAAAAACAAAAGAAAACCCACGTACACATGGAGGCTGAACAATGCTCTACTCAATGATAACTTGGTCAAGGTGGAAATAAAGAAAGAAATCAAAGACTTTTTGAAAGTTAATGAAAATGAAGGCACAACATACCCTAACTTATGGGACACAATGAAAGCAGTGCTAAGAGGAAAATTCATAGCCCTGAGTGCCGCCAAAAAGAAACGGGAGACAGCATACACTAACAGCTTAATGGCACACCTGAAAGCCCTGGAACAAAAAGAAGCAAATACACCAAAGAGGAGTAGAAGGCAGGAAATCATCAAACTCAGGGCTGAAATCAATCAAGTAGAAACAAATAAAACCATACAAAGAATCAACAAAACGAGGAGTTGGTTCTTTGAGAAAATCAACAAGATAGATAAGCCCTTAGCCAGACTAACCAGAGGGCACAGAGATAGTATCCAAATTAATAAAATCAGAAACGAAAAGGGAGAGATAACAACAGAAACTGAGGAAATTCAAAAAATCATCAGATCCTACTACAAAAACCTGTATTCAACACAACTAGAAAATCTTGAGGAAATGGACAATTTCCTTGACAGATACCAAGTACCAAAATTAAATCAGGATCAAATAGACCATCTAAACCGTCCTATAACCCCTGAAGAAATAGAAGTTGTCATTGGAAGTCTTCCAACCAAAAAAAGCACAGGTCCAGATGGTTTTAGTGCAGAATTCTATCAGACCTTCAAAGAAGACCTAACACCAATACTCTTCAAACTGTTCCACAAAATAGAAACAGAAGGAACACTACCCAACTCGTTCTATGAAGCCACAATTACACTAATACCAAAAGCACACAAAGATCCGACAAAGAAAGAGAATCTCAGGCCAATCTCTCTTATGAATATCGATGCAAAAATACTCAATAAAATTCTTGCCAACCGAATCCAAGAACACATCAAAACGATCATTCACCACGATCAAGTAGGCTTCATCCCAGGGATGCAGGGATGGTTCAATATAAGGAAATCCATCAATGTAATCCACTACATAAACAATCTCAAAGAAAAAAACCACATGGTCATCTCATTAGATGCTGAGAAAGCATTTGACAAAATTCAGCATCCTTTCATGCTAAAGGTCTTGGAAAGATCAGGAATTCAAGGCCCATATCTAAACATAGTAAAAGCAATTTACAGCAAACCAGTAGCCAGCATCAATCTAAACGGAGAGAAACTTGAAGCAATCCCACTAAAATCAGGGACTAGACAAGGCTGCCCTCTCTCTCCATATCTTTTCAATATAGTACTTGAAGTTCTAGCTAGAGCAATTAGACAAGAAAAAGAGGTCAAAGGGATACAAATTGGAAAGGAAGAAGTCAAACTATCACTATTTGCAGACGATATGATAGTATACATAAGCGACCCAAAGAACTCCACCAGAGAACTCCTACAGCTGATAAACGACTTCAGCAAAGTGGCCGGATATAAAATCAACTCAAGCAAGTCAGAAGCCTTCCTATACTCAAAGGATAAGCAGGCTGAGAAAGAAGTAAGAGAAATAATACCCTTTACGATAGCCACAAACCATATTAAGTATCTTGGCGTGACGCTAACCAAACAAGTGAAAGATCTGTATGACAAGAACTTCAAGTCTCTGAAGAAAGAAATTGAAGAAGACCTCGGAAGATGGAAAAATCTGCCATGCTCATGGATTGGCAGGATTAATATAGTAAAAATGAGCATCTTACCAAAAGTAATACACAGATTCAATGCAATCCCCATCAAAATCCCAACTCAATTCTTCATAGAGTTAGAAAGAGCAATTCAAAAATTCATCTGGAATAACAGAAAACCCAGAATAGCTAAAACTATTCTCAAGAGTAAAAGAACCTCTGGGGGAATCAGTATCCCGGACCTCAAGCTGTACTACAGAGCAATAGTGTTAAAAACTGCATGGTATTGGTACAGTAACAGACATGTAGATCAATGGAACAGAATTGAAGACCCAGAAATGAATCCACACTCCTATGGTCACTTGATCTTTGACAAAGGAGCTAAAACCATCCAGTGGAAAAAAGATAGCCTTTTCAACAAATGGTGCTGGCTCAGCTGGAGGTCAACATGCAGAAGAATGCAAATTGACCCATCCTTATCTCCTTGCACTAAGCTCAATTCTAAGTGGATCAAAGATCTCCACATAAAACCAGACACACTGAAACTAATAGAAGGGAAACTAGGGAAGAACCTTGAACATATGGGCACAGGGGAGAATTTCCTGAACAGAACTCCAATAGCTTATACTCTAAGATCAAGAATAGACAAATGGGACCTCATTAAATTACAAAGTTTTTGCAAGGCAAAAGACACCGTCAAAAAGACAAAGCGGCAACCAACTAACTGGGAAATGATCTTTACCAACCTTACATCCGACAGAGGGCTAATATCCAAGATATACAAAGAACTCAAGAAGTTAAACTCCAGAGAGGCAAGTAACCCTATTAAAAAATGGGGTACAGAGCTAAACAAAGAGTTCTCACCTGAAGAATATCTAATGGCTGAGAAGCACCTAAAGAGATGTTCATCATCCTTAGTCATTAGGGAAATGCAAATCAAAACAACCCTGAGATTCCATCTCACACCAGTCAGGATGGCTAAGATCAAAAACACAGGAGACAGCAGTTGTTGGCGAGGATGTGGAGAAAGAGGAACACTCCTCCACTGCTGGTGGAATTGCAGGCTGGTACAACCACTCTGGAAAGCAGTCTGGCGGCTCCTCAGAAAACTGGGCATGACACTTCCGGAGGATCCGGCTATACCACTCCTGGGCATATACCCAGAGACTTTACCTGCATGCAATAAGGACACATGCTCCACTATATTCATAGCAGCCTTATTTATAATAGCCAGAAGCTGGAAAGAACCCAGATGTCCCTCAACGGAGGAATGGATTCAGAAGATGTGGTATATTTACACAATGGAATACTACTCTGCAATTAAAAACAATGAATTCACGAAATTCCTAGGCAAATGGTCAGAACTTGAAAATATCATCCTTAGTGAGGTAACCCAATCACAAAAGATCACACATGGTATGAAGTCACTGATAAGGGGATATTGACCCAGAATCTCAGAATACCCTAGACACAATCAGCATATCAATAGATTTCTAAAAAGATGGAAGGAGAGACCCCTGGTCCTGGAAAGACTGGATGTAGGGGAACGCCAGGACAGAGTAATGAGAGGGGGTTGAATGGAGAAAAGAGGGAGGGAAGGGGGCTTATGGGACTTTCGGGGAGGGAGGAAACGGGAAAGGGGAAGTGATTTGGAATGTAAATTAAAAAAATAAAATAAAATAAAATTAAAAAAAAAAAAAAAAAAAAAAAAAAAAGAGTAATTACTGCTCTTGCAGAGGACTTAGATTTGGTTTCTAGCACCCACATGGAAGTTCACAACCATCTGCATCTCCAGTTCCAAAGAACACAAAACCTTCTTTCAACCTCCACAGGCACCAGTTATAAGTACAATGTGCAAACAAACAAAACACTTACACACATATTTTTTTTTAAAAAAAAAATCATCTTTAAAAAGCTACAGTTAACTATTTTTTTCAGGATTAATTGAAACTTAACATTTTTAATTTTTAATTTTTTACACTGTGTGTGCATGTGTGTATGTATATATAACTTCAAATGCCTCAGCAAGTGTATAAAGTACAGCCGCTCCTGGAAATTGACCTCCACACACTTGCTACTGCACACACACCACCACTTCAAAAAGGGGAATTGAGAGTTATAGTTCAGCAGTTAAGAACACTTGCTGCTCTTGAAAAGAACATCAGTCTGTGAATTGTATCTTGGGTATTCAGAGCTTTTGGGCTAATATCCACTTATCAGTGAGTACATACCATGTGTGTTCTTTTGTGATTGGGTTACTTCACTCAGGATGATATTTTCTAGTTCCACCCATTTGCCTAAGAATGTCATGAATTCATTGTTTTTAATAGCTGAGTAGTATTCCATTGTGTAAAAATACCACATTTTCTGTATCCATTCCTCTGTTGAAGGACATCTGGGTTCTTCCCAGCTTCTGGCTATTATAAATAAGGCTGCGATGAACATAGTGGAGCATGTGTCCTCTGAATACCCAAGATACAATTCACAGAACCACATGAAGCTCAAGAAGGAAGACCAATGTGTGGGTGATTCAGTTCTTTTGAGAAGGGGAACAAAATACTCACAGGAGCAAATATGTAGATAAAGTGTAGAGCAGAGACTTAAGGAAAGGCCATCCAGACACTGTCCCACCTGGAGATTCACCCCATATACAGTCACCAAACCAACACTATCGCGGATGCCAAGAAATGCTTGCTGAAAGGAGCCTGATATGGCCGTCTCCTGAGAGGCCCTGCCAGAGCCTTACAAATACAGAGGCGGATGCTCACAGCCAACCATTGGACTGAGCGTGGGGTCCCCAATGGAGGAGTTAGAGAAAGATCTATAGGAGCTGAAGGGGTTTGCAACCCCATAGGAAGAACAACAATATCAACCAACCAAACTTCCCAGAGCTCCCAGGGACTAAGCCACCAACCAAGGGGTACACAAGGCTCTAGCTGCATATGTAGCAGAGGATGGCCTTGTCAGGCACCCATGGGAGGAGAGGTCCTTGGTTCTATGAAGGTTCAATAGATGCCCTAACGTAGGGGCATCAAGGCCGGGGAGGTGGGAGTGGGGTGAGTGGAGGAACACCCTCATAGAAGTAGGGGGAGAGATGATGGGATAGGGCCTATCCGGGAGGGGGAAAAACTGGGAAAGGGGATAACATTTGAGATGTAAATAAAGAATATATCCAATAAAAAAGAAAAGAACATCAGTTCAATTCCTAGCACCTTAATAGTGATGAATCACCATTTGTAATGTAAATCTAGTTTCCTGAGCTCCAAAACCTCCTTCTCAGTTCTGTAGGCACTAGGCATACATTTGATGCGCATATGAACTTCATGTGGGTGCTGGAAACCAAACAAAACATTCATACACATAAAGTAAAATAATCTAAAAGTAAATAATAATACAATTTTTAAAAAAAGGTATGAGAGCAAAGGAGAGGTTAGGAGAGGAAATGAAAGGGAGAAACAATATGATCACATTTTAATTCCAAAAGATAAAAACATTACTAAGAGAAAGTAAAATGTCCAGCCAATTTTAAGTAAGACCTCTAGTGCCCCTCCAGCTCTATACATACTAAGGTAGACCTAACAGAACTCCCGGCTGTGAGGCTTCTGATAGGATGGGTCTGAAGACCCACTAACAAACATACCTCTACTAAGTAAGGCAGACTCTTCAGTAGCTCAGTCAAGGTCATGAATCCATATTCACAGGGGTTGAGAGGAGTACTGTGAGTGGTTTCATAATGTCTCCTGAGCTCATCAACAGGAAGATAAGCATCTCCTTCCCAAGACATCAACAACACCAGCAACTGAGCAGTGAGAGACCGCAGAGACTTCCTGTTGATCAGTTGGATCTGTTTACCAGACTCCATATCAGCAACCTACAGAAAGGAGAATGCAAACCCAATTCAGATCATCTCATTCTGGCTAATGAGACCAACAGAGGCACTTACACACAAACAGTAGTAGGTTTGTGATAGCAGACCAACATTTGGAATGAGACTGGAACAGAAATTGTTCTTACCCTCCCTACAGTTCATAAGCCCAAACTCCACCTACTCATCTTGAAGAAATTTGGAAGACACTGCCATGGTTCTCTCTACTTCTGTGTTCTTTCTTCCTTGCTGCTTTCCCCTAAGGCAGAGAGATAGCAGGCCAGCTGGCATGTCTTGGCTAAGCCAGTGACAAAGCTGCATTTCTCTGATGTCCTAGAGCTCATTTTAAAGATGGCATTTTCATCTGCTATGCATCTAGCTGATCATTTCAGATTCTCAAGGAGATAGACCTTGAGGGAACCTTTGAAAGATAGATAGCATCATCTGGGGAACCTGTGAAAGATACATGGCATCGTCTGAGCTCTGTGCTCTTGCACTATCTGCCAGTGCATCCAGTTTTATCCCCTTAGGCTTTGCTTTCTGTGAGGACCAAATGGCTCCTTGCCTACAGGGAGACCTGAAGAGCCACACGCTTGTCCTCTTTAGAACTCAGGACTCAGTCTGGCATCAGCATTATCTTTTACTTTTCAGGCATGCTCTAACCTGAGGCAGGAACATGGTGGCAGACTCTCACTCCTATAGTGGTAGTAGAGCTGTTCACATATCCTGCTCTGAAAGCAGGGGAATGAGTGGACTGGAAAGATGGCTCGCCAGTTAAGAACACTTGGTCCTCTTGCAAAGAGGACCCAGGTTCAGTGCCCAGCACTCATATAAGGAAGTACGACCACTCTTAACTCTGGTTCCAGGTGATCCAATGCCTTCTTATGGATTCCACAGGCACTGCACCGAAATTTATGCACATACAAACAAGCAGGCAAACACACATATACATATAAACATAAATCTTTAAAAAAGAAATGAGAAAGCAGGCAATCAGCAGACACGAGTCAAAAACATTTGAGTTACTATCTTAGACCCGTTGCCAATACTGCTTTTTTTCCCAATATAAATATTTTTATTAGTTCTTTGGGAATTTCATATCATACACCCAGATCACACTCACTTTCCAGTCCTTCCATGACCACCCCCACTTTGTAGCACAACCTCCCCAAATTCAATCTGTGCTGCTTATATATTCATTGGAGCATGGTCAAACTCTCAGTGGCTAGCCTCTTATATAGAACTGAGTCCTTCCCTTCCCAAACCCCAACCAGAAGCCATCAGTGGCTGAGAAGTACACTTCTGCATCCTTAACATACTTTTTAAGAGTTGTCTTCAATGGCCTCCTGTTTTTAATAGCTGTTTCCTTTTTTGTCGTGGGGCTTGAGGTAGGGGTAGGGGTTGTCAAAGAATCCTTCCATGTCCCTGTCTCTCAACTGTATGTCTATAGTCACTGATCCACTGCTGAAGTACCTTCCTTGCTCTTTACAGTCAGTGGAAACATGAATCAGGGGCTTCCATGTGGTTTCTGGCATAGACCTATACACAGACCCCAGCTTCAGTAGGACCATGAACCTTCAGAGGCAGCCCAAACCACAGACATCAGCATGGCCTCAGGCTGCAGCACAGACAATGGACATCAGCATGGCTGTGGCCTTTGGTAGTAACATGGGCCATAGATATCAACCCAGACCCTGGCTGCAGTAGGACCTCAGACCCTAGCATGGCTCTCTGAGGCAGCACGAGCCTGGACATCACCACAAGCCTGGACATCACCACAGCCTCAGGTAGCAGTGCAAGCTACTCAGATCAATACTGTTATTTTTTAAGAACACCAAAGCTCTGCTTCTTTGATGCTGCTGAAACCCACCCCTTGATCTCCATCATCTAGGGCATGCTTCAGAAGCAACAAGATTCTCACAGCTTGAGAAGCCAGGCCTAGCATTTCCCACAAGTTCCCCATGAGGCTCCAGCGGGCAGCGAGGGTTGCACTGGGCCTGTCACATTTTCTTGCTTTTGCTACTTGAACTAAACCTCCCACGAATTAATCTTTGGCCTTGGCTCAGGATCTTCACTGGGCTTTTGAGTCTCATGTAGCTCAGGTTGGCCTCCCTAGTAGCCAAGAATAACCTTGAATTCAAAATCCTCCTTGCTTCTACCTCCCATGTGCCAGAACCACAGATGTACACCACCAGGTCCAATGTATGCAGCACAGGGAACTGAGCCAAGTGCTTAGTGTATGCTGAGCAAGCACTCAACCAACGGAACCACATCCCTCCCTACTCCTGGCTTACCAACCTTCCTATCTACCTAAGTCCATCTCTACTAGCATCTTGGTCAGTGGATACTGGGGAGACCTGGCCTTTTGACCCCTCAACTTCTAATTGATTCCACTGCAGACACTTCTCCAGAGAGACACATTCGAGGCTCTGTCTTTACCTACTTCTAAAATTTCTCATTCATACACATCATAGGTGTCTGGGGTAGACATGGAATGGAAGACAGAAGCAATTCACTGCTCAGCCCTTCTCATCCTTTGTTAAGGAATGCAATTCACATGCCTTTAATTCCTCCCTTATTGTTAAGAAAAGGGCTGGAGCCCCTTTTCTTGGTTAAGAGCACTGGTTACTCTTCCAGAGGACCAGGGTTCAATACCCAGCATGGTAGATCACGACCATTTGTAACTCCAGTCCCAGAGGATCCAATGCCCTCTTCTGGCTTCCATTGGCACTGCATACATGTGGTACACAGATATACATGCAAGCAAAACATCCATATAAATAAAAAGTAGTAAGGAAGGAAACAAATATTCATTGAAAACCGTTAATTCCATTGGGCAGGGCAAAGACCTAGCTAAATGATAGGTGGGTTTATCATAAGACAATGTACTTTTCCTTTCCAGAATTCCCAACCCCCACCCACAAGCCAACAAGCCACAAGCTGGGTCTGCCTATCTTTCAGAGTCCTGATTTAGAAAGGCTTAACCTTTTCTCTTCTCTTCTGTCTTTTCTTTCAGATATGGCCCGAGCCTAAGCATATGCTCCCTGGTACTTTGGGCTTCCTTACATTTTCTGTAACCCCCCCCGCCCCCAACCACATAGCTATGAAGCACAGTAAGACACACAGGGTGCACACAACACCTCACAGACCATCGCCACAGGTTTGTCAGTAAGAGGACATTAGCTTACCTTTACAACATGGCAGAGCTTCTGTGTCAAAGCCGAGACTGAACTGACATCATAGTCTTGGAGACGAAATGTATAACCAAAAGTTTTAGCATATTCTGTAAACAGATCTGTCATCATAAGGCAGTTACCCTTTTGGGACCGCAGAAGCTTAACAAACTGGGCGGCTAGAGCTTTGAATCGCTCCACTTCAGTCAAAGTCAGAATTTTCTCTTCTCCACATTCCAACACCTTAGAAACACATAGGGCAAAAGGAGGGGTTTGAACACATGATTACATGTAGAGTTAAGTGGCAAGGAAGACTACACATTGGTCACTTAAGATAGGTATGTGTTATGAAGGCACACTTCTGCAAGAGCTCTTCCCTCAGTACTCAAACACACATGTAAGACATTCTTTTTCCTGGCAGTAAATTCTGTTATGTATGTTTTACAACAACAAAAAGTTTTAACACTTTTGGAGTCAAAAATAACGTTAATAAAATAACAAAAATCCAGCCCTGCTTGGAAGAGCATGGCATAAATACTCCCACCCCACCTCCAAGGGTGTTTGGGAAGCAGTGCTGCTTAAAAAATACCCAGTTAAATATTTAAAATCCTATTTTCAGTGATTATTTAAAAAAAGTTCTTCATCTTGTGTTAAAGATCGATCTATCTATCTATCTATCGTATATGAGTACACTGTCGCTCTCTTTATGCACACCAGAAGAGAGCATCAGATTCCATTACAGATGGTTGCAAGCTACCATGTGATTGCTGGGAATTGAACTCAGACCTCTGGAAGAGCAGTCAGTGCTCTTAACCGCTGAGTCCTCTCTCCAGCCCTGAAAATTATTTTTGAGGTAGAGTCTTGCTGCTTAACCGAGGCTGGCTTCCATCACAGAATTCCCCAGCCCTACCTCATAAATTCTGAGATTATAGAACAAATCGCACATTAACCTAAATTTACTAACAGGTCAACAATACAGTTTTTCTGATGAGGCTATTTCAGACTAAAAACACTAACACCTCCCTATACACTGCTCAGAAAAAAAGATGAATTAGAATCTCTTCACTTACTTGTAAAATCTCAGGTATGGCTTCCAAAAGTTCAAGCAGCTTGGTAAATCCATAGTATGCAAGTTTGCACTGCCGGCCAAAGTGGTGGTGGTAAGAAGGAATGAACTTGTTAAAGGGCATTCGGAAATGGGGCTGGTGGCGTAGCAAGTCCACAACATCTTTGGAGAACTGTTTTGTCCTTTCTATTTCGTCCTGAGTTCGTTCTTTAAATAAATAAAGCACCTTATAAATCAGGCATCCACCCACTGTGTTTAGTACCAACCCTTCAGGGCTCTGTCGGAGTCACAAGAGATCAGAGCTTTGCCTTCCCCAGCCACACAGCCCACAATAAGCACATGTACTTGGAACTAGGTTCTTGTAGCCAGTGGTTCTCATACAGGCTCAAGGCACAATCCTGGGAAATAAGGGTGTTATTGTGGGAGGTGAAAGATACACATGTCATCACCACAAGATAGGGACAATTTCTAGAAATCCTGTCCACACCTATGTGAACAAGACACAGAAGTCTGGGTGCTTCAAGCAATAAGATGTTATTTCTGTAAAATCACACTTCTGAACATTCACATGTTTTTTTGTTTATTTGATCTCCAGTTAAAAGTTATCAGCAGAAAGGAGTTATTAGGCATCAAAATTGTAACAAAACAAAAAAGTACTTAAATATTGACCATCACACCTGTTCATTTTAAACTGATTGAAAAAGGATACTACTGTTTTAACTCGGGAAGCTTGTGACCTCAGAGATAGAGACTCTCTCACTGGTAATGGGCAGAATAAGGTATCTCTCAGACTTGACTGAATTACAACTGGAAAGACAAATGCTACATTTCTCTGTGTTTGCTTTCTTCCAAAATACGCATAGTGAAATAATTCTCAGAGCTAAAATGGATTCTCCATCAGATAATGTGGACACTAGAAACATGCACATAGCTGGGAAGCATTTAACAAAATGCTGGTTACGGCTTCTCCCCTTTGAGTAGATTCTTTGCCTGCCTCCCTGCCTGCCTGCCTGCCTGCCTGCCTGCCTTTTCTTTCCTTAAGACAGGGTTTCTCTATGTAATCTTGGCTGTCCTGGAACTCAACTGTGTAGACCAGGCTAGCCTTGAGTTCACAGAGATCAGTCTGCCTCTGCCTCCCAAGTGCTGGGATTAAAGGTGCCCCGATAACCAGTGTGTTCTTACAGGGCACATGGCTTCCCTTCTTCCAAAGAACACAGGTTTTGTGCACCAGGTAATGTTATAAACTACATTGAAAGAAACCATTAAGAGCTACAGAAAGGGAAAGAAAAGTGCACCCCCCAACACACACACACAATTAAAGTAACTATTCCATTTAAAAGTAAACACTGACTAGGCCCAAATCCCAGCACTTAGGAGACTGAGGTCAGAGTACTATTGCAAGCCTGGGCTACACAGTGAAATCAGGTCTCAAAAGTACAAACAATAGCACCACTGAGATAGACAATATATACCTCTTTTTCGGATACAAATAACCATGTCATCATCTTGTTGGGACAAGCAAATAGTTGTGTCTGGGATCTCTGATATTATATCAATCAAGTCACAAACACCATATTCCGTGACATCCCAGTCCTTTGAGAAACACCTATGTTTTAATATGGGAAATAGGCAAAGAATGAGTAAAATCATTGCCACAATAACAAGCTTTACAAAAGACTTTTTTTTTGTTTTGTTTTAAAGCTTCCCATTAACTCACCAATGATAAGCCTGTGAGAAATCCCTCACAATGACCTGCTTGCTGGCCTGAGACTTGAGAAGTTTTAGTAAATCCTGAGTAAAGCGCTTCACCTGGGCCCTATGAGTGAGGGTCAGCAGACGCTTGGAGCCCATTCCAAGAATCTGAAAATGAAATGTTCTAATTACTTATACTATGAAGAACTCAAAAGATTATGTTGTGCCAACCTTGTCCCTGTCTTTCTTGCTCTTGTTACTTTCAACCTATCTCCCTGAAATATATTGTCTGCAATTTGAAATAGAAAACAATTCAGTATATATAGTTAAAAAGAACAATGACCCAACTGTCTGGGGCCAAGATCATTTGTTTGCTTGTTTTTAAAGTACCATTGTCTCAAAAGATCATGAGCACAAAGAGGAAGTGCACATGTTCAGTCTGAATGACTAATTTCATCTCTAAAAGACAGATGAAGTTTTTCAGGCCTTTTTAACAAGTAGGAAATTTTTAAAACACTGTCTTCAGGGAAGTTATACGCAGTCTAGATAGGATCCAATAAACCCTAACCCAGTGACTAATGTCCAACTCATGAAAGGTAAAAGAGCACTTAACACCCTGGTAGGTACCAACTTGAAAGTGCATTATGCTCACAGCAGCCCCTTATGATAATGAGCATTCTAGAAAACACTGCTGGAAAACAAGTGTCAGCCCCTAGAGACTAGAAAGAAAATGCCCACAGGCCTCTAAGGAATTCTTTTAGGTTGGAATTTGTAGCTTCTTGAAAACTTAAGAGGGCTCCTTCATTTTGAAGCAAGCTCTTACATGATGTCTAGCTCAGAATGGCTTTCTGAGAAATGAGAACTATTTTGTCTGAGTTCTTGGTTATGGCAGCTGAAGTCATGGAAGAACACACATTTCTTTAAACAAGTTATCCCTTGTATCATTTACCTGCAACACATGAGGCACAGCTTCTAATAGTTCAATCAGCTTGGAATAGCCATAGTCTGAAACCCGACACTGTTTTCCAAAATGGTGATGGTATGAAGGGATAAAATTGCTGATTGGTAGTATACAAGATGGCTGGTTCTTCAGTAAATCAATGACTTCTCTGCTGAACTGAATCAGCTGAGGGTTTCTCACAGGACTTTTAGAACGAAGAAGCCAAGGGTCTAGAAAAGAAAAACAAAACAAAAAACCATGAGGCCTTAGGCATGATTTCACTGGCTCAAAGGTTCTTGTGTGTTCTTAGCTCAGGGTCACTAAGTAGCAAGCAGTTGTCTCAGGTCTCAGCTTGTACCATAGGCACCACAGAGCCACATGACCAGACCCTCCTACAGAGAGGCAAACCATTTGCCCTAATTCTCAAATAACAAAACAAACAAACAAAAAAAATTCACAAAGCACTCTAGGGTTACAGTAGAAGTGAAGATGAACAAGGACTTTCCAGACTACACTGGCTATACTTCAAAGATCCATTTGTAACTTACTCATCATATTTTTCCCACAAACACAGTCTAGATAGGCGAGGTGGCCCATGAGAATGGAATTAACCAATAGTGGAGCTGAAATTTTACCCAGAAAGCTATGGGAAACAATAATTTGAACAGGATGGGAAACTGAGGCAGAACCAGATTTATCCACCTACCTCATTATCTATCCACCCTAGCAGGACTGGACCATCCTATGAAGACCACATTCACAGCAATATCCCTGCCTGTCTCT
Source organism: Tokudaia tokunoshimensis (assembly GCA_036184795.1). Taxonomy (NCBI): domain Eukaryota; kingdom Metazoa; phylum Chordata; class Mammalia; order Rodentia; family Muridae; genus Tokudaia; species Tokudaia tokunoshimensis. The sequence goes on from BTHU01000010.1 coordinate 104,879,412, forward strand.
TAAATGCTATAACAAACAGGTCTGCACCATCAGGTTTCTAAAAAGTGCTTACACCAGAAAAAAAGCTTATCTAAAAAAAGGTGTTGCAGACATGGCTCAGCAGTTAAGAGCACAGGACCCAGGTTCAATTCCTAGTACCCACATGACAGCTCAGAACTGTCTGTAACTCCAGTTTCAGAGTTTCTGACACCCTCACACAGACATACATACAGGTGAACACCAATGAACATAAAATACAAATAAACTTAAAAAAAAAAAAGCCTAAGTAGAGCTGGTATAGTGGCAAATGTCCTTAAATTAATCTCAGCATTGGGGCAGAGGAGGCTGAAGCAAGAGGATTATAAATTTAAGACAAGCCTTAGTTATATAAGTAAGACACTATCTCCAATAATGATAACAAAGATGATAATAGAAAAACTAAAAGCAAAACCTAAAAAAAGAAAAAGAAAAAAAAAATCAAACAAAAATCTTTATACAGAAGTAGAAGGGATTTGTGGATTCAGCACAAGAGAGAGGTCAGGAGTCTCTCATGGCCCTGTGTAGCCTAAGACTGAGAGAGGAGAGGACAAGGTTTAGGAAGGAGCTTCTGTCCAGGGCTCCCCCAGAGCTGCTGACTCAGGCCAGGCTTTCTACCTTTAAACAGAAGTGCAAGCCTAAGAAGGAAGACACAATAGGGCCAAAGAAAAAAGGAAGTAAATTCATGCGTGCGTGCGTGCGTGCGTGTCTGTGTGCACGTGTGCAGCTGGTTCTCTCCTTCCACCATGAGGATCCTGGTGTTCCAACTCAGGTTTTTAGGTTTTATGGCAGATGTCTTTACTCTCTGAGCCATCTTGCTGGCCCAATTCTAGTATCTTCAGAAGTCAGGTTCTACCAAGATTTAAGATTGGAGGAGACGCTCTGGTGAAAATCAAAACCACAGATTCCTTCTGTCCTCCCTGTAGACAGGTGGGAGTTGTAGGGCACAATCCGTGACACTGGCCCACCTACCAGTGTTGGGAGGTGGGGGCTTGTTGTGAATCCACTTCACTACTTTGACGCCATTCTGAGCAGTGGCAATGTTCACTCCTGGAATGCAGGTGATGAAGTGCTCTAAGGGGACACCTTTGTGGCTGTCTTGCGTAATATCTAGGTCACCAAACTCCGCAGCATAGCAATCTGGAAAGCTGAAGGGATGAAAGGTTAAGTGAGAATAAGGAAAAGGGCAGTGCAGGCAGAACAGCAGGTTTTAACCAGTGTATCTGGTGAGAAGTAGCTGCTGGAGTTAATGCCTCTGTGACATATTCTAATAGCTGTAAAAATCCCTGGGCAGTGTTTAGTAGGGAGTTAAAGTGCTGTGGGTTGTCAAGACCACCAAGTTGGCTTTTGTCTGCAGCCCAGAGTGGTTCAATGTACTCTAACAACTGAACTCCTTTAGAGCCGTGGCACCTGAACACAGGTGAAATCATGCACTCTCATGGCACTTGTGCAGCTTTCAAATTGGAAGCATTTCTTTCCTGCAATGAAGAAACTGTTCTCACTTTTGTTTGTGAAATTCAACATAAACCCAGTTTCTTGTTGAAATACTAAGTGCATGATGCATTTCTCAAAGCTTCTACCCTAGGACAGAACCCTCCTTTAATCCTTGCTTCCATCAGTAGGCAGACTTCAGGACAACCCTCCAAGCACTCTACTCCCAACGGCTCACATGGCTCACCTTAGCAAAGGCACAGTGCCCTCGTGGGTCTGCAGAAGACTATGAACTTGAGGTGCGAACACTTTCAAAGAGAGAACCACGAAAGGAATCTTGTAAGAGTCTGGATCAAATACAAGTTCACTGCAGGAAAGACAGCAAACAGTAAGCTGACCTCTCAGGAGTGGAGAGCATTCCCTGCTCACACTTTTTGGAGGGCACTGATGTACCTGAAGTCCTTGTTAGAGCAGTGTTGCTTGCAGACAGGTTCGTGATACTCCAACTCTTCAAACAGAACTGGGCTGCAGTTTGTGGAGGAGCCATCATGTGACTGGGAAGAGCCCAGGGGGCTCTGGCGTGCCTGGTTACTGGGTAAGAGACACACCAACCGCCCGTTTCCCTGTTCACGGATTGCAATCGTGTCTGTTAATTTATATAAATCAGACACATTTAACTTGTGTCCATACCTACGAACAGGAAGAGATGTTGGTTTAGAATGGTTTTCTTTGATTATGTAGAAATACCTGATCTGTTTAATAAAACAACACAGAATGGCTTTCCCATCTCTCCAAGAGTTAAATGAAACTATTGACTGAGCTCACTCACTCTTAAAACCACATGGCTCCCTGCTGGCTACAACAGTACTACCATTTCATAGAGCCTTCCCATGCCAGTGTTCCCAGTGTCTAAGATGGGAGTGCTCTCAACATGTGTCACCTCCAACCACTGCCCTCTGAAGTGCACGCCTTTAGAGAGCTTTTGCACCACACTGAATTCAACTTTGGACCACTGTCCTCTGTACCTGGGCTCAACCCTGACCTGGACCTGCTATAGCTGCAGCGTAATGGTCCAGGCTCTGGATGCAGACAGGTTTCAGTTCATATGCTGACTCTACTTCAGCCTTTTATAAACTTAGTTAAGATACACAACCAATTTGAGTCTCAATTTTGCTGTCTTTAAATGTTGTGATAACTTGTATCACAACTGCTAAATGAGGACCAAGTGTGATTAGGCCTGGGTATTAGTAACTCCTTCTTACCTCTCCAGGTTCTATTCCCAGTGCCCTATATCCATCAAGCTTCTTCCCTACCAACACCAGTCCCTGGAGTCTCCCCACAGGGGGAGATGTATTCTCTCTGTGTTATTCTTGGTCTTAAATTCCTGTCTGCTTTAGAGTGAAAATAACCTCTCAGGATTGACATCCATTCAAGCTCTAACCTCTTCCTTCCTGGCTCTAAGTCAGTCGTCCTCAAACCTCACCCCGCTGAGATTTCCCCAATGTCTGGTATGCTCTCTCTCCACATACTTTCCTTACCTACCCTTACCCTCTGGGACCTTGCTTGACTCCTTGGCCTTCCATCCAGCTCTCCCTTCCACCTCCTTCTGGTTCTATCTGCTTCTCTGCCCATCATAAATAATGCCTCTTCATCAAATAGCAGCTATTACTTTCAGAGTCAACCTCTCTCACAGAGAGCCTCCAAAATAGCACTTCAACTCTCTCTATAGAGACTCCAAGATGCCCTATAACTTTTACGTTCAAAACCAAGACCCAACACAATCTTCTACTCAACAAACTGCTTCCTGTTAAACATGTCCTATATGTTTAACCCTGCCATCTTGCTTCTTACCCAACACCAGTCCATTTTTTTTAACAAAAAGATCTTTAAAAATTGTTCTTTCATGTGTATACATCTTTTGCTTACATGTATGTCTGTGCACCACATATGTACAGTAAGTACCCTTAGAGGTCAGAAAAGGGAATCAGATCCACTGGAGATAGTTATAAGTAGGTGTGAGCTGGGAATTGAATTTGGGTCTACTACAAGAGCAGTCATTGTTCCTCCTAAATGTTGAACCATCCCTCTAGTCCAGTGGTTCTCAACCTTCCTAATGCTGTGACCCTTTAATTCAGTTCCTCGTGTTGTGGTGACCTTAACCCATAAAATTATTTTTGTTGCTACTTCATAACTGCAATTTTGCTACTGTTATGAACTGCAATGTAAATATCTGATATACAGGATATCTGGTATATTACCCCTGTGAAAGGGTCATTCAACCCCCAAAGGAATCACTACATACAGGTTGAGAACCTCTACTCTAGCCCATCCACCATCCATCCATCCACTTATTTAGTTTTTGAGACAGCCATCTCATGCATGGCCTTGCACAGCTGAGTATGTCTCCTCTGGCCTCCACTCCCAAATGTTGGCCACCAAGCCTCAGAGAGGCTTAAAATTTCTATGGCACATAGTTCTCTTTGTACTCCAATTACATCAGCACAAAATTGGGACTGGCATAGGACTTTGCCTTTTTTTCGTCCTCTCCTTGAGAACAGCTCTCACCCCCATACCTTTCTCTTCCCCTCGTTCCTCAAATACACGCATCGGCTCATCACTCAGAGTGACTGCCATATACCTCTTGCTGCCTGGACCTCTGAAGCACTCATTTGTCCCTGTACCTCCTTTTCATTGACATTTCTCTTTGACTCACAGATTTTGTGAGATCTTTCTCTTGCCTTCTAAGAAACTCTTTGGGTACAGAACAAATGCAAGTCTATATTTTCTGCAGTACCTCAGCCTTTCATTCTACTAATAATACCTGCTATGCATCTACTTTACACTAGACACTGAGGATTCTAATTCCTGTCTAAAGTATAGAGCAAGCTCACAAATGCTAGTGGAAGAGTAACAAACTAGCATGCAAAACAAAATAAAAAAGACTTAGCTTTAGAAGCTATGATGGTTTGAATGAAAATGGTTCCCCTAAGCTCTTACCATGTGGTACTATTAGGAAGTATAACCTTGTAGGAGGTGTGGCCTTGTGAGAGGAAGTATGTCACTGGGGATAGGCTTTTGAAGTTTCAGATGCTTAAGCCTGTGTGTGTGTGTGTGTGTGTGTGTGTGTGTGTGTGTGTGTGTGTGTGTGTCTGTCTTTGTCTGCCTCCTTGTTGCTCTGGATCTGGATGTAAAACTCTCAAGCTCCTTCCCCAGTACCATGTTTCCCACTATGACAATAATAGATTAAAGCAGCTCCAATTAAATGTTTTCCTTTTTAAGAGCTGCCATAGTCATTGTGTCTCTTCACAGCAATAGAAACCCTAACTAAGACAGAAGTTGCTAAGCTAAACGGAATAAAGGGAGTGGTGACCTCAGGGCAAGACCCTCACCCAACTAAGCTTCCACTTCATGAAAAGGAATTGAATAAAAGCTTATGGTCAGGCATGGTTGTGCACACTTTTAATCCAAGCACTCAGAAGGCAGAGGCTGGTTGATCTTTGAGTTTGAGGTTAGCCTGGTCTACAAGAGTGAGTTCCAGGACAGCTAAGCTTAGGCAGAGAGAGAAACCAATGAAAACAGAAAGCTGATATAATTGAATAAGAGGACCATGTTTCAGTCCCAGGAAGCAGCAGAATTTGGCATCTTCTGGCCACATGATTATGGCTTAGACTCAAGGATAGAAGAAAGTTATTGGAATTAGTTTTACTAAGACTAAGGAACACAACTAAGCCAAGCATATGTCAGGAGTGTCCCCGTATAAGGGCATAAAAATGCCACTGTGTGAAGCTGTGAAGGTGACTCCTGGAATGCCATGGAGACCCAAAATATTGGAGATGCCAGAGCCATGGGATACTTTCCAAGGAAACCTGATAACAGAGTGGAACCAGCCCGAGAGAAAGAAGTGTATTGCAGTCAACAAAGCTGAGAGAAGTCAGAGATCTGAAGAGCATTTTGACATCAGACACGCAGACTTGGGAGTTTGATCAGCTGGTTTGCAGTCTTGCTTTGGTGCAGTATTTCCTCATTATATCCTATTCCTCACTTTTGGAATGGAAAGGTATAGTCTGTGCCACTGTATGTTAGAAGTATGTGATCTGCCTTTTAATTTGATTTTCCAGATTACAGTTAAAGAGACTGACATGAGTATCAGAGACTTTGAACATTGGAGTGTTGAGACTGTGATAGACTTTGGGGACTTTTGAAGTTGGAGTAAATGCATTTTGCATTACAATATGGCTATAAGTCTATGGGGGCCAGGGAGTAGAATGTAGTGGTTTGAATGAAAATGGCCCCCATATATGTCTTTGTTGGAATAGGTGTGGCTTTGTCAGAAAGAAGTATGTCAACTAAGGGTAGACTTCGACATTTCAGAGTCTCAAGCCAGGCCCAGAGTTTATCTTCCGGCTGCCCAGGGATTCAGATGTAGAACTCTCAGCTACCTCTCTGGCACCATGTCTGCCTGCATGCAACCATGATGACAACAGACTAAACCTCTGAAACTGTAAGCCAGCCCCAATTCAATGTTTTCCTTTAGAAGATCTGCCATTGTCATGGTGTCTCCTCATAGCAACAAAACCCTAACTATGACAGGAATTTAAGTCTAAATTTGCTAAAAAGAAAGTTGTTTTAAAAAAAAGTTAGATTCAAATTTCCAGTCTAAATAGCACAATCTGCTGTTTGTCTTCCCTGGTGAGAAGTTCCTTAAGGGTGAGCAGGGCAGCTTTTTTACGTGGAAGTCACCAATCACTAGTGCACCAACAGAACAATCAATGAAACTTACTTCTTTTCATAGATGTCTATAAATTTAAAGAGAGGCAAACAACAGGCAGGAGCATCCTGAAGAATAGACATTGTTTCTGTACTGTGGGACAAAATCCATGAATTAGAGAACAGACCACTCCCATATATTACAAAGTATATTTTTTAAAGATTCATAAAATTAAAACAATGTCAAGCAAAGTAAACTTACTAGTTTCTGAAATGTTACAGTCTACTTTTCAGAAAAGTTAAAAGGAAAATCAAAAGGATTTTGGGACTAGCAATGAAAACTGATCAATTCATTCCTTGGAATTCCTTAGGACTCAGGAATACCATGTCACACATCTGTATAGCAAAAAATCATAGGCTGTTCTGAGGACGGGGGATGGGGGAGATACACTGGGTTTTAACTCAGAGTGAAGGCAGAATAGCTTGAATTATCTCTTGCTGTGTATAGGTTATGTGTTAGATGGTTGGGACTGGAATTTCTGCATGTGAGTGGACGTGTAACTGCACAGAGTATTATCTTCATCACCCTTTACAAAAATGTACTAAAAATACTCAAAGAAAGACAAACAAAAAGCTCAACCCAGAAGGGTGATTAGCCTGGAGCCACAGAATTAGCGGTTTTTCTCCATTTTCTCCAAACACTGCAAAAACCTGAGTATTATTTTTATTCTAAGAAATACAACAAACAAACAAAATTCACCCACAACCTTAAATACTTGCCAAGTACAAATCACAGAGAAGACCCCTGATATTCCAAAACACAGAGTGAATCTTATTTTACTAGCTCCCCACAGCAGCATGAGGATTAAGAGTGTTGTAAGAGCCTATACTGACTCAGTCAGCAGAAAGACACTGCACTAGGATTCTGAGGCAGGAGTGTACACTTTTCAGGATTCTGTGCTTTACTGTAGATGTCTGCTAGTCTTAGAACCTGTTCTGGGTATGCAGCATGCTATTTCATTCCCAAGGGTCTGCCAAGTTCAAGCTGTGTTTGGCTTTTGCTTAATGACTTGAACAAGAGCCAGAGGGCAGATTTCAAACCCTCTTGATTCACAACAGCCATTATTGCATACAGGAGGAACGGGAATGTGATAAAACCAATTATTATTATTTTCCAAACCATCTGTGGGTCAAGTTGTTATGTCCTGAAGTGCATGGCTAGGATGCTTTTTACCTCAGTAAAGAGAGTGACTTGTTGGCAGCTCCTGTGGAGAGTGAGACCAATATCTTCTTGCTGCCAATTTTGTGCCTGTGAAGGCTGTTCACTGCACAGATTGCTTCATGCAGGTTTCTCATCTGCACAATGGCCTTGAGCTGGTAATCAGTATGGGGACTGAGCTCAACACTCTTCACCTACAACAGGACAAAATAAAACAACACTACCAGTATCTATCTAGTACCTGTCAACTACAAAAGTTAAAGTGAACTGTCAGGGCCTGCACAAGGTAACTTGTCTGAATGAGATACTGCAAGTGACCAGAGAGAAAGTGATCTTCAAAGAAGCTATCCTGGCCAGTCTGCTTTTTGGCTCTGGCACATACCACTCTCAGAGGCCAACTCAGAGAGCTTTTACAACTCTGCAAAATACCAGGTTTATAAAAGGTGCTTTTTTTTTTTTCTTCAGCAAGCTGCACTTGAATACTGAGCTGGGTACATTGAGATAGCCAACATTATTTTAGACCAGTGGATCTCAATCTGTGGGTCAAGACCCCTTTGGTGGTCAAACAACCCTTTCACAGGAGTGTCATATCAGATGTCATATATATCAGATACTTATAGATTACTATTCATAACAGTAGTAAAATTAGATACAAGGTAGCAATGAAATGATTTTATGGTTAGGAGTCACCACAACATGAGGAACTGTATTAAAAGGTCAGCCTTAGTAAGGTTGAGAACCACTGCTTTAGACTTTCTGTATTTGTGCACATAGCTCTAAATAAGTCCCTCTATGACAGGCACATCTCATGGCTAGTTTTATTTTCTCTGGGGTGATATCATAAAAACTATGTGTTCTATATTTCTTCTAACACACAGAAGGACAAAGAAGTTCAAACCTTCCCAGTCATACCCATGTCCCAGCTATGGCTGTGTGTGTCCAATTAGGCCCTCTGGCATTGAACTCCACCAGTTCAATAAAACTGGCAATGACAGGGAGGGGACGGAGGGAGGGAGGGACAGGACAGACACACAGCTGGAGAAAAAGCTCAACAGTTAAAAGCTTACACCATTCCTTCCCTGGTCTTCCAGAGGACCAGAGTTCAGTCAAAGCATCCATACTAGGTAGCTTAAAACCTCCTGAAACTTTGGCTCCAAGAGATCTGACACCTCTGGTTTCCAAGGGCACCCATATGCCACTAATTTAAAAATAAATCTTTTTTTTTTAAATAAAAGAGTGAGGCTGAGTATTGTGGCTTACGCCTTTCATCATATCAATTGGAAGGTTGAGGCAGAAAGACTCCTACATGCTTGAACTACAGAGTTGAGATCCTGTCTTGAAAATATGACCCACTTCCAAAAATCCAAACCAATTACCCAAATAACAAGACTGAAGTTACCTGGCCATGCCTGGAAAAGGCTTCCTGGAGGAGCTGCTGCAGCTCCTTCCGGGACAGCCTGTAGTCCACATTGCTGACCTGGATGTCAACACCATTTGCAAATGGGTCTGGGCACTCAGCACCGCTGCTGGGATTGGCAATGTTGAAAGCAAGTGGTGAGGCTCTATTCAAAAGGTTTGGAGACATACTCCTGGAGAAAACACATAAGATACCGTTCTATGCACTGAGGTTCTGCCACTCTGGCTTTGTCTGAAGCTACTGATGAAGAGACTTTTCTATTTGATTTTGCAATGTGTTTTACCTTAAACCTATGCTGATTTAGGCTTAATGTCTAAAGTATGAGTGGACCTCAATAAAAAAAAAAATTATTCAATATCAAATGTTATTTCACAGAAATATTTAAAGCAAAAAGGAATAAATATTCCTTAGGAAGCCTTGCTGAATTGAAATTCCACTCTCAGCATTTTAGTCTTACAAATTTAAAAATTTAGCCTCAAGCTAGAGAGATGGCTCAGCGGTTAAGAGCACTGACTGCTCTGCCAGAGGTCCTGGGTTCAATTCCCAGCAACCACATGATGGCTCACAACCATTTGTAATGGGATCCGATGCACTCTCTAGTGTGTGTCTGAAGACAGCTGCAGTGTACTCATATAAATAAAAAATAAATAAATCTTTTAAAAAAAATTTAGTCCCTAATGCTTAATTTTAACCTCCTCTGATTAAAGGCAGGCTCTGGTGTCAACTGTTACACGAGAATTTATACATTTCCTTTCTGAAGTAATTTTTTTTTTTTAATTTTTTGAGACAGGGTGTCATCATGTAGCTTTTGCTGTCCTGAAATTCACTATGTAGACCAGGCTGGACTAGATCTCACAGAAATCTAAGATCACTGCCTCCCAAGTGCTAGGATCAACACTGTATTTGGCTTTTGCAGTGATTCTTAACCAGCTCTGCAAAGAAAATGCAGTGTGAGAACTGGTCCTTACAGCAGCCTCATCTGCCACATTTCACAAAGTGATGTTCCAGCAGTCTTCTACGAAGTGCCATATTATGAGCGGCCGATGCGCATCTCATTTTGGCTTCCCCGAACACCAAGAGTGTAAGATGTTGTTTGTCTAATTGGTTGTTTTTATTTAAGGTCTTGATAAGTTACACAGGCTGGCCTTGAACTCATCAGGTTTGTGAGTCTCCTGCCTCAGCCTCCCAAATTCTGAGAATTCAGGTATGCACCACCACACCTGACCATGAAGACATCTTAATGTTCTTCCCTGTTGACATGGACTTATCTAGCTTTCCAAATGGAAGAGGAACAATGGAGGAAAGCATTGCCTCAGAATGCCAGCTATCCTAACATGAAGGGAGGGCCTGGCAATGAGAGATGTCTCTAACACAGTGATCTATAACCTTCCAGTTGCATAGCCATCCCATAGGTGAAAAAGCTGGACTTACCTCGGAGACCAAGACTGAGAGGTGAGCAGAGGGCTGACTTGCCTTGAGGCAATCAGCTTGCTGAATGCAGATGGGTAGCTTACTTGGAAGACAGACTCCTCTCTCTTCTTCTCTACAGGAGAGCTGGCAGTGCTCTGGGAACTGAGGTTCTCTTTTCTAAAAGGATGGAGAATTTGAGAGTCATGTCACAGGTCTCCATACTTTCACAGAAGCAAGTCCTACAAAAGAAAAACTGGACATACTTCTGATTGCTTCTGTAAAGTGGCTCCGTCACACCTGTGCTCTTCAGGACAGGCACTGAGGCAGTTGGGCCCCTGTCAGGCAGTGCTGCCACCCTCCCAGGGCCTTGCTGATGGTCCCTGTTTCCATTGCTAGTCTTTGACTCCATTCGGCACAGCTCCTGTAAAGACACAAGTGCAGTGGTCTTAAACCTAAGTATCTCAGGTGGGTTAGATTCTACAGAGTAAAATGACTGAGTCTCAGCAAACACCAAGGTAAGAAGACACAACAGGAGCCAGCAGGCCCAGAGCACACAGAAAGAAACCAAATCTGCCATAAACTTCAGAAAGCAAGAGTTATCAAAATTACCTGTAAACTTTTAATGTTTGTATTTTTTATAGCAGATCCAGAATTTGCCTGCAACTCTTTCCCATTCATGGCTTTGACACTGGGTGACTGTTCACTTGTGTCTTTGATGAGGCACAATTTTGTGTTCTTAACTTTTTTGGGAGACTTCACTTTATCGGCAATAGCATTTGAATTCTTGGCCTCAAAGAATTCTCTATGTTTTGGAGTAAAGGACACAATGATCCTGTTGCCAAAGACATCTTCATTTTCCATTCGCTTCTGGGCCCGCTCTGCACTGTCTTGGTTTATGAAGCGGAGAATTGCGCTGCACCCTGTGATACTCAGCACCTTGCCACCACAGTTATCAGAGAGGCGCCTGAGCCTGTTGCTGATGCTCTTGCCATCTTTATTTGCTGGCAGGTTATAAACATAGAGTAGAGTGTGGCACTGCAAGCATAGGAAAAAAAGTGCTGAATATCAGGTTCAGTCAAATTATACATTCAATTTCAAAAGAAGAACAAGTGCTGTCTGCACTTCAGCTGATACACAAGAGGAAAGAACAGCAACATTACAACTACAGTGTAATGTTCCCAATAATCAGCTAGGCACAACTATAGTGTGTAATTCCATTTCTATACAATGTCTAGAAAAGGTCAACCTAGAGACTGGTGACTAGCTGCCTCGGGTGAGGAGGAATGGTGACTAGCTGCCTGGGGTGAGGAGGGATCACTACTGACTAGCACACATCACACGGAAACCATTTCAAACTTAAGGTACAATGCAGTAAATATTATAAGCCATTGAAATGTACTTGTTAGTCAATAGCCTGTAACTTCTGTGGTAAGAACCCTTCCAGATAACCAGGAATCTATGCACCAAGAAATAAAACAGTGCAAATGCTAAGAGAATGATAACTGTGCACAGACTAAAACTGGAAGCCACAGAAAAACATTCAAGGGCAACAACAGCAAAAGAAAAGTTTTGCTTTTTAAAAAAAAAGGTTTAGTAAGGTCAACTATATGCAAATAGTACTTTTTAACCTGTCACACTGGCAAACATCTTAAAGAGACATTCATACTTCTCAATGACAAGAGTAGGAATCAATATCACTTTCTTGGAGGACAAGAAAGATGTTACCAGTAATTTCTAACCCAGAGCTACCACAACTGAGAAAGTACCCTCCAAAGATTCCCTGGATGAGCTAGCTGAAAATAGAGGAAAAAAAAAACTTTGTAGAAACGTGTCCTGTAATAGGCAGATTGCTTAAACAAACCAATGACCAGTCACAGGCATGCTATCAGTGTTCATTTTTTGTTTATTTTGGTTTTGAAGACAGACAGGGTTTCTCTGTGTAGTCCTGGTTGTTCTGAAAGTAGCTCTGTAGACCAGGCTGGCCTCAAACTCAACAGACTTGCCTGCCTCTGCCTACTGAGTCCTGGAATTAAACGCATGCTCCACCACTACCCAGCTTGTTAGTCAGCATTCTAATGGCTAAAAATATGCGAGATTCATACCAGTATTTTATGTGGGCACAGAAATGCACCCAAGTTATGATATTAAGTTGGAAAAAAAAAGACATGTGACTTAAATTTTTTTTTTAACATTTGGAGAACAGTGCTGACCTGTAAACAGCAGTCTCAAGGTAGGCTGGACGGTTCTGTGCTCGACATGTTGTTTTTACACATTACTTTTGTATTGGGAACTTCCTTTTCACGTGGGTTATGTCAACCAGTCATCAACAAAATCTCACTCTTCCCGTGACACTAGCAAATCAAAACCCAGGCAAAGCTAGCACAACTTACTAAAGGGCTAGGCTAAAAAACAGGAAAGAAAAGCTGTACCATTACTACTCTGGTGAATGAGAAAGCATACCACATGACTTAATATTCTGGATAATAGATCTTTTTTAATCATAAGACCTCCTACATGGGCAAGCTCTGCCAAAATACAACGGATTTAATGGCCATTTACAGTTAGAGAGCACAAGACAGATACAGGAGGCAGGTAATGCAGCTCTAGCCACAGGTCCCCAAAACAAATAAGAAAGAGGTCCAAAAGGCTGCAGTAGGCTGTGATGCTATCCCTTGGACTAGAGTCTGCAACCTCCAACTGTGCATCATCCCTCACATGGTCTTCATTAGGATAGACTCTGGGCTTGCTGGCATCTGGTACTAGCAGGGAACACTAACTTCCACCTCCTTCTGTGATAACACTGGATGCTATCCTTTACTCTTGTTTTTGAGATAGGGTCTTACTCAGAATGCAGCCCAGGTTAGCCTGGAACTTGTGAGACACTGCTTCTAACTTCAAAATGTTCAGATTTACAGGTATATGCCCCAAGTACTGGGTTGGACATGATCGTTTATAAATACACCTGCAACCATAAAGTTATTTTATCAAATTATATATTAAAAGTGCATTTAAGGGCTGGTGAGATGGCTCAGTGGTTAAAAGCACTGACTGCTCTTCAGAAGGTCCTGAGTTCAAATCCCAGCAACCACATGCTGGCTCACATCCATTGCCCTCTTCTATTGTGTCTGAAGACAGCGACAGTGTACTCATATACATAAAATAAGTAAATCTTTTAAAAAAAAGTACATTTAATATATGGGACTGTCCTCCTGCACACCTCCGTGGAAGTCTTTTCCATCACTGTTAGAATTTCTTTCAGAGTTACACATGCATTCCCCCAAACAGTGTACCCATGGATCAGCACTGTGGCAATCATCCTTACCCCAAATCAATTCTAGCAAAAATGTTGAGCCTGGGAATGTGTTCACACTCCCCTAATATGCATCCACTACAACACCAACAGCATTCATGCATGACAAGAAAGACTGAAAAAAAGCACAGCTTCTGGTAGCTTGGGGGGGGGGGGAAGAAAATTGCCAGAGATGCACAACTGCTCAGCTTATCTGAAAGCAGGCACACAAGTGTGTGAGCTCTTGCCATGCTCTTTACCCATTATACCTGGGAGCAAAACGATGCTTCTTCCGCTGTTTCATTCATTTGACAGAAAGCACCCCTAGCCTTGGGAACAATGGCAAGTGCCTATCTCTGAAGTAAAGCCACAAGTTGGCTCTCTAGGCAAGTTTGAAAAACATTACAAGAAAACTCATCTGTATCTGCTCAAGACAAGAATTTGTGGTTTCTAAGCTTATTTCAAACTCTGATCAACCTCTCACAAAGAACGGCATTCTGGACTTGGTGACCCGTTACCAAGGGCAATCTCTCAGCCTCCAAAATCTACCACTAGAGAACAGCAAAAGCAACAGAAACCCACTCACAGGAATCTTCAGTGGTAACCTGGGGGGTAGATCAGAAATGAACTCTTCAAATCTGATCAGCTGGTTAGCATGATGTAACAAGGCTTCAGAGGCCTGGTTTTTATGTACCAAAATGATGTGGAAACCATGCCGGTGCCTAAGATCACTGAGTTCCAATGCAAAATTGACATCAGCTGAAAGAAAAAAAAAACAAGAATTAGAAACATTCAACAGGGCTGGAGAGATGGCTCAGCAGTTAAGAGCACTGACTGCTCTTCCGGAGGTCCTGAGTTCAATATCCCAGCAACCACATGGTGGCTCACACCATCCATAATGAGATCTGACGCCCTCTTCTGGAATGCCTTGAAGACAGCTACAGTGTATTCACATATAATAAATAAGTAAACATTAAAAAAAAAAAAAAAAGAAACATTTACCAAAGACAGCCCTGGACAGCTAGTGCCATGTCCAAGAAGACAGGCAGGCCTGGCTCAGGGTCAGTCACTCTCCCCTTTTTGAACAAGAGCACATTTTCTCTCGAAGGACTGACATGACAGGGCAATCATAGCACACACATAAGACTTGGTTACCTTCTAATATTAGCAGGGAATAGGTATTAACACATTGGGGAGATGCAAATCTGAAAATTATTCATCTTGCATTTTTTAAGTTATAATACCCACCCCCCACATACACACAAAATAAAACAAACCATTTTCTTGAAAAAAACTGGCCCTGCAATAACTCATGGAGAACAACTAAAAATTTAGATTCTGTTTTCTTTAAGTTTTTCAGTTAAGTGTTCTCTCATGCTTGATTCTCCTGCCTTAGCCTCCTACATGCTGAGATTATAGGGGTAAGCTACGTCAGGCTGTAGACTCAGCTGTTTCTCTGAACAGCTACAAACAATCACCATCACTGCGTGCCCTGTGTTCACATCTCTATGGTTCTTTGGCTTGCCATTTCGATAACTCCCATGCAGCGAGTGTGGCTAAAACCAACAGAAGCTTTGACACTTACTTGACACAAGAACCACAGTAGCTGGAGCAGTGTGTGTATTTGCGAACCTTCGCAGGCTCTGACGGAGTTTATCATCAGCAGCATTCTTTGCAGTAGCATTTATGTGAGCAACAGTTACCTGTGATCATTTATCAAAAGGGTCATTGAACAAGAGCTAGGGTTAGAAAACTGCCTCACACGTGGTCCACATTTTTTTTTAAACAAAGGTCTCACTGTGTAGCCCAGGCTAGCCTTAAATTCTTCATCCTCCTGCCTTAGCCTCCTACATGCTGAGATTATAGAAATGTTCCACAACACCTGATCCCTAGTAGATAACACACAAGGAAAGAAGCTCTTCAATTATTATTGTTGGGAATGGGAAGGTTACAAGTGGATCTCAGTTTAAGAACCGGTTCTCCATATAAAAAGTGGAGAAATTACTGTCCTAATTCTCATTTCTAATTGCTTGAACTATTTATTATTTATCTCCCTTAAGAAAAGTAGGAAAAGGAAGTCAACTTCCAAATCAACAAGCATTGCACAATACATTTTGTTCATAATCTGCAAGTGGTAAGGTTAAGGTACACTGTGGAGTTCCATTTTATCACCTGTCTATGTCATCCACTGCCTGGAGACTACAGGATCTGGGGCTGCATGACAGATGGAAGAGAGAATAGCATCCGAAGGAAGCCAAAACCACCAACTCTTGTTTAAGCTATTACACTTAAAGCTGTCTCCAAAGCAAAGTACTTCAACCACATATAATTTTCATTTAGATTTGACAGTTTGTGTAAGTATGTATATCATACGATATATAACATATATAGATATCACATTATGATATCGAGTCACCATGTGGTTGCTGGGAATTGAACTCAGGACCTCTGGAAGAGCAGTCAGACTCCCTTGATTTAAATTTTAGTTCTTAATGCTGTGCATGATGGTGCATTCCTTTAATCTCAGCACTCAGGAGACAGAGATAGGCAGATCTCTGTGAATTCAAGGATAGTGTCATCTACATACCAACTTTCTAGGTCAGACAGGGCCATCTGCTAAGACTCTGTCCCTAAATAAATATTCTAATTCTTTCATTTATTGGCAATATACTCACAAAGAAGTGGTTTCCTTCCTAGATCTTCAATTACATGTACAAATACTACATCCATTCTGTATGCCTAGCTAACAGAGCAAGGTGCAGCCGAAGCAGACAGCATATGAGGCCACTACAGTGCATAGATAAAAGCAGTATGCGCTACTGAAAGATCGAATGTTCACATTTCAGCATTCTAGGAAAAACTGTGTGTGGCTTTCTCCCATTTGAAAACAGCAATATATATATATATATATATATATATATTTTTTTTTTTTTTTTTTAAATGGGCTAGAGAGATGGCTCAGCTGTTAAGAGCACTGACTGCTCTGCCAGGTCCTAAATTCAATTCCCAGGAACCACATGGTAGCTCACAACCATTTTTAATGGGATCTCTGGTATGTGTCTGAAGGCCGCTGCAGTGTACTCATATAAATAAAAATAAATAAAGCTTTAAAAAAGAAAAGAAAGAAGAAAAGCTTTTTTTTTTTAAAAAAATATCACTAAACCAATCTGGAATTGGGATTTTAAACACAATACCCCAAATAATCACATGTACTTATTATTCTGCTACACAGCAGATTTACACTTTTAAAAATTTCATTATTTTAAATTTTCTATTGTGTGTGGGTGTTTTGCCTGCATGTATGTCTGTGTACCACATGTGCACCTGGCACCTACGGAGATGGTATGTATGATTCCTGGGACTGACGTTACATACAGATGGCTGTTAGCCACCATGTGGGTTCTGGGAACTGAACTTCAGTCCTCTGGAAGTCAGTGCTGAGCAACTTCTCTGGCCCTCAGTAGATTATAAAGCTTAAAAAACAATCAATCAATCAAACAAACAACAACAAAACCTTACCTGACAATTATTCAACTCTTGAATAACTTCTTTGTTTTCTTTACTGATGTCGCACACACAGATAAACTCTGCTTCTCTGTGTCCTCTAAAAAACTTCTCACGGATTCTCTGTACAACAGTTGTTGCTGACCGGCCAGAGGGGACTGAGCAGTTTTCAATATCCCAGAAAACGCCAATGGGTGGGAGGGTCTCTAGCACCTGTCCAGTGATCGCAACTTCTGGTGACCCTTAAGAAATGTTAATACTTCAAGTTACACAAAGTGTAAAACAAACAACAAGCTAAGGTACTATAGGTAACTACCCATCATTCTAACCAGCAAAGACATCAAGTTTACGGATACCAACTTTACTGGCTAGCCTAAGTTGCAACCTTGACATTCCAGTGACATACTGAGACCATTCCTGTTTTTAGTAGCATCAAGCCTACAAATCAGTAGTGCCATGACCTCATCTCCTGCTGACCCAAGGTGCTTCTCCAATGATGACCAGAAACTGAGTGGACGCTAAGGTCCCTAGATCTGCTTCCACCTCAGTACAGGCCTAGCTTCCTGTTGGATATGGAAGAGCACTGAAAAGACCATCCAAGTGAAACTATAACACTGCTTCTCACTTGAAACTACTCTGGTACATTATGAACATCTGGTTTAACCTTTCAGAGATGTTTTCTTCACTAAAATATCACAATAACTACTTTTTAGAGAAATGATTTTGATTGAGAACACTCGCAGTGGTGGTGCACGCCTTTAATCCTAGCACTTGGGAAGCATAAGCAGGTCTCTTAAGTTTGTGGTCAGCCTAGTCTACAGATCAAGTTCCAGGACAGCCAGGGCTACACTGTCTTGAAAGACAAAACAAAAACAACAACATCAATCAAGACACTACTAAATTTTTCTACATACTAAATATGTGTAGGGAGGTGTTAAGAACCTAAGCTGAATTCAAATGTGATGGCACACGCCTTTGATCCCAGCACTCTGGGGCAGAGGCAGGCAGGCCAGCCTGCTCTAGACAGAGGGTTCCAGGACAGCCAGGGCTACACAGAGAGACCCTGTCCCAAAAAGCAAAAAAACAAAAACACATACACAATCTAAGTGAGCCCAAGTCTCTGACAACACTTAATAGACTTCTCATTTTCCTATACAGATTCTGATCTCAAACAGTCTCAAACCAACACAAAGGCCTTTAATCAAAATTTTTTTTTTGCCAAATGAGGGAAAGGCAGTCTTACATATACTTTAAAACACAAATGTACCCTTAGAATCACAAGGAAGATTTTAGAGGCAATTAAATACAACATTTGTGTAAAATATTGAAAACAACTCAAATGGAGGCTGTAGAGACCTCAAGAACACTTGCTTTTGCAGAGGACACTGGTTCAGTTCCTAGCATAGATACAGTGGCTGATGACCTTCTGTAACTCCAGTTCCAGGGGACCCAGTGCCCCTCTTCTGGTCTCCTCAAGCAGCAGGCAAACATTAGTAAGTTTACACACATGCATGTAAAACACTGTACACATAAAAGCGAATAAACCTTTGAGACTGGGGGTGGGGGTGGGAGAGAACTTAAATGCACTTTTAAATGCTACTCCATTATTTACCAAATTTTGAAGCAGTTTTGCCTAGACTGGTTGCCAACAACGAGGTCTCCTTTTCCATGCCTTTTGTTCCACAGCCATTACACAGAGGAATAGTTGGAGGTGCAGGCTGAGTACTTGGAGGTGGTATATTTGGCCAGATTTTAGCAGCATCAATTATACTATTTCTTGCTGGCTGTTTTAATTTTTTTTTTTTAAAAAAAAAGGAAGAAGTTTTAGACACATCAATACAGAACCTAGATTCATATACAACTGAAACATCATTCTAAATATTTCACCTTCCTACCTGCTGACCTCTGATAAAGTATATTTTCTAACAATCTTTATCATAACATTCAACTACCAATCCAGTTTCATCTCAAGAAACAACTTGAAACCTGGGACATCCATCTGATGTGAAGGAGATTTTACATGCACCTTCCATAAATGGCAGAAGAGCTTTCCTTTGAGCACTAGAATGTCTGGAGCCAAGTTTCAAGTTCCTCATATTACAAAAAGACAACGTGTAGTTACTTTCCTGCCATGAAAGGCCCCAAGTATAAGCTGAGTTTAAGTTATAAGAACTTGACTAACTGCATCCCAGAGACTGCAAAACTAAGGTGTCCTGTAGGACATAACTTTATGACCAGAGGCTCTAAAGGCACAAGATAAACATGTTAACTACACTGCACTTTTTTGGAAGGTCTCCCATTTTACCCTTTGCATCTTTTAGCACCAGAAGCAGCTATGCTGATGGAGTGTGATCTACATCAAGAAGAATCTTCAATCTTGTGCACAGTAAAGATATGGCAAGGTAGAGCCATTTAACAGAACCAGATCTCATCTTCCCCCAAAATAAATAAAAGATACAGACCTTGTTTAGACAGTCTTCACAGTAAAGTGAGCCCTTTAAACAAACCGGAGGTGCCACATTTAGGTGAAGAGAGTTGGTGCACAAGTGAGGTGTAAGCTCTGAATGGGAAAGGCGCTCTTCCAAATGCCCAGGAGCCCCACTTGGGAAATCAGAACAGGGGAAATAGCCAGCAGAGGTACAGCCCTGGAGAGTCTGGAACTGATGCAGCTTGTGTACATTACTGTGACATGACTGGAAATGGAGCTTCCCACAACACGACAGGTGCTTGCAGGAAGGTAGGTTACTTTCTACACACATGCTGGGGAAGTCATTCGCCAGGCCCACCAAGTTGTTCCTAGTGGAGGCATTCTGCAGTGAAGACACGGACTGGAAAGCAAAACCTGACCCTACTTGACAAGTGACTGTCCCGGTGCTTGGTGAGTCTAAGAGTGAGCCTGTGTGAATCAAGCTCCCAGAACCTCCACTACTGTCCCTGCCACCACCAAAACGCATGGGTGAAGTGGAGGGCTCATTAGGGCAATGAGCACAGCAGCTTACTTTGGGAATAGCTGAGAGCTGTACTCTAGGTTGCTGAAGAGAATGAATATCAGGAAGTGGGACTGTTGGGAAAAATTTAGAGCCAACATGAAGGGGAGATGGTAGATCCTTTAAGTCCACAGCAGCTTTCTTGTTCTCCATGTACTCTTTCTGAGGAGAGATCAGAACACAAGTGAGTTTTTGGAGCCACTGTGTTTTGTTCTTTCATACACTACTGCATTAAAAAATGGAAAATAATGTTCAATTCTCTTTACACCATTTAATCATAACTGAACAAATAGAACAGCATCCAGCTAAGACTAGAACAATCCTAATAGAGGTCTGCAGGAAGGCAACCAAAGAAACATACAACTTTCCCAAGTAAGCACCTTCTTGTGGGCAGCACTGGGAGACAGTGGTGACCTGCACCACAGAGCCTGCAAGACATTATTTTGAATGGAACATTTGATGTCATTTTTAGGGAACAAAACCCAAATAACAGAGGCCAAGGACCATGCGTATTTCAAGGAGGGAAGATGAGCGCCCTCTCCTGGCAGTATTTGGAGTTGATTGAGTGAGGCGCTCTTAAGCAGCCTGGAAGGAGTGCTGAGGTCAGCAGGCCTCAGGAATCCTTAACATGCAAACAATCTTCAGGGGAAACCAGAAGGTCATTCCTAGCAGTTTCTGTAATACCTCTCATTGCAGGCTGTTGGATTTATGTTGTCCACTCGGTGTCATTTATCTTATGTATCTGATAGTTTTTATGGATAATTGTTTGGGTTGTAAACGCCTATACTCTTTATTAAATGAACCTAATTAAGAGACTTAAAAAAAAACCAAACAACTAAAATTAACACTATGTTTGTCAAAATCTTAAGATAGTCAGGCAGAGAGGTCTGTTCTAGCAAGCCAGATTAACAATCCATACCTCAGAGACTATACATAACTTCACCTTGCTTCAAAGCACTGTCTAAAGAAAACTGATATGTACAAATCATGATTTCACAGACAGCATTCAAGGAAGGTGGTTTATAAGCAAGTGGCTTCCTTTCATTTATTCCTGTAGGTGGTAACAGGTTTTAGTAGAGTTTTCCTTACAGGAGAAGACGATATTCCAAACACTATGAATGACACCTACCATTTGCCCAAAATGGCCCAAATGTGCTGCTGACAGCATTGAGGAAACACTGAAGCTTTAATGCAGCTTTTATACTGTGGCCAGTGCAAAGATACAGTAATTAGAACTATCCATTCTCAATTCAAACTCAACACCACCAAAAAGAAAAAGAAAGAAGAAACATATTTAAATATTCACAAGAAATCCTGAACAAAAAGTTATTGTCAATCTTTTCTAATTTATAAGACTTAAAACTAAACCAGGGGCAGTGGTCATACCTATTTGTAATCCTAGACTTGGTAGGCCAAGGCAGAAGGATCACAAATTCAAAACCAATCTGGACTATATAAAGAAAACTTATCTCCAAAGACACTTAAGAAAATATAGTTAAATACAATTTATTTTATACTTTTCATTGATTTTACTATGCAAGCTTTGGAACTTAGGGCTTTAATAAGGAGTCAAATTCCCCCCAATTTTAAACCTCTTAAAACCTCTGCCACTCAGAGTGGAATACTGAGTTGAGCAAGTGTGTTCTTACTGAATGAGTGACTGGCTGGAGAGACTGTCCAGTTCACCTGTCCTCATCATTTATTCAGTGTGCCATGTCCTGCACATAGTTACCGTTTGGGAACTAAGAGGCAATGTCTGCTCAGGACGAGAAAAGCAACCAGAGAATTTCCAAAGCCACGGTTTAGCATCATTATCTTGGTGAAACCATCCAAGTGTTCTGCTGCAAGGGTTCTCAGTTCCGTTCCCTTCCATCACATAGCCAGACAATATGGTTCAACATTCTTTCATCTTTCTTTTCTCTCATTCTTCCACCCTGTCAAAAATGAGTCAACGTCTATGTTACTTCTTTGCACAAGTACCCATCTTAAAATGTTAAAGTATGAGACCACAGCTGTGCTCATAGTGCAATGACTCTCAAAGAGTCAGATCTCAAAATACAAAGACAGCATGGATATCACAGCTCACGACAGGCTTCTAAAATTTGGTAAACTTGGTCAATTGTAACTACATAAATTTGATTTAGAAAAAAAAAAAAGAACCTATGATCTGAGACTGGGAGATGGTTGAGAAAAGTATCTGCTACACAAAAATGAGGACCTGAATTCAGATCCCAGCACTTTTATAAAAGACAGGCATGCACTGCAACTCCAATACTGAGGAGGAAGAAACAATCCGATCCCTAGAGTTTAATGGCTACCCTCCCAGCAAAACCAATCAACTCCAGGTTCAGTGACAGACTCACACAAAAAATAAAATGGGGAGGAGCCAGTGACATGGCTCAGTGGTTAAAGGTAATTGCCTCCAAGTCTGACAACCTTAGTTCCACTCCTGAGACCATCATATTGGAGAGGACTGACTTCCACAAGTTGTCCTCCAACCTCCATACTCATGCCGTGGTGTGTGTATACACACCACACTTACACACACACACAAAAACAAATGTAATTTTTTAAAAAAAATTAAATAGAGAATGATGAGGAAAGTATCCAACCACCACCTCTGGCCTCTACACACATGTACATCTGTGCTTGTGCACCTGCATGCCTGCACATGTGCACACACCCACATGAACATGTCCATACACCACACATACTATTTATGATCTGCCATTCCTCATATCCCAGAGTTCTTTTCTGTGTGTGTGTAAATAGGGAGATGCTCCCATGTGTGTAAAGACCAGAGGTCAGCTTTGGATGTCTTCCTCAATCTATGACCTTCCTCTTCTTCCTCATTTTTTTAAAACGGGGTTTCTCAATGAACCTAGAGCTTAACAATTTGGTTAGACTGGCTAGCATAAACCCTTGGGGGTCTGCCTGTCTTTATTTTCCCAGCACTGGGATTACGAGCACATGTTACAACCATACCCAGCTTTTCTGTAGGTGCTAGGGATTAAATTCAGGTCCTTGTGCTTAGGCAGTAAGTACTTTACCTACTGAGCCACCTCCAGTCACTAGAACCTTTCCAATGAGAATGGACAAACGCATTCTTGAAGGACAGAGCCAAATCATGGATAGTGCACATCTCTAGGTGAGAACTCCCCTCTTCATTTGGCTGAAATAGCCTCCAGGCTCTAATCAGATTTTGCCTATAGTTAGTCAGTCAGTCAGTCAGTCTGTCTGTGTTTATTTATTTTGTGACAGGACTTCTCTGTGTAGCTCTGGCTGTCCTGAAACTCACTATGTAGATCAGGCTGGCCTCAAACTCAGAGATCTGTCTGCCTCTGCCTCCCAAGTGCTGGTACTAAAGGTATGTGGGCCACCATGCTCAGTTTCTTAACTTTCAGATATTTCTTCCTACAAGTTCTGCTTAGAGAGCAAAGAAGTTACCAGCATATAGCATCTAATCTTAGTAAAACAACAACCACAGTATCAAACTTTCTCTATGCCCAATGTAAGCACAGAAGGGCCAAATTAATTAAACGACCTCTGAGGACTTTGAATTCTATTTTATAAATGAAGCCAACCAACTGATTTCTTGGTTTGTTTACAACGGAAGAGCAATGTTATCACCAAACATCCAGCAATTAAGGAAGTCACAACCCACAGATGTACTTTACCCCAGACTCTTCTGAGTCTTAGTATACCAAAGGCAAAGTCAACGTACACTCTTTGAGCAGGGAGAAAGCTAGTAATGATGACAACTAACCCTTATTTGTAAGTCCTTGGCACAACAAACCAACACGGACCACTTTCAGTGATCATTTATCAGAGATTTCATCTGTGCGTGTAGAAGATAATTTCTTTCCAATGTATCTCTGGTAAGATGCTTCTGAGATTTTTATATCTTCATGATAGGGTGAGAGGAGAATAGTTCATAACGTATTTCAAGTTTGGGAGGACCAATCACATAAAGTAAATTATGGTCTGCAAGTCAAAGTCAACCTGCTGCCTGTATGCATGTATTTATGTCTATCTAGTTTTTCTTGGACAGGATCTGATTCTGTAATTCTGAAGTCTGGCCTCAAACTTGTAACACTCTTCCTGCTTCAGCATCCCAAATGCTGAGATTACAGGTGTGAGGCACACCTGTATATAAGCGGCCTATAAACTAAACATATATTTTGAATTTCTTAAATTCTTGAGAAAGTGTTCTTAAACATGAAACTTAAGCTTTAGTATTTGTAAAGTTTCATTAGGACAAAGCTACACTCCATTTAAATAATATCTATGGCTGAGTTGAACTATAGTTGAGACTTGAGTCTTTGTCATATGATCTAGTTGTAATCCCAGTATATTTACTATTTGGGTAGTGTGCTGGAACTATTTAAATTCCTGTTTGTAGGCCGGGAATGTACGGAGCTTAGTGGCATATGGAAGGGTCTAGGTTCAATCCCAAACAGAGAGGCAGAGAGGGAAGAAAAAGAAGGGAAAGAAAAAGAAGTTTGTTTCATTGTCTGTACACAGCATTTTAAAATGTGAATTAGAAAACACATGCCCTGTCCATTTTCACCACTATATCCTGTGCTCAGCCCGGGTAATCACAAAGTAATCATCTGTTGAATGAAGGAATTAGAAAATTAGTCTAGTACAGTTGAAAATAGTTTGGAGACAAAGTTTACCATCACTGCTTGAATTACAATACCTGTTTTGATAATTAAATCCAGGTTGACCCAGGTGATGGTGACCCATGCGTTTAAGCCCAGTACTGGGGAGTCAGAGGCAGGTGGATCTGTTTAAATCGAGGCCAGCCTGATCTACAGAACGAGTTCCAGGACAGCCAAGGATACACAGAGAAACCCTGTCTCAAAAACAAAAAACAAAAACAAACCCCACAAAAAATCCAGGTTGTATATCACCCAACACGCTCCACTCTTAAGAACTTGTCATACAGTGTTCATAATATTAGCATGCTTAAACCTTTCAAAGCATGTCTAACACTTCACTGAGAAACAGAAACTTTTAAAATAAAGTTTCATAGCTAGCTTGAGGTCAAGAGGCTCACCTACCTCTTTCTACACCAAGGTGCCTTCAATATTGCTCAAAGAGCAGGGAGTGGTAGCACAGGAGGCAGAGGCAGGAGGTTATCTGCAAGTTTATGGGCAGCCAAGTTCCAGGCAGCTGTGGTTACACAGTGAGATTTTGTTGATAGACAGACGGACGGGCGGGCAGGCAGGCAGGCAGATATAGATAAGATCACTCAGTTCAAACAAATGTAAGGAAAAACATTAGTGATCTGCAGCCTAGAAATCTCCCAAATATTCCTAGGAATTCCATTTAAGCAACTGAATCAGTCAGGGGAAGCTCTAATGTGAGAGTCTTCCCTTCTGAAACTCTCAATCTCTGAGCAACTTAGACACTGGCTGAGAATGCAACGTGCAACATTGTACTGCCTGCATGTTGGTCTGAAGGCCATCTGTCTATGCTGCTGTGGGCATGTCATCTTTCTAAACATAAGGACAATCTCTTGTGAGTCTAATCATCATGGCAACCCCCTTACTTACAGAGTTATTTGTAGTTTGCGGACAAGAGATACCCAAGGATGAATTATTTCCCAAATGACCTCCCCCCTGGTACAAACTCCCAGTCCTATGTATTTGCTCGTTTTCTACCTTTTATCTAAAATGACTATTTGGTGTTTTTTTCTCCCCCACTAGAAAATATTAGAAATTCCATAACAGTATTGACTGTATGTGAATATACGGTATCCTAACCTAGCAACTACACTGTGCCTCATAAATATCAATAAATGACCCTGGACAAATGTAGAGCTCACTGAAGGTGAAGAGAGACCATTTAGCTGACAATGTCCTTGTATGCAAAACAGAAAGATCATGGGAAGTCCAAAAGATACTAGTGAAACTAGAACGCACCACGTTCGTGCTAGAATTGGGGAAGCGTCTGAAACTGAAACTGCTAAAACACAAAAACAAAAGAAGATAAAGGACTAAGCTCCACCACTGTCCTTTTTCTCAACTTTCCAACTTTGCACATCCTGTAAAGGTTGCTACTGACACCTGGAGGGCCCGGGAGTGAGCAGGGAGACAGGCGCTAGCAGGGAGCTGCCCCGGAAGAGACCTGGCGAGCATTGGAGACCGACTTTTTCGCGCGGCCCCTTTGGCAGATCCCAGTTCTAGTCCTTCAAAACCAGAAGTATCAGTCTGGGGGGAAAAGGCGCCGTTCCTGGACTAGCTACGTAGCTGGTCAGAGCACCTGGTGCGCCCGAGTGGAGTCCCGGCCCTGAGAGAGGACTCACCTCTGCCACTAGCACCTTCTCCGCTCACATTCCGACACCACCGCCTTCCCCCCCCACCCCCCAGGCCCTTTATTTTGATTCCCGACTCCGCAGCTCCCGCCGCCGCCGCCAAGCACTCCCTCCACTTCCGCTTCCGCCCCACCCCGCCCCTGTCGCAAAACCGACACACTTCTCTACTACGAGCCCCGCCCCTCTCTCCGATCCCTCCTTGCCTCACTTCTTCCTCCATAATACCACACCCTTCCTCTGCTCCTCCCCCTATGGCCACTCCCTTTCTCCGCACAGTCCCACCCGGTCCCCACTCCGCTCGGTCTCTTCCTCCAATAGCCCTGCCCATTCCCCTGCTCCTCCCATCCCCTTTCTAGCTCCTCCCCTCCCCGCGTCTCGCCCAGTCTTTTCTTCCGCCCCGCCCTCGCCTCCGCGTCTTCTCCGCGCAGGGCACGCTGGGAAGTGGGGGGGGCGGGGCCTCGCGGCCCTGCAGCCTCGTCAGGCTCAGTCCCCTCCCGATAAACCTCCAAATAGGGTCTTACCTGGGGGGTTGGCGGCGGTTTTTTTTATTAGCATGAACCCCAGTTTAGGAGTTCTCACCACTGATTTGATGATGCCATGTCGAACGGAGCTTCCAGGCAGAGAACTAGAGAACTTTTGTGATGGAGGCAAGGAAAGGCCTGTCAGATGGGATTTGCTAGGGTCCAGCTCTAAAAGGTCTTGGGAGCGAGGACTAAGGAGACAAGATGAATGTGAAATAAAGTGTTGTGGCTTTTTAATGCTTTGCCTCGTCACGTGATAACCCTTATTTTTTACAAATTAAATAGTGCACGTTGCACAGCATCTTTTAGCGCAACCTAGTGGCCAGTGGAGAAAGGACAGTAAAACCTGCCAAATGGGCTTTTGGCAAGGTCCTTCCTGCCTCTAACAGTTTCAGTGCTGATAAAGTACATGCAAAGACTGCTGCTGAATATACCAACAGTTAAGAGTACATGATATCCTACCCATTTTTTTTCTTCTCAGAGACATTATCTCACTTGTGTAGCCCTGGATTGGCCCGGAACTTGCCCGGCAGACTATACTGTCCTCGAACTCAGAACCTTGCCTTCTGAGTACTAGAATTAAAGGCGTTCGTGTCGCCTGGCAAACTTTTTGTTTTAATAAACCCGATGCTTTGTAATATAAATACTTTTCAGATGACAGGTTGGCCCCGAAGAAGATGCTAAAGTTATAAAAACTTTGTGAAATCAAAAATACTTCATGTTTTAAACAGATAAAACTCTGCTCTGTACCCTCCACCCCACTCCCTACCCCACTGAGTCTTGCAGCCTTCACTTTTACTTGACCTAAATATGAGTTGAGGTTTTTTTGTTGTTTGTTTTTCCAGACAGGGTTTCTCTGTGTGATAGCCCTGGTTGCCCTGGAATTCTCTGTAGACTAGCCTCAAACTCAAGAGATCTGACTGCCATTGCCTCCCAAGTTCGAGAAATAAAGGTGTGTTCCATGCCTGGCTTAAATATGCGTTTTCAGGATTCCACAGGGGGAAAGATAACTTCTGAAAGCCCCAGCTCTTTGCTACTTCCTGTCGCATATTAGGGAAAAATATAATCTAAATGTAGGCACAGTTTAGAATATCCTAGCTGGTTATTACTTTAAAATAGTTTATACTTAAAAGTCTGCCAGGAAACAAATGAACTTTGCTAACTAGGAAGCAGAAAATGCCAAGAACATTTTTCTTCCTGAGTCTCCGGGTATACAGTGCTATCATTTCAAGACTTGTATTAAGTGGAATGAATTTGGTATCCCTGGATTCTTGTGTCAGGAGGGTAAGTTCAGACATGTAGTTGAAGAATCCTTTGTGTTGCTATTGAATTCTCCAGAAGGCACACAGTGACTGCCTGCTCAGGTGTGTGTTATCGCCAAGAACACCACTGTGCCTGTGTGGAGGGAGAATTGAAATAAATGAAAAAGATTCCAGTTGCTGTTTGTTTTGTTTTGTTTTTCAGAGTCTCAAACAAGTGTGCTACCCACTGTAGGTGTCTATTTTGTCTTTACTTTATTTTTGAATACTGACAATACTAACTAAAAACATAAAGGAAAAAAGTAATTTTGATATTTAAGTTATTTGAACAAATATTAGCTACAAAACATAAAAGAGGGAAGCAGCATTTTCCTTTGACTTTGGCATTTTTTCTACTCCGGGTATGCTAGGGTCAATGGGTAACATGATAAATAAAGCCAGCCAGCTAGACTAAATAAAAAACTAAAGAAAGAACACTTTTTAAAGGTCTCAAGTTTGCTTTCTCGACAACTAGGCCAAGGGCTGGAGAGATGGCGCTGTGGTTAAGAGCACTTCCAGAGAAGGCAGTGGTAGTGATGGTGCGACGTTGTTCCCTTCCCAGCGTCCAAACGGCTTAGAGTAGTCGGTTGAGCCCACTCTAGGGGCCTGCTTGGATACGACACACACATAGTACACAAACATAAATGCTGGTAAAACACCATACACAATGCATAAATAAGAAAAAATGTAGGCTAAGAAGAGAATGGATGGATGAATGGGAGCACACAATTTAATCTTTCTCAAAAGAATGTTTCCAGGCAGGGGAGAAGGCTCAGTGGGTAAACCAGCCACTGTGTAAGCCTGACAACTTGAGTTCAGATCTCCAGAACCCGTGTAAAAAGCCAGAGGCAGCTGTCTAATCTCAGAGCAGGCCTACCAGGTGAGGGGAGGCAGAGACAGGAGAATGGCCTGAAAGTCTTAAGACCAGCTAACCTGGTATTATCACATAGAAGGCAAGGCAAGGACCCATGGAGATTGTCCTCGGAACTCCCAAGCCCGCCCCCTGCAGGTTTCAAATTCAGGAGGGCTACATAGGAAGATCATGGGCTTGGGAGAAGCTTAAGCCATATAATACAACAGCAAAGGCAGAGAGAGAAGAAATTCATTATGAGAAGTTATAATTTCTGTAAGTTAATTTTTCCTCTTCTTCTTTCTTCTTCTTCTGAGTCAAGGTTTCTCTACATAGTCCTGCTGTCCTGGAGCTCACTGTGGCCTCTTGCTCACAGAGGTATTCCAGTCTCTACCTCCTGAGCACTATAATTAAAAGCACTACTATTTAATAAAAGTAGGTTTCAACTTTTTGCCAGAAGTAGTGGCACAGTTCCAGGGCAACTAGAGCTGCACAGAGACCTGTCTCATAAAAACAAGAACAAAAAGCTTCCTTTTTTTCTTTTGTCAATAATAATCTTCACATTTATGAAACAAAGATAACGGGGATTTATTTTTTGGTGTTTCACTGGATACTTTGCATTTGATTCAACTCCCCAAAGACCTAAGTTACTAAACAGAGTTCTCCTCTTCCACCCATGAGGACAGGACTAAAGGAAGAGAAGCCAAACTCTCAGCTTGGTCACAGCTCAAAAGCTACAAACAGAATGAACGGATTTTTTTTTTTTTTAAAAGAGCAAAGCCAAGTACAGTAGCCCAGGCCTTTGATCCCAGCTCCTTGAAAGGCAGAGACAGGATTGCAAATTCAAGGCTTATCTAGGCTACAGGGTGAGCTTAGATCCAACCTGGGCAACTTAGAAGGAATTTGACTCAAAAGAAAAAAAAAGGGCTGAGGTATAGGTCAATGATATAACACTTGCCTAGAGTGGGTAAGGGATTAACTTTAACCAACACTACAGGGGGGAGGGGACAGGAGGCATTACTTGTGTAGCCCATGGGGCAAAACATGATTATAAGAGTCAAAAAGAGCCCTCTGAAGCTTCTTTTGTTAGCTACAAATTGAAACACTTGGATTTCCTCTACCCTTTTTTCCTCATCTTTTAAACAATTATAGGAGGCGGGGAATACAGCTGAATGATACAGTATTTGCCTAAGGTGGCCAAGGCCCTAGGTTCAAGTCCAGCACTGGCAGAAATGTAAGCTAAATATGCCTTTCTTTGGCTTCCCAGTCTCTCAAATAGTTAGCAATATTCGGCATCTGAAATTCTGTTTCTGTTTACTGTATTAACACTTTGAGATCAGATTCTTTGTCTTATTCACCAGGTTGCAAAATTACCTTGTGCCTAACAGTACTCAATAATTAATGAACAATTAGAATGGCTTAACGTTAAGAAATTATTATTAGCTGGGCCTGTGATCCCACTGAAAAATAAGGCTAAGGCAATGCTCAGAAATTTAAGGCCAGCCCAAGTTACATTGGAAAAGTGTTTCAAAAAGGAAAAAACAAGGGACTGGAGAGATGGCTCAGCAGTTAAGAGCACCGAATGATCTCCCAGAGGTCAATTCCCAGCAACCACATGATGGTTCACAACCATCCACCACCACCCACCCACAAAAGAACTTAGCATTGTATCTGACACACATTGGTCGTTCAACACATGGTCGTTTAATACATATATTGTACTTACTATTTACAAAGCACGGCATAAAGTGTTGTAAACTTATTTATTTAGCTCTGTGGAAAAAACCCATTTTAAATGCAATTAAATAGCTTGTCTCAAATTCACACAGCTAATAAGCAGCGGAGGTAGAATTCAAAGTCAAGTTCTTTCACACTAAATTATTCTGTCTCAGAAGCAACAACAGTTTAAGATTCTATTTGGGGTATAAAGTTGTGGGACAACAAGGATCCTGTGGGCTGGGCGGAAGTTTGTCGTTCTCTATGCCAGTTTTTGTCTGTGCATTCTGGGCTAGTATAGCAGTTTTGGAATTGGGTGGGGCACTTTCAAGTGTAACCTGATACCAGCTATTCCTAATGCTCGGGTTTCTCCGACCAATTGCTCCTTTGTCTATTCTTGGGCAAGAGCAAGAGGAGATAAATGCAACCAGTGTGAAGGAGAGGCGTGCGGGTGTTCCAGAGTGCGTGGCACGGCGAGCACCAAGCCGCTAGCAGGCCCTCTCCACGCAGGTCTTCCAGACCAGTGGTCTGCGCCTCCTGCGGCCCCTCACCGCCCCGCACCTCCACGGCCTGGCCCAGCCGCGCCCGGGCCTAGAGGGAAAAAGTTTCCAAACCTCGCTTTCCCGCACTGATTGGCCGAGTCAGACGCGTCCCGAGAGTGGCAGCCAATGGGAGGCGCGAGCCGCGCGGTGCGGGCGGGGCTGGTCGGCAGGAAAGGCCTGCTAGCCCGCGCCTCGCTGGGATCGTCGTCGCCGCCCGGGCAGGGTAAGTGGAGCCAGGCTGCGGGCACGTCCCCGCCACGCCCGCAACACCCATCCGACGCTTCCCCAACCTGCCTTCCTCATCTTTCCACCTTCCATCCGTGAGCTCCGCCGCTCGCCTTGGCCAACTCTGTTCCTCTTCTGCTGGCTGCTTCACTTTCCTCGAACGTCCTCAAGACTGGTACCCGCGCCGCCCACGGCCCCCGGGTTCCTCGTCTGCCCCTTCACCACACAGTTCCCGGGTCCCCAACTGCTGCCGCACGGGTACCAGCCTATATGCAACCTTTCCCTCGATGCCTATGGGTCTCGGTCGCTGGACGTTTCAAATTTCTCTAGATAGCACTTTGGATCGGATAAACTTTATCCGATAAAGGGTGAGAGTACTTACCCCACACCTTGGATGTTGGCCCGGCTCGCCTACCTCTTTGAGGTCCTGGGCAACCCGGAGCCACCTTGACTCCGGAGCGACTTTATATTGACTAAGTCATCTCGGTTTTTTGCCACACTGTGCATCCTTCTACTTTTTAGCTGGAACCTTCTTCAACTTCTCTGGCTGGGTGGAGGTTTGTAATTTTCTCTGCCACCTGTTTCTGTCTTTGTATTGTGTGCTAGGATAACCTTTCTTTTAGGACTCAGAAGGGGTGCTTTTGAAGTACAGTCTGATACAAACTACTCCAGAGCTTGAGGATATCTGACCACGCACCCATCTTTCCCAATACACTGGTTTTCAACCAGATTCGAGGTTTAAGTAATTCCCTTTACTGAACTCCATATGGAATTCTGTAAGGGGAACTTAAGAACTATGACCAACCCGCCAACCCTTCTGAAGTCGCAGGTACCTCCGATAGTTATAGTTTATCTTAATTTGGATAATAGTTTGATAGCTTGACTTAGCCTGTGGGGATATTATTTTTGCTTCTAAAGTTCTACCTTAGAACTTACGAGCCTGGTGAGATTAAATCCCCTTTCTTTCAGAGGGAATTTCCAAGCGTGAGCCTCTGCAGCCTGTACTGAGGTTGTGGATGAAGGTGCTTGGTATATGGCCCAAATCACGGTAGGTGTTAAATGATTGAGAGGGGCCCAGACCACAGTAGGACCTTGATCAAGAGAATAAAATGACCTAACAATAGTTACTGTTTTTATTCTTACTCAAATATAAGTTCTTTTCCTTTTTTTAAAAAAAAATGTATTTAACACCCTCCCCCCCCCCCCGACTCCCCAGTAATTGAGAATGAACCCAGGGCCTTCTGCATTCTAGGCAGGACTTTATTCCTGTGCCTTGCCTTTGCCCACCAAGTATAGCCTTTTTAAAAATTCACAAAGCCTCATCAAGTCAAAAACACAGCACTCACCTTCATCAGAATAATAGACAGTTTCTTCTGGAACCCAATATGAATTACAGTGGCTCAGGAGCCCAGATTCCTCAAGCACCATGCTCCACTGTTGCTTACATGAAATCTTACTGGTTACAGAACAAAGAAAGTAGTAAATTAAGGTGTTTACCATATTCAGTTGGTAGGGGGTCACAGCAGGGAAAACCCTGGTAGAGTTTGCTTTGGGGAAGGCTAGAAGTCGGCTCAGAACACATTTTAGGTTTTGATACTGCACTGGCTGGTTTTGTGTGTCAACTTGACACAAGCTGGAGTTATCACAGAGAAAGTCTCCCTTGAGGAAATGCCTCCAAGAGATCCAGCTGTAAGGAGATCAAGGGTGGGAGGGCCCCTTGTGGGTGGTGCCATCCCTGGGCTGGTACTCCTGGGTTCTATAAGAAAGCAAGCTGAGCAAGCCAGGGGAAGCAGACCAGTAAGTAACATCCCTCCATGGCTTCTGCATCAACTTGCCCTGTGTGAGTGAGTTTCTGTCCTGACTTCCTTTGGTGATCAACAGCAATGTGGAAGTGTAAGCTGAATAAACCTCCCCAACTTACTTCTTGGTCATGATGTTTTGTGCAAGAATACAAACCCTGACTAAGATACAAGGATATTAGGTAAAATCCTGGTATGGGCAATGAATGGCTTTCAAAGAGACTAAAAATAGCATAAGATAATTTGCCTCTGATTTGCAACATTTTAACTCTCCACAATCTTGAAGTTGAGTCATTTGGTCTTGTAGAATCTTTAACATAGGTGCAGCTGGTCCTAATTCTTTCCTTCCTTCTGGGAACTTCTGTTCATAATAATTACTGTAAATTGTATTCCTTTTACCAAAAATTCATTATAAAGAATTGTGTCAGGTGCAAGTTCAAACTCAGTGCCTGTGAACCCCAGGTTCAGTGAGAGACCTTGCCTAAAAAAACAAAAACAAAAACAAAACAAAAAAAACCGGACACCTGATGTCTGCTTCTGACCCCACATGCACACGAACACCTGCACACACACAGAACCTCACTTTTGGGTCCTCATGCACAGGAACACTTGCACATACACAGAAACCCCGTGCTGAAATGAATTCTTAGAAGTGTAAAGCCAAGTTATAGGAAAAAGGTGCTTTTTAAAAATTTGCTTTTTGAAATTTGTGTGGTATGTGTACTTGTTAGCACAGGGCTGCTGTGTGGAGTACCAGAAGTCTATGAGAGGAATCTCTCTTCAATTGTTTTCCATTTTAACTTTTGTATTTATTTATTTATTTATTAAGGCTCACTGAACTTCGAAACTCCTTAGTTGGGCTGGGTTGGCTGGCCAATGAGCTTTAGGGAACTTGCCTATATCTGTCTCCCCACACCTAGAACTGGGATTATAGAACACCAGTGTGCAGCTTTCTATGTGGGTGTTTGGATTTGAACTCAGGTTCTCCTGTTTGTATGAGAGCCCTTTACTCTTTGAGCCATCTCCCCTGCCCTATTTGTGTGACCCTGAATGAGAGAGATTGGTCCACAGAGGCATAAGATGGTACCAAGACATTGAAAAACAAGTTACCAACACATGAGTAATATAAATGGACATCATATTCTCTTAGTTTTCGATAGTACTGGGACTTAAACCCATGTGTGCTAGCTGAGTGCTCCCCTGACTGAGCTACTTACCTAGTTTTTTGTTTCAATTTTATTTTTGAGATGGAGTATTAGTCTAAGTTGTCTAGGCTGAACTCACACTTAAGAATCCTCTGCCTCAACTGGAGGAGCTGGGGGCGGAGGGGTTTGCAGCCCCATGAGAAGAACAACAATGTTGGCCAACCAGAAAACCCAGGGCTCCTAGGGACTAAGCCATCAACCAAGGGGTACATGTAGTTCCAGTCAAAAGATTGGCAGAGGAATGCCTCATCGGGCATCAGTGGGAGAAGAGGTCCTTGGTCAGGTGAAGGCTAAATAGAGACCCCAGTGTGGGGAAATCTAGTGGGGGCCATGGGAGTGGATTGGGTGGAGGAGCATATTATTGGAGGCAAGGGGTAGGAGGATGGGTTGGGGGTTTTCGGGGAGGGGGGAAACTGGGAAGGGGTATAACATTTGAAATATAAATGAATATATTCAATTAAAAAAAAAAGAATCCTCTGCCTCACGTGCCATAGTGGCTGGGATTGTTAGGCATGGACCACCGCTCTGCTCTAGTGTTCATTTTTAAGATAGTCGGCACAAAGCTATGTGTACTGTAACCTGGTATTAACACCTAGTATAATGGTGTTTTTGAAAGACTGTGGTCCAAACTGACGTCCTGCCAATCTATGTGCAACTTTGCAGTTCTTGAACTTGATGTCAAAAAGACATACTGCATTTGGGTCTAGTTGCTTGTAGCACTGCTTCGTGGTTGTTAGAGATGGTCAGGGGCTGCAGTAGCTGCTGCCTCAGGCTGTTCCTGCTCCTCTTCCTCCCCCTTCCCCTCCGCCTTCTTATTTCCCCTTCTCTCTTCCCTTCTCTTCCTCCTCCTCCTCGTTTTTTTTTCTCACTGTCATCTCAGGGTTCATGTGCCCCAGGCTGGCCTTCAACTGGCCTTCTCAAGGACAGCCTTGAACTTCTGATCCTCTTGCTTCTGTTTCCTGGGTGCTGAGACTACAGGCATACAAGGGATAGAACCCCAGACTTTGCAAATGTTAGGTAAACACTGTACCAACTGAGCTGCATCCAGGTCTCTGCATCTCCATCAGTGATTGCTTTGCCATCTCCTAGAGCAGAACAGCCTAAAGAGGTTAATACCGCTTGAAAAGTTATTACACAGTAAACTTCAATAAATAACTGAAAGAAATGACTCTTTTTTTTTTATGAATAGTTTTTCTTCAGACACAACAGAAGAGGGTATCAGATGTGGTTGCTGGGAATTGAACTCAGGATCTCTGGGAAAGCAGTCAGTGCTCTTAACTGCTGAGCCATCTCTCCGGCCCAAGAAATGACTCTTCATGAGACACTGTGTGTGCTTCTGTGGTAGAGAGCAGTGCTGCAGAAGTTTGTGAGACATTTTCAAATAAAAAGAAGAATCTTATACTTTGGAAGATTGCAGTTTCTTGAGCAAGAGATGTATCTGTCACATCTTGTAGTTTTCCCCCTCCTTTGAAAATGTTTTTGGATATGGTTTTGATAGAAATGCCATTCCTGTGCTGTTAGTTGGTGTGTGAGTTATCAGGCTGAGTCCTGGTTCCTGCTCCGTTTCTCAGCAGTACCTGAGATTCAGTTTCATAAACTCTTCTCTATAATGAGGGCCTCTTCCTCCCATCTGTGAGAGCAACACTGTAATGATGGTTTGTGTGTGCTCGTCCCGATTGGAGTAGGTGTGTCATTGTGGGTGTGGGCTTTAAGACCCTCATCCTAGCTGCCTGGAAGTGAGTATTTCACCAGCAGCCTTCAGATGAAGATGTAGAACTCTTCAGCTCCTCCTGCACCATGCCTGCCTGGATGATGCCATGTTCCCACCTTGATGATAATGGACTGAACCTCTGAACCTGTAAGCCAGCCCCAGTTAAATGTTGTCATTTATAAGAGTTGCCTTGGTTGTGGTGTCTGTTCACAGCAGTAAAACCCTAACTAAGACAAACACCTCCCCTGAGACCCACACACACAACTTCCATCATTTTCTTTCCTGAAGATCAAGTTTTAAACTTCATTAGGCAAGATAATGATTTGAGAATTTTTTTTTTTTTTGGTTTTGTTTTGTTTTGTTTTTTTCTGCTTAGCACTGTGGCACATGCCTACAGTCCTAGCACTTGGGAGCTTGAAGCAAAAGGATCATAAGTTCAAAGTCAGCATGAGATACATAATAAGTTCCAGGGCAGCTGGGGCTACATAGTAAGATCCTGTCTCAAAAACCTCTCCTCCATCTCCTGTTTCCCTCTCTGCCTTGCCCTTCCTCTTCTCTGTATGGATTCATGTTCATGTGTGTGAGTGGGTGCATGTTCATATGGAGGTCAGAGCTTGTCGGACAAGGTCTCTTGTTTGTAGCTTGTATACCAAGCTAGCTGGCTCATGAGTGTCTGAGGATCCTGCCTCTGTCTCTTATCTTGTAGTGATGTTTTTACAGCCAAAAAGTAGTGTTTGGTTTTATCTTGAAGAATGATTTTTGTGTGTATGCGTGTGTGGACACCCAAGCAGGTTGACATCAGGTGTCTTGATCACTCTCCACTTGGTTTTTATACACCTTGGCCATTCTCAGCCTTCATCCTCTCTTCAATCCCGTGTCGTCCGGGTCAGTTTCAAATTCCTAGGCTTGGGCTGCAGACCTCTTTTCTCCAGTTCCCAAATGGCACCCTACACCAGGCTCCCGTTGTTTTCTAAGTATCCTTGGACTCTGTTTTCCTCCTTTGTTCTCTGAGTTCTAATTTTATCTACCTTCCTTTCTTTTCCTGGATTGCTGCAGATCTATTTTACTCCTTGGCCTTCCCCAGCCAGCCACACCACCAGAATGAGCTTCTGAGTGCCCCAGGGGCTCAAGCATTCCTTCTTTTCTCCTTCTGTCCTTCTGTCTTTCCAGTGTCTTTCTCTGTGGTCCAGGTTAGCTAAGGATCTTACATCCTCCTGCCTCAGTTTCCCAGTGTCCACCACTGTACAGTTTGGCAGTAAGTTTGTTAATATGTTTGAAAGGCTGCCTGTGATTTAGCCCTGGAGTTCAGTCTCTGCTCTTTCTCTCCTCCGCTTTCAGTCTTTGCTCCTCAGCTCCCACATAAGCCTAGCTATTGCTCTGCTGTCTGTGAGTTTGGTGCTCCCCTTTTCCTCATCCATCTGCTTTCCTATTCTACTTTTCTTTGAGACGGTCCCAGACTGACCTTGAACTTGTGACCTTTTGGCCTCACCTTCTTGAGTGTTAGGGTGCCAGAGGCACTATGCCCAACTCTTTCCCATTTTACATGCCACCTTCCTAGGAAGCCCACCTTGACTTCAGGTTGAGTTTTGGGAATCTCTATCACAGTGCTACTTCTCAGGGGCACATCCATGTCCAAACTTACCAACAGTTACACTACACATTTAGCCATTTGTTGTGGGTCAGCATCTCATGCAGAGTTCTGTCCCTGTGCTCACCTAGGGCTGTACAGTAATTTACATATAACTTCCATCTCCTTCCGACACAAGTCCCCCAGAGGAGCCAGGGTTCTAGAAGATATCTTATTTGGATCTAAGGGCTAGGTTCTAAATGTTTGTGGGGAGATATACATAAGCCCTGGGCTGCAACTGAAGGTAGGCTACTTTTTTTTTGGTTTTTCAAGACAGTTTCTCTGTATAGCCCTGGCTGTCCTGGAACCCACTCTGTAGACCAGGCTGGCCTCTGCCTCCCAAGTGCTGGGATTAAAGGCATGCGCCACTGCCCGGCGGTAGGCTACTTTTTATTTGGATTTAGTTTTGCTTTTAGAGGAAGCATCTTTTTTTATTTGATCTAGCATGAAGTTTGGGCTTTTAGGGTTGTTTTTTATTATGTTTTGCTTTGTTGTTTTTTTTTTTAAATTAAAGACCAGCTGTTACCCAGAAGTCACTAATAATTTTCAAACTTTTCTCCTTAGACATCATGCTGCAGGAAGAGTAAGCTCTTGCCCGTTTTACCATGGAGGACCCTGGAAAGACTTTTGGATCAGAGGAGGAAGAAACAAACTATTGGAGAGACCTGGCCATGACCTACAAGCAGAGGTCAGTCCTACAGCTTCCCTCCCCATTTTCCCTGGGAGTGTGGTGGGCACCATGCATGCAGCCTTACCAGGAGATGAAGAAACTAGGATCACCTTCTCTACAGAGACCCCTGAGCAATTGAGAACTCAGACAGCCTGCCTAAGGCAGCAGCTGTGAGAGGTAGAGTTGGGATTTGAACTACAAACTGAGTCACCTAACTATTCTAACATGTTCTAGATGTGTCTTTATCTATGACAGGTCTTCTATGGGGAAGAAGACTTATCCGCACCTATCAAAATAGACTGTTGCTGGAGAGATGGCTCAAGGTTAAGAGCACTTGTTTTTGTAGAGGATCCAGGGTCAGTTCCCAGCAGCCACATCAAGCATCCTTAACTCTGGTTCCGGAAGATCTAATACCTTCTTCTGACCTCCTTGGGCATTAGGCTTGCATTTGGTCTACATACATGCATGCAGGCTAAACACTTGTACACATAAAATAAAATTGAAAAACGATAGCCTCTTGAAGATTTTAAATTTGAAACTGGTGTTTCAGTACATGGATCTAAAAGTGCCTGGGGGGGGAAGGGGGGGGAAGGGAGGGAGAGGGGAGGGATTCAACATTGTAATTCAGGCTGGTCTTGAATTCTTGAGCCTCCTGCCTCAGACTCCTGAATGTTAAGATTATAACTGTGTACTTCAATGCCAGCTCTCACATACTGTCATCTTTTCCATAAAATGGGAATAATGGTGACTGAATAAAGTCATGATCCACACACCCTACTTTGTGACCGGCATCATTAATTCTGTGATAAATTTATTTGTAATACTGCTACAGGGCAGAGAATACACAGGAGGAACTCCGAGAATTCCAGGAAGGAAGCCGGGAATATGAAGCTGAATTGGAGACTCAGCTGCAGCAAATTGAAACTAGGAACCGGGACCTATTGTCAGAGAATAACCGCCTTCGAATGGAGCTGGAGTCTGTAAAGGTGAGGGACCCTGGGGGACATGTGTACAGGTAGGGATGGCTTGTGGCAAGCAGGGGTTGTGTACTGAAGAAGTAAGGAAGTGACTGCACCAGGCCCACTCCCTTCTGCTGTTCCTGTGCCTGTGGTCATTGTGCTTTTTCTGCCCCAGTAGGTGGAAATCCATGAAAAGCAAGCCTACAGCCCTTCTTGGTGGTGTCTGTACTGATTTCACAAGGGACATGGCAAGGAGAGTTCTTTAGAGGCTGCAGGATCAGAATTGTAGCTTCTTGAGACTGAATCAGGTAGCCCAGGCTCACTGCGATCAGCCCTGAATTTACTATGTAGCTGAGGGTGGCCTTGGACTTCTTGCATTTACCTCCTAAGTGCTAGGATTAAGGGTAATCACCATCATGCCTGGCTTTAGAATGCCTCCTGCTTGTATATTACAAGGTACAGTATGGTATCTCTTAGCTACATATGGCTATTGAAATGAAAGCTAATGAGGAAATTCTACTAACATTACCACAGTTCAAATGCTCTGTATCCACATGTTACTCATGGGTTTCACTTGTAGACAAAGTGCCTATAGAATATAATCTAGAACATTCTGTTGGACCATGCCAGTCATAAGCAGGGTTATTGACTTGGCACTGCAGTAGTTCTACCTGGACCCCTTCTTGCCTTTATTTTCCATAAAGGGTTACAAACAAAATCCAAAAAATATTAAATGGGAAATTCCAGAGATAAACAAGTTATACATTTTAAATAACTTTTATTATGGTATAATATAATCATTCCATTTTGTAATTATTATTAATTTCTTAGTTTGTAAACTAAGCATTATATGATAACACAGCAAACATGGGAATAACAAAACATGTATAGGGTTTGATGGTGTCTGAAGTTTTGGGGGATGTAGCAGAATGTCTTAGAATGTATCCTCTCAGGTAAAAATGAAGCACTGTGTTGCCCCTTGAGCCTGGACACTGTTGTGAGTGAGCCACTGAGCTTTTCGTTGTAAGTAGTATCTCTGGCCTTCATCTGTCAGATCCCAAATTCTGTGACTGTAATAGTTAAAAATACTTCTAGGCTGTCAGGATGGTTCAGCTGGCTCAGCTGGTAAAGGTGCTTGCCATCAAGCCTGGTGACCTGAGTTTGATTCTTGAGACTGACATAGTGGTAGGAGAGAACTGGTGCTGGCCAGTTTTTCTCTGGCCTCAGTACCCTCAGGACTGGGATCTCTCCTTCCATCACATGGGTCCCAGGGATCTATCTCAGGTCATTGGGCTTGGCTGCAGTTATCGCCTTGCCAGCTCGGTTTCATGGTTGTTTATTTATTTGTTTGTTTTGAGACAATTTCTCTGCAGTTTCAAGGTTTTAAAAATATATCTCAGAATATAGATAATCTCAGAAGGCTAAGATTTATGAAGCTTCCCAGAAAAATCAGGGTTTCTAACTTCCTTTGAAAGAGACACCTAGCTTCATAAGACCTGCATTAGACCATACCAGTGGATAGCTGGGCCCAGCCTGTCCTGGTCACACCAAATATTATCTCTTGCTCTTGTCTTATGTAGGGTCCAAATTTCTTGTTGACCCTGAAGGCCTCTGAAACAGGCAATGAATAATCGTTCCAATTTTCACGTTAAATAGGCCTCAGGGCCGGAAGCTGTAGGGAGGAAGGTTTGTGACAGGAGCAGTGTCTAGGGATGGTAAGAGGCCTTTCATAGGCAAGAGCTGCATACATACTCTTCAGTTTTTGAGTAATTTTATGCTTCAAGAGTGAACTTTGAGCTTGTGGAAGACCTCTTCATTACACCCTCTGGCCAGAGGCATGAGGCTCTGCACAGAGACTAAGGGAAAAAATACTGTAGAGAGAGCCTGCCACTTGTAATGGCCTTTTAGTCACCTATGGCATGTGTATCAGCTGTTCATCAAGCCAGCCTGTGAGGCATCAAACAGCATGTACTGTGCCTCCAGCAGCCGACAGTGAAAGTTCAGTGAGACAGAATGTCCTAAACTCAAACAATCTGAATCTCCACATCTTAATAATCTAGGATCCAGTTTCTTTTTGCTTATGTACAGACACTTGCTTTTGTCTTCTTGCCAGAAAACCCCAGAAGCCTTAGGATGTTGAAGGTCACTTGATGTTGTCAACCTATAATTCACTTAACGGCCACTGTGATCATTCTTCTTTCACAGGGGGGTCTCCTCCTCCTTTCTGATATGGACACACTTTATTTTACCTCCTGTACATCTGACTGAGTCTCACAATAGCTTTGCTTCTTGAATCTAGGCAGGAAGAAGAACTAGTTTTCCTTTCCTTTCCTTTCTTTTTCTTTTTTTTTTTAAGATTTATTTATTTTATATAAGGACACTGTAGCTGTCTTCAGACGCACCAGAAGAGGGTGTCAGATCACTTTACAGATGGTTGTGAGCCACCATGTGGGTGCTGGGATTTTAACTCAGAACCTTTGGAAGAGCAGTCAGGTGCTCTTACCCACTGAGCCATCTCTCCAGCCCTCCTTTCCTTTTCTAACTTCCTTGATGGCCTGTGTGGTGGTTTGAATAGGAATGACCACATAGTCTCTTTTCACAGCAGTAGAAACCCTAAGACAACCTGCATAGAAATTGCTTAGTGTCTTTGCTTTAAGAGTACATGCTCTGGTGACCTTGATCTTGACTGGGTTATTTGTTGCAGATCAACTTTGGGCCAGGCAAATAACTGAGTCTTAGTTTTCATATCTCTGGTGTGGGCTCAGATGAATTAACACACAGTAGGTTCATTAAGTGTTAACTGCTCCAGATGGGCAGCGGCTAACCAGTGAGGTGTCATCAGAACTGTTCTTTGCTCTTGGAAAGCACTGGCTGGCCAATCACACTGAGTTTCCTTTACATTGCTGTGGACTGTCTTGGATCAAAACATTAGGATGATTGTCATTAAATATCTGATGACTCCTTTTGTGAGGTACAAGCAACTAAAGTCACCCTTGCTGTTCTGCTCAAGCACAAAGCAGTGCCATATTTAGTTGTAGCTGGGGCCTGGGGCATGTGACTGTGGACACCTTGAACAATTCATTTGAAGGTCAGTGGGCTCTGCAAGGACCAGGTGAGAGTGGACAGGATGGCATGTAGCAGGTGGTGAGAGGATTGGCAGGCAATGGTTGGGAGAGTTGGGGGTGTGTATTCTTTGAATGACTGTTGCTTATCCTTCTTCTTCTGTTGTAACATCTTCTGTTGTCCTGGCTAGTTTTGTGTCAAACTGAAGTCATCTGAAAGGAGGGAATCTCAGTTGAGAAAATGTCTCCACTACAGGGCATTTTCTTAATTAGTGGTTATTGGGGAGGGCCTATCCTGTTGTGCATGCAGCCATCCCTGGGCTGGTGGTCTTGAGTTCTATAAGAAGGAAGGCTGAGCAAGCCATGAGGAGCAAGCCAGTAAGCAGCACCCTCATGGCCTCTGTTTTAGCTCCTGCCTCCAGGTTCCTGCACTGTTTGAATTCCTTCTTGTCCTTTGATGATGAACAGTGATATGGAAATACAAGCCAAATAAACCCTTTCCTCCCCAAGTTGCTTTGGTCATGGTGTTTCATCACAGTAATAACCCTAACTAGGACAATAATTGCTTCTCATCTGAAATTTCAGGTCTATGGAGAGAAGGTTCTGTTGACTGAGCTCAGGGGAGGCTGGAAAAGGAGGCCTGGAGCTGCCTCATAGGGGTCATATGAAGAAATACTTCAGAGACCCTAAAATGAAGAGAGAGACATTCCTTAGGATGTTGGGGTCATGTTGAGACTGTGCCTCAGGTGGGGACTGACAGTACTTGTACAAAAGCCCCAACACTGCATAAACTGACTATACCTGGAAGGTGGAGACAGGACAGGCAGTTCAAGAGTATCCTTTGCTTCTTGGGTACATAGCTTGTTCAAGGCCAGTCTGGTGCACATGAAATACTATCTCAAGGAAAGAAGATGAAGTACTGTTGCTGGGGTGGAAAGAAGGGAGAGAGCTTATATTCAGTGGCCAAAGCCATCAAATGTCTTGTACAGGTAGATAGCCCCATCCACGGGTGACATCCTGTATTTGATGGTGGGGTGATGATAAGAAAGGGATGCAAACATGGATTGTCAGTCTTCACTCACTGACCAAGCTTCTGGTCTGTCCTGCAGGAGAAGTTTGAAATGCAGCATTCAGAGGGTTACCGGCAGATCTCAGCCTTGGAGGATGACCTGGCTCAGACAAAAGCCATTAAAGACCAACTGCAGAAATACATCAGGGAACTAGAACAAGCCAATGATGACCTGGAAAGAGCCAAACGGTAGGTGGAGCAAGGAGAGTTTTGTGAGGTGACAACCATAGACCTGAGTGTGAAGAACTTAGTGCTGAGCATGACAAAGCCCTAATGGAGTATGTTTACTATTTCTGGTGTTCTGCCTGCCTTCCTGAAGATGAGTGTTTCTGTCTGATTTCCTCTTCCTCCAGTTTAAAAGACTGTCCTCAGGATTTCTTATAGAATGGGACTGTTTATGATAGAATCTTGCTTACCTGAAAATGTCTTTATATTACCTCCATTCTTGCATATATGTGTGTATGTGTGAATACCCATGCACACCATGAACATTTGTGTTTGTGAATGTGGATGCACACTTAACAGAAATCAGGACAAACTTGAGTATTCTTGGTCCTTACCTTTCATGTTAGACTGATGTGAGCTGGTCAGTGAGCTCTCAGATTGTCCTGTCTCCCTGTAGGTATGCTGAGACTGCAGACACTTCTATTTTAACA
The DNA here is from genome assembly GCA_036184795.1 of Tokudaia tokunoshimensis. Taxonomy (NCBI): domain Eukaryota; kingdom Metazoa; phylum Chordata; class Mammalia; order Rodentia; family Muridae; genus Tokudaia; species Tokudaia tokunoshimensis. The sequence goes on from BTHU01000010.1 coordinate 104,923,623, forward strand.
TGGGTTTTACATGGGTTTTGGAGATTAGAATTCAGGTCTTCACCCTTGTGAGGCCCTGCTGGCCCTCCGCTCTGTAGATTTTTGATGGGGTTTATATTCCCTGTAGCTCACGTGTCTTCGAGGCTCTGCTCTTCTCTCTTCTCCTTTGCTACTTTTTTTTTTTAAACAGACTTTCTGGTGGGTTGGAACTCTGCGTACACCAGATTGGCCTCAGATTTTGTAACAAGGCTCCTAACTGACACACTACTACCCCCACCCCCATCCTCACCCCCAGTGCTGGGATTTCAGGTGTGCTGGCTTTTCATGCTGACTTGGAGGATATTTTCAGTAGATGCAGAATTCTGGCCTGACAGGCTTAGACTTTGAAGGTGATGTCGCAGTCTTCTGTAATTGTTGCTTCTCTATATGTTCGAAGAGCATATAGCTGTTTTCTGTCTTTACTCTCAGGTTCTCATCAGCTTTGGTTTTCTGTGGTTTGGTGGACTGTGCTCCTTGGCAGGTCAGGGCCATGGTATGCCAAAGAGATTATACCACACAACAAATCTCTTGCAAGAGATTTATTTGAGGCAGAGGTGGGTCTCAGAGTTGGGACATAAGAGAGAGACAGAGAGAGCAAGAGAGTGGGTAGTGAGGACCCTTTAAAGGGTATGTGTCCTATTTAGTGGCTGGTGACTTAGCTACTGGTGCTGAGGTGCTGAAGGCGGGCTGGGGCTAACATTTGTCTTTCATCAAATTTCACTTTAGTCACTCTTTCTCCAGATACTTTTCCATTTGTTTGCTTGCTTCCTTGCTTGCTTTTGAGACAGGATCTCACTAAGCACCGCTGGCTGGCCTAGACTCAATGTGGGGACCAGGCACTCCTCGGATTTACAAAGATCCCCCTGGTTCCTCTTTCCTTTTCCTTCATGATCTGGATTCTGTCTGAATATGAATCTTGCCATATGGGTCTCAGAGGTTCAATTCCTCCTGTTTCTCTCTCTTTCTCTCACTGTAGTCTATGCAGTATGTTGATGTGGAGGGTAGAGCCCGACTTTGGACATCTTTCTCTGTTGTTCTCCATCGTAGTTTTTGAGGCAGGGTTTTTCACTGAACCTGGAGTTTTGCTGTTCTGGCTAGACTGGCTACCAGACAGCTCCTAGGTTTCTCTTTCCTCCAACTTGTACACAGGAAGGTCTCACATTTGCCCCACACCCAGCTTTTTTATGCAGGTGCTGGGGATCCAAACCCAGGATCTCACATTTGCAAAGCAAGCACTTTACACACTGAGCCATTTCCTCCACCATTCGTTTTTCCTTTAATCTTGTCTATCTCTATTTTAATTTAAAATTCTCTTTCCTCTAATCTGCTATTGGATATTGCTAAAATTCCTTCACAGGAAGAAGATTAAACAAAAGCTACCTCTCCTAAGGTCCAAACAAAAACCAAAGCATGATTCTTCTAAAGTTCATTTTGGTTTGGAAACAAAGAGTTCACTGGGCTTCCTTACAGAGCATAGATGAGGGATCACTTACAGGGTATTGGTAATTCTCTCCCAAAAGACCACACTTGGAAAGCACACCTCGTAGGGATGAGGGCTTCCCAGTTGCAGCATAAATGAAGCCTTCCTGTCCTAGATTTCTGACTGTTCTCTAGCTCTTCTTTGAGGCCATATGCAATTAAGGCAGAGTTTTGTAGTTGCATGCGTTAGGTAGTAGGCAGTCTGATACTCAGGTAAGAGTCTTGTGACAACCCTCCATGTTGGGCTGTAGACACTCAGCAAGCACAGCTGGGACGAATCTTTGCAAGGGGATGCAGCCAGATGCAGCTCAACTCTCCAAGATGACATCCAGCCAGTCACTGGATCAAATGAGATTTGATTGTAAATATTGTCTTTTCAGAACTAGAATTTCCATTTTGTTGTGCTGCTGCTTTTTGTTCTTCTTGTTCTCCTCCTCCTCCTCCTCCTCTCTTTATTCCTACATTGAGCTTTCTTCCTGTCTCAGATCCTGAGCTTAGTCACAGTGGCTGTTTTTAACCTTTGACCTATTTCCAGCAAGGTCATCTCAGTGTTGATCCAGTGATTGTCTTTTGTCTTGAATTCTGTCAGATTTCCATTGTCTCATAAGTCCAGTCAGTTTGGGTTGGGTTGTGAACATTGTAGTCCATGTGTCCTGAGCCTGGGGGTCCCTTTAGCTGTTTGCTTCTGTCTCCTTTCCCAGGCAGTCTTCTGTTTCTGAAGTGCCTTGGATCACTTTAGTCTCTCCCTGTGTACTCAGGTTTAGACACCAGCCACAAGCATGGACAGAGCTATTCAGGTTTTGTGGCCCCTTGGCGGTGCTGGGTTCTGTCACTGCAACTTTTTAAAGTAAAATTCTCTAAGGATGCAGGATCAGTAGCACTGCTCTCTGCTTCAAGTGCCGGTGAGTCTCTGTCTGTCAGCCTTGCCTGCGGGTGACAGTCTTCACGGTCGTGTTTACTTTTCATCCTTTCGGTTAGAATATGACGCTGCTCCAGTTTGGTTTTCTTCATGTGGATGCATACTGTTTACTCAACCTCTCATTGTTTCCCCTAGGGTACTGAACTCAATTGCACATTAATTTTTCATTTATCCCAGCATTTATTTCTGGATTTATATTTGGTCCAGTCTATAGTTGGTAGTATATGTCCTGGCTAGTTTTATCTCAAGCTAAAGTCATCTGAGAGGAGGGAAACTCGTCTGAGAAAACACCTCCATAAATCAGGCCTGTAGGGCATTTTTTAAATTAGTGATTGATGAGGGAGAGGGCCCAGCCCTCTGTGGGTTGTACCATACCTTAGCTGGCAGTCCTGGGCTCTATAAGAAGCCGGCTGAGCAAGCCAGTAAGCAGCATCCTTTCATGGCCTCTACATCAGCTCCTACCTCCAGGTTTCTGCCCTGCTTGAGTTCTTGCCCCAACTTCCTTCAGTGATGACTATGATGTGAAAATGTAAGCCAAGTAAACCCTTTACTCCCCAGGCTGCTTTTGGTCATGGCTTTCATCCCAGTGATAGTAACTAATTAAGATAGTATGTGAAGTCACATTCTGAAGTAAGCCAGTGTCATTTTCTTCACACATCTTTTATAAAAAAGCAGGTCACACGGTCAGAGGATGAGAGTGTATTCTACCCACAGTGAGGCTCCCGCAAGGATGTAGGCGCAGGAACAGATGAAGAATAATGCAGTTCTCCATGAGAAGTTAGTACATAGTTCAAAACTATGATAGGAAGGGTTAGAGGTTCCCCCCCTAAGATTTATTCTTTATTTTTAATTATTTGTATGTATAAATGCACCTGTGTGAGTACCTACAAAATCCAGAAGAGGCTTCAGATGCCCTGGAGCTGGGGCCACAGAGACTGTGTGTGAGCTGCTTTATGTGAGTGCTGGGAACCAAAGTCAGCTCTTTATAAGAACAGCAAGCACTCTTTTTTTCCTGTAGTTTGGTGGACTGTGCTCCTAGGCGTGGTTTTCATTAATTAATTAATTTATTTATTCACTTTACATCCCAATATCAGGTCCCCTCCTCTCAGTCTCCCCCTCACACAGCTCCTCTTCCCAGCCCCTATCCCCTTCTCCTCTGAGAAGCCTGAGGCCACCATGGATATCACCCACTCTGGTACATCAAGTCACTGCAGGACTAGACGAATCCTCTCCCATGCAGCGAGCACACTTAACCACTGAATTATTCTCGCCAGCTCAAGGGGTGTTTGTTCGTTTGATTTTTTTAAAGGTTTTAAATTTTTATGTGCATAGTATTACAGTGCCTACAGAGGACAGAGAGGACGTTGATCCAAAACTGGAGTTAGAGACAATTGTAAATTGCCATATGGGTGCTGGGAATTGAACCTCTAGAAAGAGCAGTCAGTGCTTTTAAACACTGCAATATCTCTCCAAATCCTTTTTAAAAGATTTTAATTGTGTGTATAGATATTTATATGTAAGTGTAGGTGCCAGTGGATGTCAGAGGTGTGGATCCCTTGGAGTTACAGGCACTTGATGTGGGTGCTGGGAACTGAATGTGGGTCTTCTGAAAGAGCAGTATAGCTTGTACTCTTAACTGCTGAGGTATCTCTAGCCCCAGGGGAATTTGGTTTTACTGATTGTTTGTTTGTTTAATTATTTATTTATTATTGTATATGAATGCTCTCTCTATATGAACACCTGATGCCAGAAGAGGGCATCAGATCCCAGGATAGATGGTTGTGACGCCACCATGTGGCTGCTGGGAATTAAACTGAAAACCTCTGGAAGAGCAGACAGTGTTCTTAACCACTGAGCTCTCTCTCCAGCCCTGTTTGTTTGTTTTTAATAGAAATTCAAACAAATAGAAAACAGATACTGTTTATAGCGCTCTGTCATGAAAGTGGGAGGGTCTCATGAGACCCCCACTTCTCCCCAAGGATTTATGGGTAGTTAATGGTTGTAGCTAGGGCCAGAGATTTTTCTTTAGTGGTGCAGCTCTCTAAGATGGCCATACCCCTGGTAGCCACCTTCACTGGCTCATTGGATCACACACATGCACACACACTAAAGACATGAAAACAAAAGGAGATAATGGGAGAGTGTAGGGGACAAAAAAGGATCATGAGTGGTCATGGCAAACATGATCAAAATGATGCTCATGTGTGAGAATGCCATGAAGAAACTTTCGTGTATAATTAATATATGCTGATAGAATAGAATAAAGGCATTGTTATCCCTCCACTTCTGGTCCCCCATAATGGAACACTTTGTACTCAGAGTTGTACATCTTGCTTTTCCACTTAACAATGGATGCTGAAGATACTATCTGTTGAAGGATACAGAACACTGTTGTTCTTTTTTTCCAAACACATATGTAATTGTCTACTGAATGATCAACATTGGCTGATACCATGGTGACTCACTTATCCAGGTTCCTGGGGGTGTGTCTTGCTATTCTTAGTTCCTTTACTGATCAGAGTCTCTATAATGAGTAACCTTCCACGATGTGTACCTGTGCAGTGGGGTTCCATAAGTGGAATGGCCCTGTCTAAGGACACAGGCCTGTGTGACTTGGGTAAGTATTGTCCATCTGTTTATATTTTACTAGTTTATATTCCCAGTGGCCAATTCCCAGAATACCAATTCCTCATTTTCCAAATATCTTCCTTAACACAATGGACTTACATAGTAGACACTTAGGATTTCTACCAATCAAATAGAGGAGAAATGGGTTCACCTCAGTTTTGAATTCTAAATGACCTGGAGCTATGGCATTCCATTTTCTATGGGCTACATTCTCTCCCTCCCCATCTCCCAATTACTCTTCCTTCTCTCCCTCTCTCACTTACTTTTACCTGCCTGCCTGCCAATTCAATATTTGATATCAAGTCCAGAGCTTTCACATGCTGGACAAGCTTTCTACCCCTGAACCTCATCTCTCACGCTGTTTTGTCCATTTTGAAGGTGAAGTTTTAGGGAGAGTGAAAGGGAGTCTTCTAAACATTTAGACAGGGTTTCATATAGCCGAAATTGGCCTTGTGCTCACTCTATAGTCTCCCACATCTACCTTCTAAGTATTGGAAAAAAAGATGTGTCACCCCACCAGTATTTTGAAATTGGATTTGTGTGGGTTTTCATTGTTTCTAAGAGACTTACCTGTTTGTCTATGACATGAGTAGGAAGTACCTGGAAATTCTTTTGGTTTTGTTTAGTGTGTGCTTTGCTGTGCGTAGGTTATTTGACTTTTGTGTATTCAAGACAGTCGAAATAGAGCCTTTTGTTGTCCAGTCGTCTAAAAGCCTTCCTTGTGTTTTGTTTGGTTGTTTTTAAAAGTTCAGGAGAGGGCAGGGGATTGAGATAGGGTTTCTATAAGTAGCCCAGGCTAGCCTTGAACTTGCAATCCTCATATATTAGTCTCCCAAGTGCTAGGATTGCAAGGAGACATCATCACACCTGGCATGTTGTTTATTTTTGAGACCCTAGAGTGGTGTGAGCATCATGCCTGTAGTAATTGGTTTTTCCAATCTGTCTGATCTGAACTCTGGTTTTTGTGCTTGTAGCAATTGCTTTAACCATTGAATCATCTCCCCATCCCAGTTTCTTTCCCTCATAGGCCTCCTTAGTGCAGAGCACATCTGCTTTTTCAGAAGCATCCACATCCCTCCATCTAGGAATACCTAGATGTTTGATCTTTTTCACTGTTGTGACAGACACCAATTAAATGTGTTGGAGACCTTGGGTCCTGAAAGTCAGACTCCTGAATGTTTTCTTTTGTTGTCATTCTGTAGGCACCTTAGGTAAAACAGGTACTAACGTGGTGTTAAGAGGAAATGTTGAGTGAGTTAGCAATTCAACCTTCCCCTGCAACTGAAGGAACAAGAGCCCCAGTGAGTCTTACAGGGATGAGCAGAGTATTAACTCTGGACCCCACTCCAAACCTGCTTCCATCTGCAGAAAATGTATAAAGTATGTGTCAACTATTTAGTCTACTTTATTCCTGGTCTCCTATCACAGAGTTGTCCTTACTGTCCCTGCTTTATATATGAAAAACAGATCCAGTGAAAGTAACCGGGCCAGGGTTAAGCACTTAACAGATTCCCTTCCCCCTCCCCCCGACAGGGTTTCTCTATAACTGAATAGCGCTGGCTGTCCTTGAACTCACTCTGTAGACCAGGCTGGCCTCGAATTCAGAAATCCACCTGCCTCTGCCTCCCAAGTGCTGGGATTAAAGGCATTCATCACCACTGCCCGGCCAGATTCTTTTTATTACCATTTTTAGGTTACAGCCCATCTCTGCCTTTACCACCATTTACTACCGTGTTCTAGTGAAATGCCTGCCCTGTTCCCAAAGAAGTGGTTGTTGGAGGGCTAGGGGTCGAACGCCCAGAGCTTTTGAAACTTTAGTTTTGATCATCACATGTGTGTGCATGTGGAAGAGAGGTGGCAGAGGTCAGCATCAGGGGTCTTCCTCAATCACCCCACAGTATTTTTATTCCGTATAGGCTAGCTGGGTGGCCAGAAAGCCACCTCATGCTGGGATGGAGGGCTTATTCTGTGGACCCAGCTTCTTATGTGGGTGTTGGGGATCTCAAGTCGTGCTCAAGTGCTTTAGTGACTGCAGTATCACTTTAAAGTCACTAAGATTAATACTGGGGCTGGTTGCTGTCAGTGACTGGGTGGAGCATGTGGCCCTAATGGGCAAGGCTTTAGGTCATCTTAGGCTTCACCGCCTTGTGGAAATTATCAGACTTGACTCTCAAGACAACCTGGTGTATCTTCTTAAACCTGATGACTCCAGTACGTGAGGAGCCTGAGGCCCAGGAGACCCTGTGGTACTTAGGACTGACCACTCAGGCACCCCTGCTGTCACATTTTCCAGGTCTTCAGACACTGACAGATGCTGCCATTACTATTTTGGATAACTGTGTATTTCTTCTACCCAGAGCCACAATCATGTCCCTGGAAGACTTTGAGCAGCGTTTGAATCAAGCTATTGAAAGAAATGCCTTCCTGGAGAGTGAACTGGATGAGAAGGAGAATCTTCTAGAATCTGTGCAGAGGCTGAAGGATGAAGCCCGAGGTCAGAGGCTTTCCCTGTTTCTCCCTGCATGGTGCTTCTCCATCTAATACAGTATCTGCCCTTGGCTTTGCCAAGCACTGCCTTTCCAGGGAGTCTGGAGCTATTCTGTGCATTGGAGAGACTGAGGGGCAGCTCTGTGTAAACGATAGCAGGGGAGGGTGCTCTGCATCGTTGCAGCAGTTCTCGGTGATTATTGGAATGGCTGTCAGATACCTCATATGTGTCTGTAGGAAAAGTCTTGGGGTTCACAAATCCTGTCTTGGTTCATGGGGCTTGCCTCCGTAGTTCAGAATTGTTTCCTCAGAGAACGATTCCCACACATGCGAGACAGGCTTGAGTCCTGGCAGAAGCACAAGAGTTTCTTGGGGAGAAAAACGCCATTGTATTGCTGGCCAGCTTTTGGCTGTTGTGCCAGGCATGGAGTTTTTAGACTAATGGGACCTTCACTGGCTGCATTCTTAAGAGAGTTTGTTCTAAATCCTAGTTTTTTGTTTGTTTCTTCAAGACAGGGTTTCTCTGTATAATTGCCTTGGCTGTCCAGGAACTTGCTTTGTAGACTAGACTGACCTTGAACTCACAGAGATCTGCCTGCCTCTATCTCCTGAGTGCTGGGATTAAAGGTATATGTCACTATGCCTGGCTCTTAATTTTTTTTAAATAAGAATTTGATATCAAATGGTGTATAGTCAGTAGATAGGGTTTAAAAAGCAACGGTCAAGTTCACATGGTCTTAGATTTCAGAGCATGGTGAATTCCACTAGGAGTGCTCAGGGGCCTGGGCATGGTGGTACACACTTGTAAGTCCTGCATTTTGGAGGAAGATCAGTTCAAGGTCATCCTTGGCCTCATAGCAAGTTCTAGGTCAGCTGGGCTACAAAGACCACATCTTCAAACAAACAAACAAACAACAACAAAACCTTGGATGGAAGAAATTCTCAAACTATTGATAAAGTCTATGCAAGTATTACAAAGTTTTAAGAACTAGTAACATATCATCAAAACATTTCGGATAAGAGCTACTGACTTCTTCAACCTATACCATTAGTAATGAAGATATGAGCAAATCACAGGAATTTATTTTATGGAGTGTTAAACAGTTATTAAAATGAGTGGGCATTGGTAGATATGTCGTCACGGGAAAGATGGCAGACCCTTCATGGAAGGGGAGAGGATTAGTTACAGACAGGCCTGCCCACCTGCTAATGATTCCTAAAATCATTTGTTCAATACTCAGTAGGAGTTTCCAACAGATGTGAACTGTGAGGAGGAGGTCTGGAAAGGTTAGGTGGCTGTATATATTTGGGATCCCAGTGCTCGAGAGGTTCTGAGATGATCTAGTGTTTGACTCCATCCTGGATACATAGTAAAAAGGCAGTCTTTTGTTGAGCCAAGCTTGTAGTTCTGCAGAGGTCAGCCAGTTCTCTAACTTGCCCGCCCTTGTCCCTTCCATGTCTCTCCGTATTGGCCAAAGCCCAGGTGTGCCGGGCTTCCATACTCTTTCTCCGAAGCTCTACGCCATTCCCTTGCACTGGCCTACCTCAAAAGCTGTGACCTTCTCTCCTCCTTTTCTTTTAACTCCATCTGATAGCTGCTGAGATTTCAAGCCTGCCTACTTGGGGTGTTTCCCTTAAACTTTAATTAAAATTGTCCTTGAGCTTCACAAAGGAAACAACAAACAACAACAGACACAGAAAACAAAACAAAAAAACTTGGTTATGTGATCCAGACAGAAGAGGACTGGGTGGAAGCAAGTTTTCACTTAGGGTTCTGTTCATACCACAGTGTTGCAATCTTTTTTAACAGTTATGTTAACAAATATGTTAAAGCTGTAGTTTTTAAGTTCTTTTGTATTTTATGCAGAAGAAGAGTGTGTTGTTTGCATAACTATTAAGGAGAGAACATGAGTGTCCCTCCATTCAGGGTTTCCAGGTTGATTTCTAGGTTGTACACCCTCTTTTGGCTGCATTCTCACCCAAAAGCAAGGACTCAGATTCTGGACCCTTTCCCTGTACAGACCTGCGGCAGGAATTGGCTGTGCAGCAGAAGCAAGACAAGCCCCGGACTCCCATGCCAGGCTCAGGACAAGCCAAAAGGACAGACATGGCTGTGCAGGCCACAGGCTCTGTACCATCTACTCCAGTAGCTCACCGAGGACCTAGCTCTGGTTTGAACACACCAGGAATGTTCAGACGTGGTGAGGACATGGGACAGAGGGAAGTTTTTCTTTGATTTAAAGAATTTGCCCTTATGCCAGGTGTGGTGGTACAATTAACCCCAGCAGTCAAGAGGCAGAAGCAGGTAAAATCCTGTGAATTCAAGGCCAGCCTGGTCTACATAGTGAGTTCCAGGTCATCCAGAGCTATATATAGAAAGACCATGCCTCGGATGGAAGGAAGGAAGGAACAAAGGAGGAGGTTAAAAAGAGAGAGAAATGAATAGTTTGCCATGGTAAGAACCTAGTGTGGGTCCTAGGTGAGGTAGCTTGGGTCTGGCTCAGTTAGGGAGTTGTGTGGGAATGCTCAGTAGGGCAGGCTGTTGAGATATATAACAGCAGAGTCTTGAGTGAGGCAGGGCATAGTAAATCCTGTGATAAAGAACAGGAACTGTCTAGAAGGGCAGCAATCTCTGCACAGAGGACTTCCTAGCATTCCAGGCATCACTGGAAGCCGGAAATCTGAAGGTCTAAATGTTACACAGAAAAGTCAAAAGCATATAGATTGGGCATGGTGGTACATGTCTGTAACCCCAGTCTTCTGGAGGCTGAGGTTGTAATTAAGAGCTCAAGGCTAGTCTCTTGAACTGTGTCTTAGGGTTTTACTGTAGTGAACAGACACCATGACTAAGGCAAGTTTTATAAAGGACAACATTTAATTGGGGCTGGCTTACAGGTTCAGAGGTTCAGTCCATTATCATCAAAGTGAGAGAGAGCATGGCAGCATCCAGACAGGCATGATGCAGGTGGAGCTGAGAGTTAATACATCTTGATCTGAAGGTAGCTAGCAGAATACTGGCTTCCAGGCTGTTAGGATGAAGGTCTTAAAGCCCACACCCACAGTGACACACTTCCTCCAATAAGGCCACACCTACTCCAACAGGGCCACTCCTTCTAATAATACCACTCCCTGGGCCAAGCATATAAAACCATTACAAACTGGTCTACTTAGTGAGAAACTGTCTCATAAATACGTAAATATTTATGAGGGGGAGGGGCTTGCCCAGTATAGTTGGTATGGTTAAAACTGAGATATTTGAGTTCTGCCCCCAGCCTCTTGACTGATCCAGTCAGGCCACCAAAGGCAAATAGACAATTATTGAATGCTCATTGTATGCTAGACAGTCTTTGCAACACTTCATATTAGGACCTCACAGAGCTATCTTAACAAACCTACTCTGCAGGTGGTAGTCCCATCTTTCAGGTGTGTTCACCAATGTCCCTGAAGTCACCTAGCAGATAAGTGGCAGAGTTGAGGTTCTCAGCCAGACAGGCTGATTCCAGGACATAAGCCTCAGCTAACACTGTGAACCTTGGTGATAAAGACTGTTATGGTTACTGGTCCCAGTCCAGAGCAGTTCCCTGTGTATTGGGGTTCACATGACTTACGTGGTATCTTAGTTACTGTTCTATTGCTGTAAAAAGACAATATGACCAAGCAACTCTCACAAAAGAAAGCACTTGACTGGAGACTTGCTTAGAATACAGAGGCTTAGTCCATTATCATCATGACAAAGGACCTGGCACAGCAGGTGTGGTGCGCAGGAAGCAGCTGAGAGCTACATCCTGATCCACAAAGAGAGACAGATACTGGGCCTAGGATGGGCTTTTGAAACCTCAAAGCCAGTCCCCCAGTGACACACTTCCTCCATCAAGGCCACACCTAGTTCAGTAAACCCACACCTCCTAATCCTTATAATCCTTTCAAACAGTTCCACTCTCTTGGTTACAAACATTCAAATATATGGGCCTATTGGGGGCATTCATATTCAAGCCACCGCGTCTTAGGCGTAGATGAGTTAGTGTCTCAGGCTCAGCTGATCTTAGTGAAGCCTACAACTGTACCCGCTGTGTTGTGGGGTGTTTGTCATGATTTATGTGTGCAAGTTAGGTTTGACGGCGAGTACCTTCTACCCACTGAGTCATCACTGACTTTGAGAAATGCTGTTTTTCATGTGGATTTCTTAGCTGGCTGTGGTGATGCCAAACTATAATCCTAATACCTAGCAAAAAGACTGCCATTGTAAACCCAGCAGACATAGAGGGACCCTGTCTCTTCCTTCCCCAAATGTGGCTTTTTTTTTTCATTCACTGTTTATGTTAAAAAGGTATATGGAATTCTTAGATGTACCTTGGCTTGGTTTAAAAAGATTAACCTGTTTTGTTTTTTTTTAAAAAAAAATAGGTGTTTAAGATAATCTTACCAAGGATTCAAAAAATAGACTATCTGGTAGTTTCTTGGCATGTTATCCAATTAATTCCTTAATGAAATAAGATGGTAATCAGAATCAAAGGGAAGGTGTCATCCCCACCCCCACAGTTTGAGTGTAGTGACATTAGAACACAGACCGAAGGATCCTGTGACCCATGCTGCTTCTTGCACATTCAGGTCTGGACAGCTCCAGTAGTGGGACCCCACTCACACCTGCAGCCCGGATATCAGCCCTAAACATCGTTGGGGACCTGCTTCGGAAAGTTGGGGTAAGTCTGGGCCTTGGAGTGTTTGTAGAGTGTTCTGTCTGAAGGTTTGTCTAGACATGGCCCCTCTCTTCACTTTCATAGAGACCTCCTAAATTTTCAATGTGGCTCGTCTAGCTATGCCTCTGAGCATCTTCAGCTCACTGGATGGGAATTTCATTGTAGAGGGGCCATGTGTTCGGAATCCAGGTCCCCTTCTCCTTTTCAGGCATCTTTCATTTTCCTCCAAGTAATTTTGGATAATAGGGTGGTGTCTATGTTTGTGTCTCTGTCTTTCAGGATTGGACCTCATCCTGTAGCCCAGGCCTTCCTTACTTGAGCAGCAACCCTCCTGTCTCACAGTCTCTCAGATTCTGAGATGATAGTTGTAGACTACCATGCCCTAACTGTTATTTCTTAATTGAAAAAAAATCGCAGGGCCATTTAAAAATGAGTTAGTCCTCTCCTCCCTGTTGTGTCTGTCTGTCTTTCCCCCCCCCCCCTCTCTCTCTCTCTAGTAGAACATCTTAAGAATGGAGAGCAAAATTGCTTCTCAGCCTTTCTGCTTTATGTTAATTACCAGAAGGGTCTACAGGATTCAGTGCAGCAACAGAATTCTTCGTATTTGCACTTTCATTTTTAGAAATGAAAGGCCATTTACTATCAGCCCAGCCTGTCCTGAGGCAGAAAGAGAACACACACACACACACACACACACACACACACACACACACGGTCTGCTTGCATGCACAGGTCTGTGGATATTTAGGTTTATTTACTCCAAGTTCAAGGCCTTGTTTGGACCTCTCTTCTGGTTTAATGAGGTAAACAAAAGGAACAATTCCAGAAGTTATTATTATCATTAGTATTTGCTAAGGGTAGTTCTTGTTGTGTTTTTTCGTTGTTGTTTGTTTGACACAGGGTCTTGCTATGTAGCCTAGGCTGGTCTTGAATGTACAGTAATTTTTCCTCAGTCCTTTGAGTGCTGGGATTACAGGTTTGTACCGCCATGCCTAGCTCATGTTTCACCAGGTAGAGTAAAGCTACTGGGACTCTTCTGGATATCTTAGATGGGTAACTTCAGTACTTATAGATGGATTGAGTTACACTGGGAACCTTTTAGAATCTTTGGAACCACAGTTTAGATTGTTTTCTCTGTGGCCCCCATGCTTTATTTGGGTTTTGTTGTTGTTGTTATTGGTGGTAGTAGTGGTGGTGGTTTTTGTTTGTTGTTGTTGGCTTTTTGTTGTTGGTGGTTTTTTAAGACGGTTTCTTTGTAACCTGGCTTTCCTGGAGCTCTCAGAGCTCACTATGTTGACCAGGCTGGCCTTGGACTCTCAGAGCTCTTCTTGCCCCTACCTTCTGAGTACTGAGATTCAAGGTGTGTGATCCAAGGTGTGTGCCACCATATGCAGTGGCTCTCATACTTTTGTGTTCCTGGATTATTTTTCTCCCTTTGAGGAGTGAGGAAGGGTATGATAGGAACATGGTCATATAGCCCAGGCTGGTCTCAAATTTGCTATGTAGCTGAAGATAACTTTTAACTTCTGAGCCTCCTGTCTCTATCTTTCAAGTATTAGGGTTGCAGGTATGCTATACCTAGTTAAGTGCCTCTGAGGATCAAACCCTGGACTTCATGCATACTTGGCAAATGCCCTCCAAGCTGACTACTTCTCCAGCCCTTTGTCTATAACTTGACTGATGAAAATCGATTTCTTCTCAGGCCCTGGAGTCCAAACTAGCATCATGCAGGAACTTCATGTATGATCAGTCCCCAAGCCGGACAAGCGGGCCAGCCTCAGGTCGAGGAACCAAAAACAGAGATGGTGTTGACAGAAGGCCAGCCAGCACCAGTGTGGGCGATAAAGGGTCAGTACCTTTGATACTCTCTGTCAGGACATACCAGGCTGCTCTAGATCAGACAGTAGCCCCGGCCTGGCCTTGTCTCTCATTTTAAGGCTATAGGATTATTTCAGCAAACATTAGCCTCTACTTCCTTTTCATGAGACAGAAACTCCCTCAGTAGCCCAGGCTGGCCTTGAATAAGCCCCTCACTTAAGGGCAAATTAGATGATATCTGAATTGGGGCAGGTAGACAAGTAGAGAGCGGTGTATGTAATGTGATTTGTGCTATAAGGAGGCCTTGTCCAAATCCCTTGTTTGGGAGTTGCACTTCCCTAAGAACATTTTGTGGGTTGGGGTACACTATGTACTTATATATGTGGAGGCCCGAGGTCAACTTTAAGTGGTGCTCAGGTGTCAACAGAGTGTCACTGGCATGGAACTCACCAAGTATGCTACTAAGCCCCAGGGATCCACTTGCCTCTGCCTCCCTTGAGTGCTGAGACCAAGCATGAGCCATCGTGTCTGGCTTTTTACATGGTATTGGGGATCAAACTCAGGTCCTGACGCTGTGAGGCAAGTACTTTTGCCAACTGAGCTATCTCCAAGTCCTTAGTTTTAAATCAGTCCAGCCAGACCAGATTCTCAAAAGAAGAGGTACAGCTGCCTCTAGACCTAGGGGTTCACTGAGAGGAGTCTGCATTGCCCTGCGCCCCGGCCATACCCATGTGATAAGCGTGAGGCAAGCGCAGGACGGAAATACATTGATCCACAGTGCACACTTAGCTTCTGAACCTTTAAACACAGGTCTTTAGATGTATCTGTTTATTTTTGAGACCAGGCCTCACTGTATAGTCCTGGCTGGTGGGGGGACTTGAAGAACCTGGGGTATACTGCCTGTCTTTGCCCCTTGTATGCTGGGATTAAAGGCATATATACCACCATGCCCAGTCAAAATATTTGTTTAAAATAAATTTTTTTTTCAATTATATTAATTGGGTGCGTGTACACAGGGGCACACATGTACTTTCCATAGTGTACATGTGATGGTCAGAGGACAACTTGCAAAAGTCAGTTCTTTCCTTCTACTGTATGAATTCTGGGATTGTTAGGCTAAGCAACAAGCATCTTTATCTGCTGAGCCATCTCTTCAGCCTAAAAAAAAAGTTGGTTTTTTTTAATTCAAGAGGCTTGGAATGTTGCTTAGTAGCAAGTCCCTGTGTTCAACTCTCAGTACTTCCCAACCCAAATGAAGTGACCAAGAAGTAGATGCTTTTGTAGGGTTTTCTGAGATAGGGAGCTTTTTCTGCAGCCTTGGGAATTAGGAAACCAGATGGCCAGTCTTGTTTTCTTCATTTCACAGGAGAGAAAATTGAGACCCTGTGAGACTTGTTCCCGCTCTTGACATTCACTTTTAGAACCTTGGGGGCCCTGTGCTAGCCACTGGGATACTGCTGTCTCACCCGTTAAATATGGTTTGCTCTGTCTGAAGGTCAGGAAAACGCTTGGAGTTTGGGAAGCCAGCCTCAGAGCCAGCGTCACCAGCGCTGCCATCCACCCAGGGTGTGGTCACGCTTTTGCTTTAGGACCAGTGGAAACTGCGCCCTCACCTGTCTTCCCTGTTTTATAGTTGGCTTTAGTCATTTTATTTTCAAGTTAGTTTGAGAAAAGCCAGCATCACCAGCATTCACTTTGTGCAGTTGCAGCCTAAACTGACTAAGGCTGTTGGCAGTGGACTTGGCATCATCCCTATACTGTAGCCCAGTCCCTAGCAGTGTGTGTCATTGAAATGAGCTGCTCCCCCCACCCCCAAACCCGGCAGCTCTAAAGTATGATGATGCTGGCTACCTAGAGTTTTAATGGCCTCCAGAGGTGTTTTGAATATGTATAATCTTCAGAGCAGGACTAAAGCCCAGCTCAGGAGCTCTCTGTAACCTACTTCCAGCTGAAGCTGTCTTCTGGACCATTCTCCTGGTGCTTTTACAGAATGATGAAATTGTATCTAGGACTGGGAGATTACAGAGGCAAAAGGCTTTATTAATCTATGGTCATGTACCTTAGACACTCCCACTGTCAGTGGGAGGCTATCCTCTATGGATAAACCCTGACTCCTGTCTTTCTTGAGTTCCCTGCCCTGATGTTGGGGTGGCATGTGTATCAGGACCCTGGAAAACTTGCGTTGCACTGGCCTTTGTTACACCAGCCCTAAGAACAGAACTTCATCCAGCCAGCAGGGCTTCTTCCAGACACCATCGAGCAGCCAGGCTGACTAAAGCATGAGATGGAGATCACCGCCAGACGCTCCCTCGGGATGTGGAAAGATCGGCACAGGCTCTGCAAAGCCAGCTCGTCGCTCGTCTCTGGGGTGTGGTGTTGCCTCATGCTTCAGTCCACAATGAGAAAAGCACACTAATACCAGAGCTTGGCCCTCTTCACTGGCTACTAACTTATTTTCTAGTTGATGGGTAAAACTGGCCTAGAGTCGGACCTAGAACTTTCTGTGTGCTACTGACAGTCACAAGGTGGTTTTAAGCTGCTTGGCTATTTGTTCTCCTTAGACATAATAACCTGGGAAAAGATGGACTTTATTTTTTATAAGAAATAAAATCAAATCAAAAGAAATGCCTGCTCAATAGATGTGTCTGTCCTTCCGTGTCTGTACACAGGGGTGTAAAGTTTTTTGTTTAACCAAATAATAAAATAATAGGACAAAAAAGGTGTTTTGTGCGTGGAATATGTAGTTGTTTGTGTGGATTTGGAGGCACATGTGTACGCATGTATGGGAATCAGAGGTTAACATCTGGTATCTCCCTCAATTGTATGTGTGGTGTGTGTAAGTAAATAAGTGTGTACATGTGTGCACAGAGGATGATATTTAGTGCCCCTTTTTTTTATTCCATGTGTTTACATCTCAAATGATATCCCACTTCGAGGTTACCCCTCCACAAACCCCCCATCCCATAATCTCCCTCTCCTCCCTCCCCTTTGCCTTTATGAGGGTGCTTTCTTACTGCTTTCCACCTTAGTTTTAAGGTAGGGCCTCTTTTTAAGCCTGCATTCACCCATTAGGTTAGACTGGATAACAAGCTCCAAGAGTCATCTTCTCTGTCCTCCAGGGTACGATTACAGAAGTGTGCCGTCATGCCCAGCTTTTGTGTGGTTCTGTGGATCTGAGCTGAGAGCCTCATACTTGCAAAGCAAGCACCTAGCACACTGAAATCTGATTTTTAAAAATTTCTATCAAAGTCAGCTTTTCAGCAGTGATGCCGGGGAAATGTCTATGTCATTCCAGCTATACATCAGCGTTCAGCAGGATTGGCTTTTCAGTATTTCCTTTTTTTTTTTTTAATCTGTTGAGTTGGTCTTTAGGAAGGTTTGTGTGGCTATAACTTTCATCAAGCATGTCTCCCTTAAGCACTATAGTTGGAGAATTAAAGGGCCCTGGCCTGCTTCTGTAGGGTCTTCATGCTAAGAACACTTCTTAAATGGTTCTTGAGGGTAGGGTGAGATAGTCTGTTATGGTCAGCCCTGCCTCAGCCTTCCAAGCCCAAGGATTATAGACATGGGCTACTATGCCCTAAGTGTTTTTTGCTATTTTTGTTTTTAACTGTTTTGCACATTGTTTGAAGATGAATGTGTTACAGAGGCAGATGTGGTGTACAGATCTGAAATATTCAAGTCCATCATTTGTGCGTGAGAGTATATGCCACAACACTAATGGAGTGGTCAGAGTACAACTGAGTCTCAAGGATCAGACAGATCATCCATCAGGCCTGCACTGTAGAGAGTGAGCAGCAGTCCTAAGTACTACATGTCTACCTTTTATAGAGGTGTTCTGCTGGACCCCCTCTGCTAGGCAAAAGGATCGAAGAAACTTTGTATTTAAAATATCGGTTGAATGTGCTACCCTCGAAAGGCTTGGGTCCAGAAGTACCTAGGACTTTGTGTTTTGGGGATAATATAATCTTTGTACAGTTTGGAGATAGGGTCCAGTTTTAGACGCTGAATTCATTTGGGCTTCATGTACACTTACTTGTAGTGGGATCCCTGAGAGGATTAAATGAGATTCCCCAAGACAACAGCTGGACAGAAGAGCCAACCTCATTCTCGTGACTTATAACCTTTTATTAGTGAAAGTGTCCGTGGGTGCAAATAAGAGTGCGATCGCTCTGCTCAGCCCTGGGAGCAGTGTTTTTTTAACTCAGATGACTAAAAAAGTCACTTGGTCTTGGTGAACTGTGTGTCTGAGGTGTAGCAGGCAGGAAAGGGAATTTTCAAACGGGCTTTCCTCCCAAACTGGAAGGTCAGGCAGGTCAGGGAATGGTTGGGAGTCATGTGGGGGCTGTGGCACCCATTCATGTAACTTCCTCATTACATGTAAACAAAGATGCTGGTGACTGTGGCTCCTGACCTGCGTCTCTTATTTGGATTTTCTCTGATAGCCCATTTAAAAACCTAAATTCACACCCTTTGTGCAGGGCTGTGGTTGAGTCCTGGTGAGGGGTGGTGTGATGTCTTCGACTTGAGAACAAATGGAGACAAATGCTAAGCCGTCTGCTGGGCCCTGCTGTCATTTAGTGTTTTGTTTTCCCTGACATGGTATCCAATCCCAAACTTATTCACTGGCTTTGGTTCCATTGAAGTCTGAGTCCCGAGCGTCCATCTCTTCTTCAGAACCATCTGTGTTTTCAATAACTCTACGGCCCCCAGCCCTTCTGGAAGGAACAAATGAAGCCTCGTTTCCTCTCCTATGGGTTTGAAACAGAAAATACACTTGTCTTTAGTAAGGAAATCTTCCAGTGATTGGAAGAGGTTTTTATCAAGGGTGAGATCAAACACATACTCAACACGAATGAGTCACAAACAAATTCAGGGTAAGTCCCAGCCAGTCTTAAAAGTCTGGGTGGTTCTACTTATTCAATTGGCATGGGGTTATTGGTTTTAAAATAATCAAATAGGATCCTAGTCTGCCTTGGGTGGGAAGAGAAAAAGGTCAATACAGGTGTAGGGTAGCACACAGGCCTGGTGTCATCAAGTGGAAGGTCATGTGTAGACCTGGAGCTGTTTTATCTCTAAGTTCTGTCCACAGGCATAAAGGCATGATTTTAGGTTTTCAAAGTGGAGAGGGAGAGTTTCTCAGAGGACAAGCCTTAGATGAAGGGTGACACAGCGCCCTCTGCTGGTGTGGAACTTCGTGCTCTGAGATTTGCCCCATGGAGGAGAGATGGTGTCTAACTTGAGTGTATTTTCCTCACCATGGTCACATGATGCAGAGTAGATGCTCAAATGAAGAGTTGAAAAATTATTGATCTGAGGTAGTTTTTTTGTTCTAGTGGACAGGACAGCCCTGAATTTTCACTACTGTCTTCAGCCTCTGCATGTCTCATCCTGGCTATCCAAGTCTACCTGATTTTACTGGAAAGGCTAGATATATAGAGTGCAGCCTTGGGTGAGAGAGGAAAATGGACAGAAAGAAAGGAGGAAAGGCCAGTTTACTTGCAGCTAGTTTTGCTATTTTACAGAAGGTTATG
This sequence comes from Tokudaia tokunoshimensis, assembly GCA_036184795.1. Taxonomy (NCBI): domain Eukaryota; kingdom Metazoa; phylum Chordata; class Mammalia; order Rodentia; family Muridae; genus Tokudaia; species Tokudaia tokunoshimensis. Next base: position 104,943,203 of record BTHU01000010.1, read on the forward strand.
TGGATTTTCAGTGACCTAATACATGATCTTGTTGGGTCAGCACAACCCTATTTGACCTGAATTTAAATACAGGAGGTATAACACATTTTAGTATAGTTAAGAAAACCAACGTTGGGTAACAAAAGCAACTTGCTGGCCATATGGAGACTGGAGGGAGAAGCCATGAGGGTGTGCCCACCCACTGACCCATTCTTTAACCCAAAGGAACACATTAGACAGGTAATACACAGCAGGTAATCAGCAGGTAGGGGAACTCCCTGTGTAAACATTTTGGGGTTTTCTCAAAATGTAGCAATCAAGAATACTTAAAGTTGTAGCCACTCCCAAAATAAGACACTGGGGCCGGCTTCAGAGGGCCATTTCAGAAGGGCTTCTTCCCTTGAGAGGGTGAAGGGGCCTGGACTGTAGTATAGAGGGATGACAGTCAGTGCCCCTTTCCTCACAGCTACACTTTGGCTTCTGAACTCAATGGGTGGTGTCCTGGGGCTAGAAAGAGTGTCTAAGTCTACATCAAGGCTCTAAGTACTTTTTGCCTTTTGGAACAGTCTATATTTGTTGACTCAAAGGGTTTATCCCTTGGTCTCAGAAACAAGTCATACCCTACTCATCAAGAGACCACAGGGGCGTGTTCCAGCTCAGGGATCTCTATTAGAGGAAGCAGTTCTAAATCTGAGACAAAAGGTTGATACCTATTATCGGTTATAGGGGCCCCTAACAAAGGTTTGTTTTAAAACCTCCAGTCTCATTCTGGAGAACTGAATCTTTCCAAACACTCCGAGTTTATTCTAGGTGCTGTGAGAAGTCCAGACCTCCATAGGAGATCAGACTTTGCTTCCTGCTGACTGGGAGGCTCCTCTGATCCCCCTTGTATCCTTGGTGATGCTCTCTGCAAGACCTCAATTTGTTTTAAGTATTTGACAGCAAGAGCAAAGTTGAAATTCTACAAAGAACAGGTAGATATAAGCAAGAATGTCCCTGAGCTCAGCATGAGGTTCTGGGTACTCCACTGAGCCATATGGGAATAAAGGTGCTTACAATCCTAGAGGCAGAAGCCCCTTTGACAAGGGCCCATGTACTTCGAGTTCATTTTCCTATCCTTGGACATGTGCAAGCCCGTGAGGCCTCCAGAAAAAGTTCCTACAGGTAGTGTCCAATCCCCACCTTCATGCACTGAAAATACAGTAAGCCATCTGAAGCCCTGGCATCTGTGCCACGGTAGGAAATGCTCATGTCCTTCGACAGGACAAGCTTAACCACGAGTAGATGAGTTTCTGGGATGTAGTCACTGTGGCCCTGGGTTTATTTTATTCTGGTCTCGTGACCCAGGCCAGTCAGTTAGAAACCATGTCCATTCTTTAGGGGTGTGTGCAAAGAGGAAGATGCCATATGTACTCAGAAAGGTATCAACCTTACAACCCCGATGAGTCCTGACAGTGTCACAGTGGCTCAGCATGCAGCTAAGAATCATCCCAGCAAAAGCACAATTGGTAAAGTGCTTGTTTACCATGCATGAAGCCCTGGATTCCATCCTCAGCATCACTTAAGAGTATAGCAGTACACACCTGTTATTGCAGCACTTAAGAGGCAGAACCAGGAAGATTTGTAGCTCAAGGCCAATCTGAGCTGCATGAGACACTGTCTCAAAACAACAAACCAAACCAAAATAACAACAAAACCCCCAACATGCAGTATTTTAAAATCTCATGGAGATGTGATCAAAGTGTTTTGCTAGAAGCCATGTTTGACAAAATGCCAGAGGAAAGGACAATGACTCAAGAGATGAGGTCTGCTTATATTCCCAGCTCTGAACTAAATCTGCCTTTAGATTTGGGGGGAGGGTGTCTCACAGAAATTTGCAAGGACTTGGAAAGGAGAAGACACAGGGCACAGAGGGATGGGAACAAAGGAAGGGGTGCTGGGCATAGGAATGGGGACAAGGAGGGGGTGCTGGGCATAGGAATGAGGACAAGGAAGGGGTGCAGGGCACAGGGATGGGGACAAGGAGGGGGTGCTAGACACAGGGATGGGGACAAGGAAAGGGGTGCTGGGCATAGAGATATAAGGGACAGTGTGACACACGAGCTGTAAAGCTGGAGGCACAAGGTACCTGGTGGCTCACTGCGAAGTTTCCTGTAGGGGGGGCCCTCTGAAACAGAGAGAGTCCCCAAAGGTTACTATCCACACTTGGGAAGGAGCCAGTTAACTATGTTAAGGGCACTAGTTTTAATCGAGTAAAGAAAGGTACTTTTCAGTCAACATAAACCAGAGAGCCAGCCTGGAGATGTTGGCACTTTAAATAAGGACAGGCACCATCTAAATTTCTGTCCTCCTGAGTCACTTGAGAAACACTTAGAAGTTCCAGCATTGTATAAAGGTAAAGGCATCTGAAAAAAAAAAGTCTGAAAGATCCGAGTTAGACCAGAATGCATGTTACAGGTACATGTGTGCTGTGTGTGGATGTTGTCTTCATGAACATTGCCTCCCTTGTATTTTTCAGAGAGGGTCTCACTGGCCTAGAGTTCACTAATTGAACTATGCTAGCTGGCCAGAAGTCCCAGGAATTCTCCTGTTTCTGCCACCCCAGCATTGGGGGGTACAAAAATGTGCCACTATACCCAGTTTGTTTACAGGATTAAATTTGGGTCCTTGTGCTCAAAAATAAGCCCTTTAACCAAGTGAGCCACTGCCCTAGCTCTGGTCTCTGTTACCTTTGGTGGCAACTAAGAGGGAAGTGATGGGCAACATGACAAATGCTTGTGGCATATACAAGGCCATTTACCTAGCCAGCAGCACTGAAACTTGCATATTGATTTCTTGTCTATTGGTAGGGTTTAACCAACCTCACACAGCTCTAGTGTGTGAGTTCATGTTTCTGTGGACCTAGGCTTAGGTACATACTGACACCTCAAAAGGATTTGGTTTTATCTTGGCCTGTACCATCTTATATCAAGTATTTGGGGTAGAACCCACAGATACAGTCAATATAATCTCAAAAGCCATTAAGCGTAAGAGAGAAGAGAGACCTCAGATAGCTGCAGTGACTATCCTCCAGCCCACTCTCTTGGGGCAGAAGGCACAAGCTCCACCAGAACATTCTTCAGGTCACTGTGGAAACAGGTCCTGTGCATTGAACTCTGTCAGTGCTGGAAAAGTTCTTATATTCCTGCTAGACTGGAGAAATTAAGAAGGATGGTTTCTAGCCTGTCGAGTAGGACCCAACCACACACTGTCGTCCTGAGGGATTGGAGGCTCCTTTCAAGACAGATCACTGTATTAGTACAAAGACGAAAAAGGGACCAAGATGGAGCCTGGGCAGTCCAGTGCATGGTGGGTTTGCCTGGGCAGTCCAGTGCATGGTGGGTTTGCCTGGGCAGTCCAGTGCATGGTGGGTTTGCCTGGGCAGTCCAGTGCATGGTGGGTTTGCCTGGGCAGTCCAGTGCATGGTGGGTTTGCCTGGGCAGTCCAGTGCATGGTGGGTTTTAGACAGAGAAAGATGGGCAGTCAGATGAGTGGGTCCTGTGAGGCCCAGAGAAAGTGTGTATCCAACAAAAGGTCCTGTGATGGTCATTCTACCAAAGGCTATTATAGACCATGGTGTGGCCTAAAGAAGGGTGATTGCTGCTGCCCAAAGACAGGGGTGGCAGAGGAGCAGGGCTAGAGTTTCTCACTCAATGGAATAACTGAAGGAGAGTGAGGCAGCGCCCAGGCACATGCTGGGCATGCAAAGCAGTTGAGGACCAGGTTTAACAAGGCCTTGACTCTTGCACATAGCTTAGCACAGATGTCAGGGGAGGTATAGGGGAAAGCTGGTGTGAATTTCATGATCATTTCTGCTTTCCAGTTAAAACAGAAGTGAGGGTATCAGTGGGAAGTGAAATGGAGATGAGAGATCACTTATTGGGGCACTTTCAGTGGTTATCAGCACACTCAGAATGGAAACAGCAATTGGAGAGTATCATCTGGCTTATTTGTGTCTTGGCTGTGCAGAAGGTGTTAAGGCCGGACTGAGTACCAGCCAAATGAAAGCAGCAAAGCAAGAGAGGGCTTCGGGTTGCTGAGGTGGTGTACAGAGGCAGGTGAAAGCTGACCATGGAAAGGAACTTGGGGCTGCTGGGGAAGGAAATGTGAAGGGAGCAAACACCACAGAGCTAGACAGGTAGCTCCAACTGTCAGGATGCCCACAGTACAGTTTAAAACTAGAGTCTCTCCTCACATTCCAGAGTACAGCAAGATCAAGGGACAGAAAGCAAGTCTCATGGGATGTGAAAATTACAGAGAACAGTGGAGTGAAGAGAGGCTGGAAGGTCAGAATGACAGGGTCCAGAGTGGGAGGCATCCCTGAGTGGGAGGACCAAACCTAGTCCCCACAATAGTGTGAGCAGGGCATCTTCATGAGGGGCCACCTGGCAACTTCTAGAGACACTTGTAATTCTCACAATGCTGGGTAGATGGGCCTGCTAAACACCTGACATGTACAGCATAGCCCAACCCTACCCGACACAGCAGTGTGAGAACCTGAAATAGAAGGTTCAGAGAAGGATAAAAAGAAAGGGTTGATAGTCGTCCATCCTGCAACGAACAGCAGGCTTCAAGAGATAGAATCTTTCTCCACCTCCACCACACAGGAGGGAGCGGGACATATGGGTTAAAGGATAAGAGATGAGTTTCTCAGAGGCTGTGCCCTGCTCAGCTCTATGCCTGCTCCAATGCTGGACTAATAAAAATGTCCAGTGAATCACGAGGGTGGGAGAACGTTAAAGGTAGTGTTGGGTACAGGGATGCAGGGGAGCTGATGCGTGGGTTCAGGGCAGGCACTCTAGGCTGGTGAGGCCCTTCCCGAGCTACCTTGGCTCCTCACCTGAGTTTGCTCTTGAGGGCATTCACCTCACGGCCCATGGCCTCATTGCTCTCAGTGGCCTCATCTAGCTCCCGCTGCAGCTTCCTGCGGTTGGCATTGATGCGCTGGGACTCCTCTTCTGCCTCTTCCAGCTGCCTTTTGAGCTGCTTGACCTTGATGTTTCCCTTCTCTGCCTGCCAAGGACAGGACAGTGTGTGAGCAAAGGTCAGTGTAAGGGGCATGAGGTACTGGGTGAGCCGGGGCAGCCAGAAAGAGGCGCCAACTGCGGTTACCTGCTCTCTGTACTGCTCTGTCATCTTGCGCTCATCCTCCACCTGTAGCAGGACTTCCTTTAGCTTCTTGTCCTTTTGCTTCAGTGACTTGGTAGCTGCCTGTTTTTCTCTGTCATGGTGAGGAAAGAGAGGTGGTTTCCAAGTGAAATGGCGTTCTTGTAACTGGCATGTTAACCAAGGCATGGCATCCCAGCTTCAATCCAAGAGTCATCCCCAGAATCAGCCAGATGTAGAAAAAAGAACGTTGGCACAGTTGTAGAACCTTTGTGATGTGGCCTAGCTAGCAGGGTGGGTCAATGGAGGAGGGGCTTAAAAGTGATATTTGCCTCTGATTCAGCCCAAACTCTCTGATGCCTGATCCATCAAGATGTGAGAAGCAGCGGCTACAGGTGCTGACCCCAAACCAAGCTTCTCCACTCTGCCTTTCCCACATGACGGACTGGTAACTGTGAGCCAAAACAAACGGCCCATCTCCCTGTCTTAAGTTGCTTCTGTCAGGTAGTCTGTCACAGCAATGAGAAAAGTAACTGATACATTCAGCACAAGCCACTGCCTGGTGACAAAGTAGATGGTTGAAGTTGGGGATGACAGGGAAGGAAGGATGGAGAGTCATGGGTTTTTATTGTTAGTTTTGTTTTTTTGAGGTGATACAAATGATCATTCTATATATCTGACGGTAAATTTAAAAACCGCAGAAGTGTGTGAATCATCTGGAAAGGTGGTGTAAGTAGAACAGAATCTTTAAAACATTAGGTGGCAAAGACGCTGTGACTCACAATCAAGCAGGGGAGCCCTTCTTGTGTCTATGGCCTGGTGATGGGCTTTTCAGTCCCTAGTGGCAGGGGGGAGGTTAAGAAAAGCCTGGGGGCTCCCACAGAAGTCTGGCTCATGTCCAGAGAACAATCAGCACTCTAACAGCAATTAACATTTTTAGGGGTTGCTCTCAGCCAGAGGCAGGCTCAGTACATCCTTGCCCTGTGGCCATAGTCACACACTCCACTGTCACACTCTAGACCTGAGGCTCTTAGGGTGATTTCCCAAGTGTTCCTTCCTGGTCTCCAGAAAGATGGAGCTCTGGTTGCCCCATACCTGGCCTCCTGTTCAACCTGCTCCTCCAGCTGTGCAATCTTGGCCTCCAGCGACGCAATGGTGGACTTGAGCTTAGCTTTGACGGCGCCTTCTACCTCCTGCAACTTGCTTCTCAGTTCCTTGTTCTGGCGCTCCAGCTGTTGCCGTGCACTCTCATTCTTCTGAGCTGCGCTGCGCTCTGTGGCCAGCTCATTGCTCAGTTGCTCAGCCTGGGGAAGAGGAATGGCCATGAGGCAGAAGGAATATAACTGGGTGAGTATCAGAACAAGTCTCCCGCCATTGTTCCCTAAGGCCAGAGCTCTCTCTTTCTACTCATTCTTCGTCATCTCCAGACTCAGCTCAGAAGCCTCCTGTGTCACCGAGACTGAGCCAGAAACCTGTTGTGTTCCACCCATGCTCCCTAGCTCAGACCCCGAGGGGCTATAGGAAGATTCCTGGCACCTATCACAGAGACGCTCAGGCGGCTTCCACTGGTGGCACTAAGGACTCTTGGGACTGGGCAAAGAGCATTGAGGGAAAACACCAGAGCTGTTCACGGTGGCCAAGTGGTGGAGCAAGCAAGATAATGCTGGCTAACAGAAGATCCTGCAGATCTGTTCAGAGTTTTCTGAAGATCGCAGGCAGAAACAGGCATGACACAGACAAGGAGGAAGAAGGACCCCATGCCTTATTTTTGGGTCTCCTCTCTTTCTCCTCAATCCCTGGAGCTAACACAAAGCATACCTGTGGTACTTGCTACTTAGTCAGTGCCAGTGCTGGGCTACACCTATATCCTGTTTCAGGAAACCCAAAGCACTCTGCCCCTCCAGTGTGAGGAATATGGCTAAGTGGTCTTGCCTCACTATGGCCCTCGGGTGCTTATTTTGAGTCCAGTGGTTGAGTACCAAATACAGGTGCCCTGCATAGGGCAGAAGCAACTATTCAGAGCTAAAAGGGTAGGGTCAGGCTACTTCCTGAGCCCTCTGTGTTAACTTAAAATGGCTTGAGTATGTGTTCCCTCCCCTTGCCCTCACCCTAACCTTAGTATCTCCTACCTGCAGTGTGGCCTTGCGCACCCTGTCACTCATGGCCTCCATGTTGCCCTGTTCTTCCTCCAGCTCTTCCTCCAGCTGGGCAATCCTTGCCTCCAGTCGGCGCTTCTCATCCTGCAGTGCATTCCTGGAGGGAATGAAACGGCTTTGGGGACCCATGGGCCTTACCCAGTCTTAGGCCCCTGGTAAGGTGTTGTCTCAGGTGGTCCTCATTCTCTAACTGGGAAAACAAGCTCAAGGGAGACTAAAGTCACCCAATATCACCTGTACCATGGTTTGAATGGGAATGCCCCTCACAAGCACATGCACTAGGGGCCTGGTTACCTACTGGTGGGCTCTGGTGAAGGACTAGATTCTGAGGCTCTGGCCTAATACATGGATCAATTCCTTGGTGGCTTCAGAACATGATAGGATTCCTGGATGGTGAAAGGCAGTAACTGAAGGCTAGTTGGAAGAAGCTTGTCACAGGAGAGACAGGGACTTGTATCCTTGGGGTCTCCACTCCCTTCTTGATTCACACTGTTTTCTGTCTACCTTGAAGTGAACAGCCTCTTCAATGTGTACCTATCACCATGATGTTCTGTACTAGCCTGAATCCAGGATCAGCAAAACTTTGGGCTGAATCCTCTGAAACCATGAGCTAAAATAAGCTTTCTCCTTTAAATATCTGTTGAGTATTTGAGCCATAGCACAGCATCCTGCTAGGAAGAGATGAGCTGGGACTCATTGAGACCAGCATCAGCAAAGCCAGAATGGGGTGGAAACAATCTCCTCTGGCTTTCGTTGCCCCTGCCACTACTCACTCAGAACGAAGTGCCACATTTCCAAATCAGTAGGTGGGAAGATCCTGAGGGCAGTACTTTTCCCAGCATGGGTCTGTCTTGCCAGGGCTCAGTGAGCATTAGGTTTGCTATCATTGAAGTGGAGGTTCCAGGGCACACTCAGGCTGGTTGTTCTCTCACCCCAAGTCTAGTTGCCTCTTCTATATCCTTACCTTCCTGACAAGCTGCTAGCCAGCTCCTCAGCCAGCTCCTCCTTCTCCAGGTCAGCTTGCTTGCGAGCTCTCTCAGCTGCTGCCAGGTCCTGAAGCAGGAGAGAGGCTCTAGCTATCCTGCTCCTGCACAGTTCTAGTGCAACTCCCCTTCTGAGCTCAGGGAGGCTCCCTTTGCTCTTTGTGTAAGGAAAGTCCACTCATTCAAAAAGAAGCTGACAGCAAGGAAGGAAATCTGGGTGCCTAGGCCTGAGGGTCCCACCACAGGACTGTGAGTAGCTGTTGCCAGCAGGGCAAGCCTATACCTCCTGGAGCTGCATGAGGTCTGCCTCCAGGCTCTTAGCTTTCTTCTCATTCTCTTTTGAGGTGGCAAAGATCTCATCCCTGGAGGCACGGGCATCATCCAGCTCTCTTTGGAAGTCCTTCATCTGAGCCTGCATGAGTCAATAGGACAAGCAAGGTCTACTTTACTCACCTGGCTCTGCACAGAGAGACTTACCTCTGCATGCCAACCCCTTGAAATTTCCAGTTTATGTTGGTGAATCCCTGGTACTTGGCTGGACCCCAGGTCTCCAGTGGCAGAATACTCCATGTGAACTGAAGGGAGTGAACAAGAGCCCAGCAACAGTGCCTCACTCAGAAAACCAACCACCTGTAGCTAAATAGTGGCACGGAGTCAGAAGCTAACCTACACCTCTGATAGAAGCAGGTTACTTCCTAAAGTTGCCACACTGATGCACCAGGCCTGGGGGCCTGCCTCTTCCTCCACCTGCATTCCCTCCTCCCTCAACACAGCATTACCAACCTGCAGTTTTCGAAGCTGCTTGATGGCTTCCTCCCTCCCTTTGATGGCTGAGTCAGCCTGGAGCTCCAGGTCTTTCAGGTCCCCTTCCAGCTTCTTCTTAGCTGCTGCTGCCAGAGCCCTCTGCTTCCGTTCATCTTCCAGTTCCGTCTCATACTCATGCAGCTGAACCATGAAGAGGGGTATAAGCTACAAGGATGGCCCTCAGAGCCCTGGCTTACTTGGCCACTCCCCGAGCTCCCAGAGACTCAGCATAACCCAAAGTGTGTTGCTGGGAGCAGGGGGTGTCCACAGCTTCCAGCAAGTAGGTTTTAGGAGCTAAATTTAGGTCCTGAATCTTTGCAGCAAAGTCGGGGTGGAGGATGGGGATGTCCCCACAGATGGGAGCTGGCTCACCTGCCGCTGTAGCTGCCTCCTCTTCTCCTCATTCTGCTCATCCCGAGCCTGGAGATCACGTTCAAACTGGCCCTTGAGGGCCTGCATGTTGACTTCCAGTCGCAGCTTGGCATCCTCAGTGGCCTGCAGCTCATCCTCCAGCTCCTCCAGCTGGGTTTTCATCTCTTCCATCTGGGTCTCCAAGGCACGCTTGGACTTCTCTAGTTCGTGTACCTGGCAAGCAACAGCGAGCAGGGCCTTTGCTCAAGGGAGGCTTTACCCTCATGGAATAGAGCCTCATGAGGCCAGAGCAGGGGCCTTGGCCTCCAAGGTCTGACTCGGTCCCTGATGACTCGGCCCCAGCTGTTGCTCCCTGGCTTCTCATACCCACACCAGACTGATGTACCTTGCTGAGACACCAGTTGGTGAGATGCAGAGCTACTTACGTTCTTGCCCACGTCGTCCTTGGAGCTGACCAGGTCTTCCATCTCAGCTTTGAGCATCTTGTTGGTCCTCTCCAGTTCTTCTTTGGCTTCCAGGGCTTCCTCCAGGGCCCGGGCTAGAGACAAAGCCTTTGTTTCTTTTTCCCTGGCCTCTGCTTCAGCTCGGTCTCTCTCATCTGCATACTTAGAGGAGATGTTCTTCTCCTCAGCTAATAGCTAAAAAAACAAACAAACAAACAAACAAAAAACAGGGCTCAGAGGCATCCCCAGCACACATGAGGCTCACCAAACTCCAGATGTGAAAAAGACCTGGTCACGTTGAATGTGCCTAGTGGAAGTACAAGCAATTTAGATACATGTGGAAGTCAGTTAGGATACTTTACTTTCTCACCGCCCAATGGAATAGCACATCCTGCTACTGAGGACAATGTGGCATTGAATTATTTTTTTGGGGGGGGAGTGGCCACAAGTATCTTTCTTACAAAGTTACCCTGTGTACCATACTAAGGGTGTATGGTTATGGGCATACTTGGATAAAAGTCAAAGACGGCTGCTCCATCTTAACACAGTTCTCATCTATGGAGAAGAGAGCAGTGTGTTACAGACTGTGGCACCTAAACATAGAATGGCAAAATTCAGCAGACAAATGAGCACCAGGGACCTCCTAAAAGCACAGGTGACACCAACCCCACAGATTAGCAACAGGAAGGCAGTGGAACTCACTTCCGGCCCTCTAGTGGAAAATGAGACCATGGGGGCACATGGCAGTCCAGGGCGGAATGGCTGCTGACAAAGGGAGGAATTGACATGTCCTGCACAAGTTTAACATGTTGAGGCCTGTCAGGGGGAGTAGTAGCCCCTGAATCTCTAGTATTTGGGCTCACAGCACAATCTATAAACTGAGTTTTAGAATAACCCTATATTGTGTGTAAATAAAATCATGTTTAATAAATATGGGTAGTCTATATTAGAGATAGTATTTAGGAATTTGGGTCATAACAGGAATGTTTATCAGAACAGTGTGACTGCACATTTGAAAAATGTGTTCATCACAGCATATGTAAATTTGCTTCAAAGATAGAAAATAATAATACTTTTTAAAAAAGATTTATTTATTACATATAGGAGTACACTGTAGCAGTACAGATGGTTGTGAGCCTTCATGTGGTTGCTGGGAATTGAATTTAGGACCTCTGTTCACTCCAGTCAACTCGCTCTCTCAGCCCAAAGATTTATTTATTATTATAAATAAGTACACTGTAGCTGTTTTCAGACATATCAGAAGAGGGTGTCAGATTTCATTACAGATGGTGGTGAGCCACCATGTGGTTGCTGGGATTTGAACTCAGGACCTTCAGAAGAGCAGTCAGTGCTCTTAACCACTGAGCCACCTCTCCAGCCCCAAAATAATAATACTTAATATTAGTCTTGCTATGCAGCCTAGTTTTAAACTCGTAATTCTCCTGCCTCATCTTCCTGAGACTCAGAATTTCAGGCCTGTGCCACCATGCCTGGCTGCGAAACTATTTTTTTTAAGTACAAGTCTTTTTATTTACATGTGTATGTGTATATACATGTATGTGCTACATGATGACCAGAAGACAAATTGTGGAAGTCTGTTCTCTACTTCCACAAAATAGGTTTTAGGAGCTGGAATTAGGTCATGAATCTTGGCAGCAAGATCTTGGCAGTAAGCTATCTCTCACCAGCCTGAGTATCTTTTAATATGCAATGTTAAATGTTAAGGGAAAAGGGCGTAGATGTCTTTAATTTGCTTTGAAATGTACCCCAAAAATGAAATATGTTGGGTTACTGTGATTCATCTTTATTAGAAATGCATACACCTTTAATCTCAGCACTCAGGAGCTGGAGGCAGGCAGATCTCTGTAAGTTTGAGGCCAGCCTGGCCTACACTATGAGTTCTAGACCAGATAGAGTTACATAATAAGACCCCTTCCCACTGCCCCACCCCAAAGTAGGGCAAAAGACATGTAGCATAATGTTAATGATTGAGTCTGGTAGTAACTGCATTAGGGAAAGTGGTATTACCAAGGATACATTTTGAGGGAAGGGCCTGGGCCTCAGTTGGTAGTATTTGCCCACCCTGGGTCCAGTCTCCAGTATTATACAAAACTGACAATGGCACACTGGCATTCCCCAACCCTAACCCTCTAACCCTAACCTAACATTCCAAAGGTGGAGGCAGGAGGGTTACAAGTTCAGAAGTTCAAAGCCAACTATAGCTACACAGTGAGTTCTAGGCCAACCTGGTCAACAGGAGACCATATCAAAAGACAAAAAAACAGAGCAGAAATTAAATAATGTGCTCTGAAAAATAAAGCATAGAGTTTCTTCTAACACCTAACAGTGTTCCTGAGTATCCAATGAGTGGAGGGGATAAATGACCCCCACTTTATTAGAGCTTGTACCAGTCCTGAGGCTATGTCTGTCAACAGGTTTCACAGTGCTTGTACCTAGAAAAATCTCAATGTTAAGCATTCTGATGTGTTCATGCACTGACCTAGCAGCCCTCATATGTCATGGTCACCTAAGATGAGACAAGATAGCCTTCCACAGTGTCCAGCAAAGTCCAGATGAGACTCAGATTCCCAGCACCTCCTCAGTGTGGCACAGAACTGACTTTACCCCCATGTGAAAGGCAGTAAGCTTTCAGCCCTACCTGATCGAATTTCTTCTGCTTCTTTTCCAGATTGGATACCAGTTGCCGCTGGTTGTCCAAGTCCACAACCAAGTCATCCAGCTCCTGCTGAAGCCTGTTCTTGGTTTTCTCCAGTTTGTCATAGGCGGCGGCCTTCTCCTCATACTGCTGGCCAAGGCCCTCCATCTCTTTCTGCAACCTCTTCTTCCCTTCCTCCATGACCTCGATGGTGCTTGCAAAGTCCTGCAGCTTCTTCTTAGAGTCCGAGAGCTAGAATGGCCAAGAGTGGGAACCTGAGAAATAAGTGAGGAAATCCAACAGCAGAGGGAGCTACTGAACAAATAAACCACACAGGCCCAGAGGAGACCCATGGGGACCCCAGAGAAAAGGGAGTCACAATGGACCCACCACGGGCCTCAACATGCTGTCCAAACCTGAATGTTCAGGGTGGAGACATGGCGCTCCAGGTTTTGCTTAGCCTCCATCTCCTCATCCAGCTGGTCCTGCAGGCTGTTCCTCTCATCTTCCAACTGACGCAGCTTGGTAGACACATTGAGCTTCTGCCGGGTTTCTTCTTGAAGCAGTTCCTACAAGAAAGAGCACACATGGTGGTTCCAGGGATGCCCCCAAGTTCTCTCAGATGGTGCAGTACGATACTCACTTGGGTGTCCTGAAGCTGGGATCCAAGGGAAGCCACGTCTTTGGCCAGTTTGATGGCCTTGCCTTCTGCCTCATTGAGCATGCCTGTGACACTCTCCACTTCATTCTGGGGGTGGAGGGAGTGAGAGACTGGTGAGATGAAACTCATATCACAGATCAGCAAGAGGAGCCCTTTTCACTCAGAATACATCACACACCTTTGTGGGATAGGACCTGTGGTACCCAGTGATAGAAAATACAGGAGGCAAGGGGCAACTGTAGACACTTCTGGAACCCATCAGCTACAAGCTGGGAATGTTGGCCCTACACTGTGTTCTAGAGCATTCCACTGTATTGACTGGGTGCAGTTAGGATCCACTTTATTGGATTACAAATCCCTACCAAGGTTGGCAGAGATGAGCTGCAGATCTGAGAGTTCCAGTACTGGAAGTCACTCCTTACCACTGGAGAAGAAACAGGAGGGCCCATGACTGTAGGCAGGTCCTGCTCTTATTCCTGCTCACTGCCTTTTCATGACTTCATGGCCATCTCCAAAGAAGTGGAGCTAAAGGCACAGAGCAGAGCCCCTTCCTGCATCTCTGCATCCTACACTAGCCCTGGTGGCTCTACCCAGTGTGTCTAGGATGTATAGCTGCAGCCTTCACCTTACTGATCTCATTTATAATGAGGCCTTAAGTGTCACTGCATATGAGAGTGGCAAACCCCTGTTCTTGACTGCAGGGAATGATAACTGGTATTTCCCAACTTTCTCATTCTAGCTTGTGAGCACAGGAAATATTTATCAAATTTGGAAGCATTCTTTGGGAATGGGAACTCAGGCCAAATGTGTCTTTGAAGCTAAAACCAAAGATAATCAGACCCTATCATTCATCAGTTTCAGTTACCTCTGTTCCTTTGGGGTAACCAACATACATCTAACTGAGGCATCAGGCCCTTTGCAGTCTGGCCACAGCTTCCCTCTCTGGTCCTGTTCTATACCATTTCTTCTCCCAACTTGCCAGCACTACTGGCCCTTGACTGTTTATGGGCCTTTGCATACACTATACCTTTTGTATACATATGCATCTGAGTGTTAGACGTCCTAAGGGCAGCCTTTCCTGACCCCACCCCACCCCACCCCTGTACTCCAGGCTGCTCTATATTTTCCCTTATAATATTATGTACATCTCCTTCCAGATTTTCTCTCTGTGTTTGTGACCATCTCTCCCACCCCAGTGTCTGGTATGAGGGAAATGCTCAATACATGTTCATTAAATGTATGCATGAGGTTTTGACAAGAAGAATTCACACAAGGGAATACAAGGATGCATCTCGAGAAGCCAGATTCCGGGAGGCTGAGCAGAGGTCTGTTGCAGTGAGCAGCAGCCTGGTCATGCTGCCTGCCCTCACCTGTAGCTTGTGGACCTTGTCACTGAGCTCAGTCCGGGCACGCTCCCCATCACTGCACTTGGACTGCAGCTCCTGCAGCTGCACCTCCAGCTTCTTCTTCTTGTGTTCTACCTCCTGCTTCGCCTGACCAAGAACACGCAACTCCCCAGCCAGGTCCGCGTTCTCCTTCTCCAGTGTCTGCTTGTTTTTGTCCAGGTTTGCCTTAGCCTGTCAAGGGAAGAAAAGGGAGGTGAGCTTGTCTCTTCCTTTCCCTGCCCCACTCCCAGTCCAAGGGAAGGGAAGAGGGGTGCTTAGAACTTCTTCAGGACTCTTGAAATTCTAGTTTCCTAACTATAGGAATCAAATCAAAACATACCCATGTCCCTGAGGCCTGTTCTGTATAGGTTACCAAATTTTAGGACATTTCCCAGGAAAATTCTGAATTCCCAGATCTTTTTAAAACAACTTCATGTTCTATCTTGTGACTGTGGCACTCTGCTTAGATGGCCACATTTGTCAAAATGCACTGAAAGGTACACTTAAAAGTTGGTGAATTTAGCCAGGTGTGGTGGCATACACCTCTAATCCCAGAACTCAGTAGTAGAATCTTGAATGTGAGGCTTGAGTTATCTAGTGAAATCATGTCTCAAAGAAGAGAGAGGAGGGAAGAAAGGGAGAGAGTGAAAGAAACAAAGGGAAAGAGAAAAATAGGGAGGCAGGCCATGGTGGCTTATGTCTGCAATTCCAGCATTCCAGCTGAAGCAGGAGAATTACCATGAGTTCCAAGACAACCTAGGCTATAGAATGAGACTCTAAGAATAAGTGTGTGTGTGTGTGTGTGTGTATGAGCATGCACACATGAATGCACATGTGGGCTGTTTACATATTTCAATAATTGTACATATTTCAATAATTCTGACTTTCAAAGAACAAGCTAAAGACCTGAAGACAGAAGTTTTACCTTCCCCCAAGGCAGAAGCCAGCCAGATCTAGGTGGTGGCTGCTGCTCATGCCGCAGCCCATCTCCCTTTGGTCTGGTTACTATCACTTCATTTTATCTTTCTCATTCACTGTCTAATCTGCCCCGATATTTCTGTGATCAAGTTATTTTACCTAACCAATTCATATATATATATATACATACATATATATCTATATATACATATAGATATATATATGAATGAAAGAATGAGAGTCACCTAAGGAAAAAGGGTATTTGGATAAAAACAGGAAAAAGAGATGGACTTGAGCTAGTGAGGAGGATAGAAAAGGAGAAAAACATGTAGCTCCTGGAGCCCAGGCAAACCGCCTGGTTCCAGATCCCACCCCCCCACACACAATATATATATCTGGGCTACACAACTTCTCTAAATCTGAGAATCATGGATCTCACAGCTTTTTGAGTTGTAGGATATTTGTATTTGTATGTAAAGAAGCATCTTGGGGAATGGGACCACAGGACTCAGGCTGAACATGATTTGCCCACTTTTCATAGACACTGTCTGCATGGCCTGAAGATCATTTTATCAATTAACTTGGTATACTTGTATTTGATGATGACCCATCTCATGAAGGCTGGGGTAGGAATTTTTACTTAACACACAGAAAATTCTAGTTTTTTAGAGCATTTCAAATTCCAAAGTTCTAGACAAGAGTGGGTGAAGTCTGCCATCATGATGTGGTTTCTGGGATGTCTCCTGAGCACGCACCCTTTTGAACTGCTCCAGCTGCTCTGTGAGTTCCTCCACTGCCTGTGTGTGCTTCTGCCTCATCTCCTGGACCTGGGCCTCATGGGACCGCGTCTCCTCATCCAGGGCCTTCTTCAGCACTGTCACCTCCTGTTCCCTCTTGGCCCTAGGGGAAAAGAACACAGTGGTTGACACTTAGGCGGGAGGCAGAGGGTTTGCCTGTGACAGTACTGTGCTCGGGGACAAGAGCTGAAGTCCTTCTCCCTTGCTGTGTGACCCACAGCAACCTGCCTGACATCTCGAGCCCTACAGTTTTGTCTCAACTGTGAAATGGGGAGGGTGTTACCTGCTCTCAGAACTTCAAGGGTGGCAAGCCAACACACAAGCTATCAGCAAGAACATGTCTGTGATCTACAGATGTCCCTTAAATATTAACACTGCTTGGATTTATGCAGCACTTACTATATGCTGGGGTCTGAACAAAGATTTTATTTATTTATTTAGGAGACAGGATTTCACTCACTACATAACTTAGGCTGGTCTCAAATTCACAATCCTCCTGCCTCCACTTCTGAGTGCTAGGATTACACGAGCATGAGCCATCAAGCCCAACTGGACCTGTTTTTCCATACATAGCATTTCATTCTCAGATCAAGTCTATGAGGCAGTGATGTCATTTTCAGGCTAAGTGGGGGGAAACAGCTTACCCATGGGGCCCTAACCATTCTGTGACAGAGCTGCAACATGAAGCCAGCCTGACTTTGAACCTGGCTTTTAGCCACTGTCTTTCTATATCTCTAGCCAGGTAGGGGAAGAACAAAAGGTGAGACTAACCTTTGGTACATGTACAAAACCCAAAGTGTAGTGAATACTGGGTCACAGTTAATAGAGACCCCTCCCAAATTATATGCTCCAAAGATCTGTATGCTTACTAAATCACCTATGTTCACCAGAAACACCATATTCTCCGGGATATGGTTGTTTGTCTTTTCTGTTTACTTATAGTGACTCATAAATTGGAGACCAGTCTGATAAATGTTATTTTTAAAATTTAACATAAACTATATACACATGCACACATCCAGACAGAGGAAGAAGTTATTTTAAAACCCTAACTATGGATGGAACTGGAGGGAATATCCTTTTTGACACCTGTTCTTCTATCATGCTTAAGTTGTTCTTTAATTCTGCACTACTACTCTCCTGCAAATAGAATTAAACAGACTCATACTCTAGACATAACCAGGAAGGTCAATGGTTCCCGATCTGCTTGTGGTCAATGGCCTCTGAGGCCCAGCTTCCAGTACCTGAGCTCCTGCTGGGTAGCTGTGCTGTCCAGCGTATCCTCCAGCTCTGATTTGAGAGCCTCCAGCTCCTCCCCCAGGTCTCTCTTCTGCTTCTCAGCCTTGTTCCTGGCAGCCCGCTCTGAGTCCAGGTCCTCCTGTAGGTCTGAGACATGGCCCTCCAGCTCTCGGATCTTCTTTAGGGCATTGTTTTTCTGGGCAATCTCTTCATCAAGCCTGCCCGGGACAGAGCACCCAGGATTAAGACCCCCACAGCCAAAGCTATCCAATGTCACCACTATTCTGGGCCTGACTCCTTGTGTCTCAAAGTATAGGAAGCTCAGCTTAAAAAAAAAGCATTGGAGAAACAAGGATTGTCAACCACACAGGCCTATTTTCTTCAACAGAAGGAAATGAATGACACCTAGACACCTTAATGCCAGATCAAAAAGTGTTCAGTCATCTCAGTGATTCTTTGCTCTTCTATTAGGATCCCTATATCCTGAGCACTGTTTGGACCCTGGTCCTGCAGTGGAGAGAACTCATCCCTATGAAAGAGGCTCCATGTACTTTGCACTCTCCATCAATAGAATCAATCCTTATGCTTATCACAGATGCTTTTCTAGACCCTCGTCCTGAGCTCTGTTTACCAGCCAGTAGAATTTATTCTTATTGTAAAACATCGTAAGTTCTACTATATTTAAATGTGTAAGGAAGATAAACTGTGAGGTCAGCCCCTGGAAGTCTTACCCAGTGCCCATAAAGATGGTACTGTCCGGAGTTTCAGTCTTCATCTCCTGCACCCTCCACCCCGGTCATCGGGCTTAGGGGATGGGAATCTCTGACACTAAAGATGGCAGAACTCATTCCTCCCACATCTCCCCCAAACCAGGTGCTCCTTTTGATGTTGGAGATTCACATAGGATGAGAGCACCAAGTTTTATATAAAAAGGCTAAAATGGAATGACGGCAAACATCTGTGATCCTTGTACTGGGAAGACTGAGGCAGAAGGACCTCAAGTTCCAGGCCAGGTTGAGATACATAGTGATATCCTGTCTCATGAAAATAAAAAACAGAAACAAACCAAAAATAAAAGGAGCTGGGTGTGCTAACGCCTTTCAGTCATCTCAACACTGGGGAGGCTGAGGCAGGAGAGCCGCTGAGAGTTCAAGGTTAGTGGGTTCTAGGAGAGCCCCCAAAGGGTGTATTTGTATATTTATGCTTGTGTGTATGTATGTGTGTGTGATGGTTTGTATATGCTTGGCCCAGGGAGTAGCAGTCACTATTAGAAGGTGTGGCCCTGTTGGAGTAGGTGTGACACTGTGGGTGTGGGCTTTAAGATCCTCACCCTAGCTGCCTGGAAGCAAGTGTTCTGCTAGCAGCCTTCAGATGAAGATGCAGAACTCTCAGTTCCTGCACCGTGCCTTCTTGGTGCTGCCCTGTTCCTGCCTTGATGATAACGGACTGAACCTCTGAACCTGTAAGCCAGCCCCAATTAAATGTTGTTCTTGTAAGCATTGCCTTGGTCATGGTATAAAAACCCTAAGACAGTGGGTATACATGCACTTTTTTGTGGTGCTGTGTCTCTATGCCAGGTGAGACCTCTGCCCTGAGTCATACTCTAACCCTTGATAAATGCTTTGTGAACACTAAACAATTCTGTTCTTTCATTTGCTCAGCAAGTGACTGGGTCCATGGTGTACCCTTGTTCAGGTATTCTTAGTGGTATTAAAACCACAGCTTATATTACATATTTAAGAAGATACACAGATACACAGATACGCTTATATACATAACAATAAAAGAGAGAAATGAGAAAGAAAGCAAGGGGGTATATGATAGGGGTTAGAGAGAGGAAGGGGAAGGGAGAAAATGATGTAATTATCTCAACAACAAAGTCATAAAAAGGCAGCTCCCCAGTACAGCAGAGATGGTGATCATGGACCAGGTGGACATGAATGATGCTAAATGACAGAGCTGCAGGACTTCAGTGGAAGCAGAGCTCTGTCTTGGCGCATGGTGGAGCTAACATCTGTTTTGTGTTCTAAGACAGAATCTCGCTTATGGAGCCCAGGCTGTCCATAAAAACATGATCCTCCTGCCTCAGAGTGCTGGGATTACATCACATCAAGCTTTGCCATCCCACTTGACTATGATGAAGGGGAAGGCCTAGGATGGGGGACAGGCTGGTGCTCTGATGTTACTGTGCTTACACCCAGGCTCTTTCTGGGAAATCCAGTTACTGTTCTGCCATAGACTGATGTCCCTGAGCAACATTTTTTCATTAGTCATCTAAGCTCTGCCATGCACTCCAAATTAGAAAGGAGAGGTGAGCCAGGAGACACATCCTAAAGCCCCAGGCTTGAATCTCAGCTTGGCCTCTTAGAAGCAGTGTGAGCAGGTACCTCTTTTACTCTCCAGACAAGTGAGGGTAAGAGAGCACACCTGGGTAGGGGTCTTGAGGATGCTTCCAGGAATGAGCTAAACATTTAACAGAGTGGTAAATGTCACTTGCAATTGTGATAATCCTGACTTGAGGCCAGCTGAATGCCTGGAAAAAGGAAGAGCAGAGGGACTAGAAAGGACACGTAACTGGGGCTGTGTGGGTGGAAGATGTGTGGGTGGAAGCTAGGGAAGAAACCAGCATGCACTGAAAGATTTGAGAGAGAGTAGGACTGGGATGATGAAAGCCACTCCAGCCTAGACATGTGGTGTTTATGATACTAGTAGAGATGAACTCAGTGGGTGGCTGGGAATTCAGAACTGGGGTTCAAATGAGAAATTCTGGGTACCCCAGATGCTGTAATACTATTGGAGTAGGGGTCCTGCAGAGAGGATGAGTTTGGAAGGAAGAGAATCAAATGTGAGGTTTAGGGGTCAGAACATAGTTGGGAAGGCTTGCAGGAAACTAGATCTGACAATTGATGTTCATGCCAAAGGGCCTCTGGACACACACGGATACGCACAGACAGACACGGACACAGACACGACACAGACACAAATATACACACATAGCGCACCTGGCTAGAGCTGCCTGTAGCTCTTCCTCTTTCTTTGCCAGCTGCATCTTTAGCTCTGCGATCTGGGCCTGCAGGTCAGCAATCTGCTCATGGAAGTCACTGGCATCACCCTCCAGTTTCCTCTTGAGTTTCTCCAGCTCCTGCCGGCTCTTCTCCTCTTTCTTCAGCCTCACTATAACAGAGCCAGGGTTACGTCAGATGGGGGATACCCCCAGGAAGAGGCATGTGTTTTTCTACCTGGGCTATGGACACTGCACATTTATCCTTAGACCTTCTCCAGTAGAGGGAATGCCAAGCTTGGGAAAATGCTACCCACAGTGGAGCCCAGGTAGAAGCTCTTTCCCAGGATAATATGTCTTTCTAATGGTTCCTTTTTTACTTTTTCTGGTTTGTTTTCTTAAAAAGATTTATTTGGGGCTGGGGAGATGGCTCAGCGGTTAAGAGCATTGACTATTCTTCCAGATGTCCTGAGTTCAATTCCCATCAACCGCATGGTGGCTCACAACCATCTGTAATGGAATCTGATGCCCTCTTCTGGTGTATCTGAAGACAACAGTGTACTTATATACATAAAATAAATATTTTTTAAAAAGAGTTTTATTTTGTGGGTATATGTGTGAGCATGTGAGCACACATGTGTGAGCATACGTGTGTGAGGAAGACTTTGGAGGCCAGGAGAGGCTGCTGGATCTTACACAGCTGGAATTACAGGTATTTGTGAGCCACCTAGTGTAGTACTGGATCAAAACTCTTGTCCTCCTGATTGAGCTGAAAGTGCTCTTCACTGCTAGGCCATCTTTCAAATCTCTAAGGAATTATTTTTTAGAGTGACTGTGTAGAATAGTTCTACAGGTTTTGTGAGGACATTTTCATAGACAGCCATGATGGGGCTTGGCTTGTATTTGCCTCAATTACTCTTTCCCTCTTTCCCACTCCTTTGGTCTTTCTTTATTCAAATAGTTCCTCTTTCTGTTTTCATGGCCTTTCTTTTTTAAAATCTGATTCCGTGTGAGAGAAAAGGTATTGTTCTTTTTCTTACCCAACCTTGCACTCTTGCTCAGTCACCTACCCTACCTTAACGTTAACCCCTTCTTTTCCATATGTCTCCTTCAACTTTCATGTCTTATGCATATGTACTTATTTAAAATCTGGATTCTGGACTGGGGATGTAGCTCAGTTGATAGTGCTCATCTTGCATGCAATTGGGTTTAATTCCTACCACTGCATAAGCTCAGCATAGTAGTATTACTATGTAGTGTTACCTGTTATACCAGCATTTGGGAGGTGTAGGTAGAAGGATCAGGAACTCACAGCTAGCTTTGGCTACATAGTGAGTTTCAGGCCTGCCTAGGCCACATAAGACCCTGTCTCTAAAAATAAAATAGGGCCAACAGGGTGACTTAGCAGGTAAAGGCACTTGCATCCAAGTTTAACAATCTAAGTTCAATCCCCAGGGTCTGCAAAGTAGAAGGAGAGAACCAATTCTACAAAGTTGTCTTGTGACGTCCATGTACATGCTGTGACATGCATGAGCCCACACACAATATATGCACACACACCACAAGATACATACACACACCACACATACCATACATACAAACACACACATATCACACACACACACACACATACACCATACATACCATACAATAACACATATATACCAAATGCATACTTATCATATACATCACACACACCATATATACCATACATATAAGTACACACATATCACACCCACACCCACATACCATACATACACGTAATACACATATATACCACACATACACATGCATACACTTATCATATACATCACATAAACACACTGCGCACACATATATACACACACATATCACACATACCACACACATCACACACATATATCACACACGCCTCACATACCATACATACACACTCCACCTATACATACACCTTCACACATACACCCTCAAAAAATAAATGAAATTTTCTATTTTAAAGAAAATAGAAAATAAAATAATAAAAATTTGTAAAATAAAATATTAAAATCTATATTCTGGGGACTGGAGAGATGGCTCAGCAGTTAAGAGCACTGACTGCTCTTCCAAAGGTCCTGAGTTCAAATCCCAGCAACCACATGGTGGTTCACAACTACCGTAATGAGATCTACTCCTTCTTCTGGAGTGTTTTAAGACAGCTACAGTGTACTTAATATAATAAATAAATCTAAAAAAAATCTATATTCCACATATGAGAGAAAACGTATTTGTCTTTTGCACCCAGCTCATTTCACTTACCATGGCTTCTGTTTCCACCCATTTCCCCACTCACCCTCCAGCTCTGAGATCATGGACTCATGTTTGCTCTTTAGCTTTGTGAGGTTTTTAGCCTTTTCTTCCTCTTCTGCTAGGTTGGTTGTCAAGTCACTGACCCTCTCTTCAAGCAGTTTTCGTTCCTTTGGGGGTAAGGGAAAAACAAAAAGGTAAAAAAAAAAAAATCCCCATTTTAATCCCAGGCTAGGAGTCCTGGATGGTAGACGTTTCCATACTGCCCACTTCTCGCCTCATGACAGTGTGTCCTGCACACTCGTGTGCAGCTAGGGGACATTCCCATTCCTGCCTCATGACAGCTCGTCTCTGCCTCAGGTCCTTTGCACAGCAGGTCAATGTTCTATTCTGAATTGATCATCAGTTTTCTTTCATGTCACCTTCTCCAGAAAGCTTCCTTAGAGATCTTCCTTCATCCCCTAGTGTTCTGCTCCTAACAGGGTGAACATCTTTAGACCCTGGTTACAATGGTAACGGTTCCTTCTTTCTCACTAGAGTGTAAGTCACAGTGCAGGGTCCTGGCCTCCTGCTCCATGAGTGTCCTGATCCACAATGGCCCAGCCCACAGAAGGCCTAGCTGATGCCCATTCTAACTAATGGAATGCAGCCAGCTTGTGATTACTAACTGAAGTGGCTGCTTGTCCCCTACTTTCATAGGGTGGTTCTACTGTTTTTGCTTCACATGCCATGTCCCAGACAAGCCTGGCACATCTAACTCACTTTTGTAAGCTTATTGTTCTGATCATCCATAACCAAGATGTCATCCTCCAGTTTCTTGATCTTGGCCTCAGCTGTGACCTTCTCAAGCTGTAGTTTCTGTCTGGCGGCCTCCTCCTCCTCCAGTTGCTCCTCCAGGTCCTATGTTGGGGGATAGACAGGGATCACAGCTTTGCTGGAACAAAGTCACTAGTGGAGATCTAGAGCTAGCCAGCGTGGAGGCTGGGATGAGTACAGCTCTTTGCTGTCTCCTTAAGAAAGGAGGAGATGGAAGCCCATGGAGGCTACTCTGCCTTGCTCCGTATCAGTGTTCTGAGTTTACCAGGAGTGGGTATTATACTCCAGACATTCTCTGATGCTCATTTCTTCCAGAGGCAGGTAATTAGGCCCCTTGAGTGTGTGAGGGTTAAGACTTTTCAACACAAATATAAGGAAGTAATAGATTGTAACCTCAGAGGCCTACTATGAAAGTCATCATGACTTCCTCCTTCTAGGGGCAGTCCATAGACATGATGAGAGGAAGCCCAAGCAGCCACATTAAGTGGCTGAGGAACTGGCATCTCCTGCTAACAGCCATATGAGTAAGGCATCTTCTAACCTGATTGAGTCTTCAAATGACTGGCCCTGACTGGAATCTTGATTTGCTAACCTTATGAGTGGTCATAGCCAGAACCACTTAATTAAGCCCCTCCCCAGTTGCTGAATACTAAGATAAATATGGATTATTTGAAGCTGCTATCTTCAAGCTGTTCTGTTACAGTGTGATAGCTGACACAATTAACCTTTACATCAAATTGCTAACCGGAAGGGGGTCAGCATATAGAAGACAAGACAGTAGGACAGAGCAGGCTCTGGAGACTTATATTCAGTCCCTGCCTCAGTTCTGTGGTGTGGGACAGATTGTTCCCTAAGCCTAAGTCCCTCCATCTTCCAGCCTCAGGGCCATGTTTTTATCATCAGATGCCTTCACTGAGGATTTAGTGAGTCTATTACTGCCACAAGCTGCCCCTGAAATGTCTTACCAGCATCTGCTGAGCCATCTTCTTCCTCTCAGCCTGTAGCTGTTGACCCCGGTCCTCCTCTTCCTCCAGGCGGGCTTCCATCTCATGTAGAATCTCCTCCAGTTCCTGCTTTTTGGCTGCCAACCGGACCCGCATCTCCTCAGCCTCAGCATACAGCTCTGTCTCTGCCTGTAACTGCTCCTGCAGCAAAGTCTTCTCCTCAGCCAGCTACATGCAGGATGAGGATGCAGGATTAGGAGGTGGACTGAGCCCTTGGCTGTGCTGCACGTGGCTATTGCACATCTGTCCGTACCTGAGTGTGCTTTTGCTCCAGCTCCTTCAGCTCAGTCTCTGCCTTCTGCTGCCGCTCCTTGATCTTTTGCATTTCCTCCTCCTTGGCCTGCATCTCCTCTTCCTGCCGTGTCACCTGGAGCAATGGCTTTACCTGCATGTATGTACACAGCCATTGTTAGTGTTTTGGCCAAAGGGAGCCACTGTTATCAAATATTAGGTTGGTTCACAGATGATTTTATCAACACCAATCTAGGTGACACTGGGAAACGTCAGGGATATAATCAGATGTCAAAACTGGGATGGAAGATTCTACTAGTATCAGAAGGTAGTGGCCACAGATATGGATTATATTCTGGAACAATTTCGAGGAAGATCTTACACAAATCAGATAAGCCCAAACTGTCTATGAGCATGGGAAATGTGAGGGATCTTACATTGTTTCTTTTCCTTCCTTCCTTCTTTCCTACCTTCCTTTCCTTTCCCTTTTCTCTCTTTCTTTCCTTCTCTCTTTCCTTCTCTCTCTTCCCCCCCCCTTTCAATTCTGGGAATTGAACCCAGGGCTATTTGCTTTACCACTGAGCTACACCCTGAATCCACAAGCCTCTTGTTAGACGAGTTTATTAGAACAGAATGAAAGGAGAAAGAAGCAAAGGAGTTGGAGGTGGCTACTTATCCTTCACCACTGTTTCATGGCTACAGTCACTGTCAAAATAGTACATCCTGTGCAGCCACTTTCCTGTTTAGAAACAGTCTTGAAGGTTGGCTATGGCGGTGCCTGGTTCTAATCCCAGCACTTGGGGGTTAGAAGCAGGAGGATCTCTGTGGGTTCAAGGTCAGCCTGGTTTACATAGAGAGTTCTAGACTAGCCACATCTACACAGAGACTCTGTCTCGAAAAAGAGAACAAAAAGGCAAGTATTGAACTGAATGTCTAATTTTCTGTTTCATCCTTTAGAAATTAAAAATTTCTTAACTCATGTTTTACAACTTTGGTCTTAGAGAGGCATTGTTTTTACTAGTTGGTTCCCCACCACTATCCCCATACACAATTCAACCAATGAGTCTGCTAAAGAAATGTGACCACTGTCACAGCGGCTGTAGAGGATGCCCTGGAATCCCGCCTTTCATTACGGAAGATGGTTTTCTCAGGATAGTTCCTTGGAATGTGGGTTCATGGGGACATTTGCAGAAAGCAGCTTCCCCTCAGGCTTCTTCCCCAGCTTGTCTGGCACCCAGAGCCTCTGCCAATGGGCTCCATGGTTGCCTGCCTTCGCACACTTAGCAGGGTTTGCCATTATCTGTTTCTGTGTCTATTCATTATCAACTGCTTCTCTAGTTGGCTGGTATATCCATGAAGCCAGAGACCATGATGCCTAGCACATACCTGGCACATAGCAGGTACTCAATAAATACTTTCTCAGGGAAAGGACTTACACACTCAAGGGCATATAAGGGAGATATTTAAGTTTACAGCCAGTGATGGTCCAGTGGTACCCAGAGGCTCTACAAGCTGCAAGGAATAAAATGAACTACCAAGTCAAACAACAAGTTTGGGCTTCCTACTTAATCGTTCTGAGCAAGAACACCAATCCTAAAAGGCACCATGCCACAGAACTCCATTTAAATCTTGAAAGAGCTGGAGAGATGATGGCTCAGCGGTTAGGAGCACTGGCTGCTCTTCTAGGGGACCAGGGTTCAGTTCTCAACCCCTACATGGCAGCTCACAACTGTCTATAACTTCCATTCTAGGGGTTCTGACACCTTCACATAGACATACATGCAGGCAAAGCACCAATGTACATAGAATAAAAATAAATTATTTAAAAAAAGAAAACAATCTTAAATCTTGAAACAATGGAGGTTCAGAAAGGGAGGGCAGAAACGTGGTTGTCAGGGGCCACAGAGAGAAGTGGGTTTCTACACTAGTGCGATAAGATGGATTCTTGAGGTTACAGAAACACCTTGATGTGCCTTGTCATGACTGTAGCCCACCCAAAGGGATGGACCTTCGCAGGTCTGCATGTGAGGTCTGACTTCAGGCCTCAGATCCAGAGCCACTTGAGAGCACCTCCATTCCCACATCTAGATCCCAGTAGGGCTTGGGGTTGCAGAAGTGGAGGAGGTCTGGAAGGTGCAGGTCGAATCACTCACTTTAGTGAAGAGCCGCCACCATTGCCAGTTGCGAAGCTTAAGGTAGGCAGCGCAGTTCCTCTGGATCACCTTCATGGCTGTCAGCTGTTGCTGCCTCTTGGTGAAGGCCCTGGGAAAGTGAGGCAGGGAGCCATAAGGAGCTTCCCTCATGGTTCATGCTGTCAGTCCCTGCATAGGACACCCCCCATTCGCTCTGGACAGATCTTTCTGAGCCAGAGTACCAACATGAACTTGGGAAATCAAGCCACTGAAAACTGCCTCCCAGAGCCGTTCTCAGTAGGCAAGTGAAACTTGCGAATACTCGGAATCGAAGCTAGAAATAACATCTAAGGGAAAGCTATATACTATGTTTCTGCACGGATCCTTCCAACTCCTGGTAGTGCCGATTGAGTTCTGACAGACTTATTTATTCCTTGGTAGTATTTCAGAAATCTCAGACCTCAACATAAACTAGCACTGTATCTCTTAAGGGCTTCTAAGTTTGAAAATTATAGAATGAGCTAGCAGTGGTGGTGCAGGCCTTAATCTCAGCACTCGGAAGGCAGAGGCTGTCAATCTCTGTGGGTTCGAGGCCAGCCTGGTTTACAGAGTTAGTTCCAGGACAGCCAAGGCTACACAGAGAAATCCTGTCTTGAAAAACAAACAGTAACAACAAGAAAGAAAGAAAGAAAGAAAGAAAGAAAGAAAGAAAGGAAGGAAGGAAGGAAGGAAGGAAGGAAGGAAGGAAGGAAGGAAGAAAGAAAGAAAGAAAGAAAGAAAGAAAGAAAGAAAGAAAGAAAGAAAGAAAGAAAGAAAGAGGGGGAGGAGAGGGAGAGGGAGAGGGAGGGAAGAGAAGAAAAGTTAAAGAATGATGACTGTAAATCCATTACTCCATAGTAGCTTCCACATTGGCTGTGGGTACATTTAAGAATACTCATTATTATTAGGAAGATTAATTATTTTGAGAATAGTAATGATGACAACAGAGAACTCAATTATAACATTTAACAAATTAGGTCTGCTGTTGTACTAAGGGTGCCCCAGTATCTGGCCTTAACCATACTGAGTCTTTCTGATAATCAGCATGACCCAATC
Organism: Tokudaia tokunoshimensis; assembly: GCA_036184795.1. Lineage (NCBI taxonomy): Eukaryota > Metazoa > Chordata > Mammalia > Rodentia > Muridae > Tokudaia > Tokudaia tokunoshimensis. The sequence goes on from BTHU01000010.1 coordinate 104,971,282, forward strand.
AGGGCTCTTCAGATGTGGTGTGGGCTATTCTTGATGATAGCAGACACTCCAGGTGCTAGCACCCTGAGGGATCTCTTTGGGGTGTCATTCTTTGAGGAGCCTGAATCTTTACCTAGACACCAAGCAGAATAGACAGAGCACTGAGTCTTCTGAAGTCCTACTTTAGTAATCCTATTTGAACATGGGGCTAGAAATACAGTCACAGAATCTTTCCTTTAAAGCTCTAAGACTTCTGAAATGGAAGCCAGCCACATTTCCTGTGCATCATTTCATTAACTCCCCTTTAACAATTTCTTGAGATAGAAATGACTGCTCTCAGGGGAAATCTGAGCATGTTAGATTAGGAATTGAGAATAAGAGTCCCCTTTCTCCTCCTACTAGATGGGTTACCTCTCCAGCCTTAATAGGGGATATGCCTAGTCTTACTGCAACTTGACATGCCATGTTTGGTTGATATCCCTGGGAAGCCTGCCCTTTTCTGAAAGGAAATGGAAGAAGAGTGGATGGGGAGGAGGGCAGGGGAGGTAAAGGACTAGGAAGAGAAGGAGGGAAAACTGTGGTAGGGATGTAATATATGAAAGAATTAAAAAAAAAAACCAACCCAGATCTAAAACTCTCAAGCTCATTGGCTGTTATTCTGTCTTTACATCTATAACCACTATGTGCATTTCAGTTGGAAGCTTCTTTTTCCTCTCAGGCAGAAGCTGTTAAGGACACATCTTAAGAAAGATGTCTTCTTGGAATCAGGGAGTCTCAGTGCAGGGCTGGAAATCCCCTTCTCTGGACTTATTGTTTCTATTATGAATTTGCGGTAAGTTTTAGGATACAGGAAACTGTGTTTACTTTCTGGCCAGGTAGCCACGACACATTGCCTGGAAGGCCATGATGACATCAGTAATCTTCAGGTCTCGTTCCTCCTCTAGGTGGGCCAGGACCCCAGTGCGGAAGAAGATTTTGCTCTGCCCAATCCTGTACAGGTTGGGGTCCAGTTCAAGGGCTTTGATCTGAGGAGGGAGGAAAAAAGAGTCGACATTTTCGACTAGGCCATTTAGTCAGAGGTGACACGTACTTAAGAACCATCCAACCCAGATCAGCAACTGGCAATATGACCCACAGCAGCAAGGTCACCATTGGATGTCTGGGAGGGTCCAGGCTTAAGCTCACCATGAGAATGCAGGCTTGCTTTCCATCCATGAAGCCTTTGGGGATAGCGTTCGCTGCCAGGATCTCATAGCTTAAAACACAGGGCAGAAGTCACCCAACACATCTCCATCATTTGTGCTCTCTCCAAAGCTTGCTCCATACTGCCCCACCCCAGAAGGCTCACCGTTGCCGGAACTCTTGGAAGACAATCCTGTTGGGGAAGCCCTGACGGCAGATGCGGATGCCTTCCAACACACCATTGCAGCGCAGCTGTTCCAACACTAGAAATGCATCCAGCTTGCCAGACTGTGGGAATAGAAGAGGCCAGTGAGCACTGGAGCAGCAAGCCCTGCCAGAAAACATGCCTGCAAGTCTGTGGGGTCTTAACAGGGTTTAGCTGAGGGACAGTGTGCCTTGTTACATCTCTGGGTTTCCACGCTTTGGCCCTATTTTTCTCATAATCCCCATTGTGCTTGGTGATGCCAGTACCCTGCCTAGAAGCTGAAGTTGTTATTCTATCACTACCCTCTCCCTTACTTCTGGGCCATTACCACCCTTAGCTCTTACCTCCCATGTCTCTCCTAGTAAGTTCTTTTTAAATAAATATGTGGTGTGCATATGTATACATTCATGTTTTTGTATGTCTATGAGAGCACACATGCGAACACGTGCATGTGTACATGATATGTGTATGTGTATGTGATGGGGATGTGCATTGTGTGAGGTCTGTATATTCATGTGTGTTTGTAGACATTTAGATGCACAAAGTTGGTATCAGAAATCATTCTTAATCATTCTTCTATCTTATTCATTGAGGCATTCATTCACTCATTCATTCACTCACGCACTCAAACAAAAAAGGTCACTAGTACCACTAGTTTCTTAGCTGGGATTCTAGGGATTACTTGTCTCTGCCTTCTGAGATTAAAGTTACAAGTGGGCCACCATACTCACTTAGTATTTATGTGGGTTTCTGGGGTTCCAAGTCCCACTTGTGTAGTAAGCACTTTAATGGCTAAGTCACCTCCCAACCTACTTTTTTAGGCTATTATCTGTCTCCTCTGCCCAGACAACCACAGCACCTTCTGACTTGATCATCTCCCCTCAGTCCTGCCTGCCTTTTCCAACTCCTAATTTGCTCTAAAATATAATTTTGATCATGACCTACTGCTTAAACTCCTTCAGTAGTTTCCTACAGACAGGATGCCAATCTCTAGCCATCACATATGGAACTCCATAATCTAGTATTGTCCCATCCCTATTTTATACCTTTATGTATCAATATGAAACAGAGGCTCAGAGGATGCCTCACTCCACAAAGTACCTGCCTTGTAAGCATGAGAACCAGAGTTCAAATCCACAGAACCCATTTAAAAAGCTGGGCATAGTGGCATGGGCCTATAATCCTAGAACTGTAAGAAGGGAGGCAGAGACAGGAGGATTGTAAAAGGCTCGTAGACCAGTTCATCCATCCTATATGGTAAAGCTTCAGGCCACTGAGAAAGCTTTCCCACACAGAAGCAGAAGGTACCTAAGGACTGATGCCAGGGGTTGTCTGTCTTTTAACTTCTATAGTACATTGTGTATGTATACCCCACATCCACAGGCATGCACACAAACAAAAACAATACAAAATTAGCTAGCTATAGTTTTCTTACCTAGACTTAATTTCTTCCCTCTATATATTTTCTTACCCCAAGATCTTGGCCTAAAATGCCTCCAAACACACTCATAGTCCACTATGCACTTCACAAGTTGAGATGATACCCATACCTTTTAAAGTGACATGTATTTATTTATTATGTTGTATATGGGGGTAGGTGTGGGCACAGGTATGCTCAGGGCAGGAACCAAGGTTAGACCTCTCTTCCTGCCCTTCCACCTCATTAGTGTGCCTTGCTGCCTCCCAGGTTCCTCTCTACAGCCCCCCACCCCAGCGCTATCCCATAGGCAGGAGGCCCAGGTTGGGACATGCCTCACCCTCTTCTCATGGTTGGGGATGATGCAGCGCACAAAGTTAGGCGTGGTGTTGCGCAGTGTAGTCATCAGCTTCCCCAACTGCTCTTTGTAGAGCTGGCCCACAGTGCGGAACATGCCCTTTTTGGTCTTGGAGGCACTGGGCAGTGAGCTCTCAGTCATCTTGGCCATCTGGTCTAGCCCCACAATTCGGTCCACTGTGGGGTACAGGAAGGGTAACATCAGCTTCTGGGCTCTGCCACAAGCCAGAGGACTGAGCTGTGAAGATGGTGATCAAAGGAGGTATTTTGTGCAGGTGATACTCTGGGAGATTGCAGATTCCATCTTGGGTACCATCTCCCATCTTTCCCTCTGCTTCTACTGCTAGCAGAGTCAGAGCTGGGAAAAGAGCCTCTAAGCAGTGTCAGTTTGGGCATTCTTGAGGGCACGTGAGTGGCAGGATAAGCCAATGTCCTCTGTTCTTGTCACAGAGATCAAAGGAGTCAGTTTTATTCTTGGTATTAACTCACTGGGTAGCCTGGCCCTGGCACCATGCTCTGAGTTTAGTTTCCCTTTCTTAACAATGGAGACAATAGCAGTATCTAACTCCTAAGGATGCAATGTGAACACAAGGCATAGAGAGCCCTCAGCTTCACAGTAGCCTTCAATACTTCCTTTATCCCCGGCTATTTCCTGAGAAGTGACCGTGAATGGGTCCCAAGCACTCACCAAAGACCCTGGCTATTTCTCCCCATAGGTTATTGATCTTTAACAAGAGACAGACAATGAAGTATACTATATCAGATGATGAGCTGTGGTTAGAAAAATCAAGGACAAAGGAAGAGGAAGAGGGAAGGAATGGGAAGAGGAAATAAAAAGGAAGAGAAAAAGAGAATGGGACAAGAGAAGGAAGAGTGGCCTTCCTTCAACAGCGTGATGAGGAGTATCTGTCTGAGAAGCTGATCTCTGAGAAGATACAGAAAAGGGGGAGGCATGGTAGCCCACCATCTGTCCATGTAGACATAGGTATCCAATGAAAGGACATTCTAGTTAGAAGACACAGCAAGTGCTTTGAGGAGGACTGGTAAGTGCTCGATAAACCAGGCATTAGTGGGTAATATTAGCACAAGGGAGTTTCTGCTTTGGGCAGGTGCCCTGCCACATAGTCATAGTCTTCCTGTGTCTTCTCTAGGATAGAATGAGAAACTCTAAGAGTCCAACAGGTGATGCCATCATGCCCAGATGATGCAGTACTAGATGGAGACAGTGCATCCTATGTGCCCCAACTCTAACCTCAGCCTGTGATTTAATAGGGAGGCCCTGGTGCAAGGCTGAGAACCACTGGTGAGAGCCAACTTCATGCAATTCCTAGGGCAAGTGAGATGTGGTACTGACCCAGTTTACAAGTGAGGACATCCAAGCTCAACAAAGTTAGTCAACATGCCCAAGGTCATACTGATACATGGCAAAGACAAGAAGACTGTGAGGTGCATCCTTCTAACTTCAGAAGAGGACTGCTTCAGCATGCCCAGTTACACCACTTCCTGGGCTATGAAACAGGACCTTCTCGGTGAGTTCAGGAATGATATGAGGAAGCTCAGAATACCTTGTTTAAGAAGAGGCTATGAACTGAATTTTCCAGAAAAGGGGCAGACCTATGTTAAAGACTGGAGAGTTGGAATGTTGCAGATTCAGAGCCAAATCATCTTGGACTCTTTAGTTCCTAATGGCCATTTAATGGTTCATGCCTGACCTAATATTAATCTATCATATGAAATCTTTGGGGCTGTTTTAACAGACCACCAACTTCCATTGGCTCCAAAGCTAAGAATATCATTAGGTTCCCACAAGAGTCCTTAAAGATTGCCTTGACTCATGACTTCCTTTTGTTCTGGGACATTAAAATCTAATGAAACTGTTTACACATAGAGACATGCCATTTGGGATATCCTGAACCTATGTTCTCCATCCACTGTCACACTCCCACTTGGCTAAAGATAAGCTCTTACTTTCTATGAAGAGAGAATTGTGTTGTATGGACAAAGCTGTTTCAATGGGATAGTATGAGCATGTGACAGCCTAGTCCTTTCTCTGTTCCCACATGGGGCCTCCCAGTCTGGGGCAGATTATAAACCAAGAAGTAGGTCTAGGTGTTCAGTCTCCTGGCATAAAGCTGTGTCAGGCAAGAGGGGCTTACCATCCTTCCACAGGTCAGCCACAAACTTGTCGGAGGAGGCATTGAGGAGTGAGGTCACATTATCATTTAGCGGGTCCATGTTTTTAGTCAGCCAGGCACTTGCATTATAGTCCACCTGCCAAAAGCCACCATGTCATCAGGTTCCCTGGATCAGAAACCCACTGTAAAACCCAAATCCTCCCACATTCCTCTCACACCTATAGGCATCAGATGAGAAATGACAGTTTTGAGGCTGCCACCAATATCAAGAAAGAAACCAGTAGACCAGAATCTTCAGAGATCCTATACGGATGCCATACAGGGCATCCACCAGAGGAAGCTAGAGAAACCTCTTACTGTTCCACAGCCTCAGAGATGCCACCCTCTGCCCCAGAAATGGCCAAGGAAGCTGATGGTGACAAAAGCCATCCTAGATACCCCATATCCCCCTATGCCTGGGCAGTTTAACAAGGATCCTCATTCTTAAATTGAACACAGAGATTCTCCCACTGTCTGATAAATAGGATTCTTACAGCTAAGGCTGTACTGTACAGCAGTTCATTATAGTGCTAGGGATTGACTCTAGGACGTCAAGCAGGGTATATGCTCTCGTTTGTCTTCTGTTGTTTTCACCTTGACCAAAAGCACTCACTCCAGGGGCCTTGTCTGTTGGGTTTGCCATGGAACAAAAGTATTTGGAGTTTTCCCAGGGAAGAACAGTCTGGTCAGCACAGTTGACATACGTCAGAGATGGTCACTTCCATTCCTGATAGTCACTTAGACAAATCATACAGAGCCCCTAACTGAGAACCACCTTGCTACAAGTGTTTGGAGGGCACAGCCACTGCCAAAGCACCCTTGCTGTGAACACTCTCCCAGGTACCTTTGAGACAGAGCACTCCTCCAGACCCCTGACCGATACCTTCCCAGCATAGTGGATGATGGAGAACTCTGTTTTGTCCTTTAGCTGCTTTGGCTTCTGAAATTTGGGGTGATTTCCCTGCTCTGAGCACAGCTTCTCCACAAAAGACTTGTCTGTAGCTTTGGGGAACCAGCATTCTTCATCCAACAGGGCCAGCACACCAGGAGGGTTGTTCTGGGGACATAGAAAGGCAGGGTCACCACCAGGCAAGAGGACCCACTAGGAAGATTCCACACATATTGTCAGGTGTGGTGGCACAGGACTGAAGCCTTGACATGTGGGAGGCAGAAGCAAGGAGGATCAGGTCAATGCTAATTCAGCTACAAACAAGTTCAAGGCCAGACTGAGCTACATGAGACCGAACCTCAAAAAATTAGTTACCCCTCCAAAAAGAGAGAGTCACATACAGGAGTCTTCTTGGCACTTCTACTGCATCTTTCTTATCTCTAAGGTAAATCCATACCCTCTTTCTTCCACCCTCAAATCTATTAAACCATTACTCTCCTATCAATAGCCAGCTTGAGGGATTGAAAGCAAGAATTAACAGGACACAATGCTTGCTGATACTGATGCTGGCAAGACACAGAGATTGCAAAGACTGCACTCTTCTCTCCCACCTTGAGTGAGAATGGGACTCAGGGCCTAGAGCCAGCTAGGCAAGCCCTCTACCACTGAGCCTGTTTTATTGGGTTTGTTAAGACACAGTCTCCCAGGCTCCTACATACATTTTGAGACACTATATCCCAAGCTGCCAGAACTCATTATTCAGTTAACACTAGACTCAAACTTGCAGCAATCCTCCTGCCCCAGCCTCCTGAGTGCTGGGATTATAGGTATGAGCCACCATACCCAGTTAAGATTACATAAGAATTTCAAATGAAACTGTTGCTTTTCTTCCTTATAAATTTACCCAGGATCCCTTTCAGCAAAGTTTTTCTGTGTTTGAGAGAATCTAAATTAAGGTGACAGTATGTATCATTCATCCTGGGGGGAACTATCTCCACTTTGAAGACTCCACTACATAGAACCATTTCCTGATTGTCTTCAACAATGCCTTGCACCAGGAGTGTCAGTTGGTTTTGCCACTGGCCTTTCTAGGGGGTCCATGCTCATCTTGTTCATAGTTACAGCCCCAACCCTGAAAGAAGAGGCCCAGCACATGGTGACTATTAGCCTACTATGGCTCTAGAAGTTTGGTATATATCAATGGACAAAGAACAGACTCTTTGAGAATGAATGAGTGGAGGAGAAGAAGAAAAAGACTGGGGGAATTGCATCATGGTGATGTACACCCTAATCCTAGCACAGGAAGGCTGAGGCAGGGTGATTGTCATGTGCCAGCCAGGAGAGGTGGTATATACCTGCAATCCCAGCACTTGGGAGTCGGAGGCAGGAAGAAAGAAGGTCAAGGTCATCCTCAACTACATAGTAAGTTTGAGACCAGCCTGGACTAGAATAGACTCTATCTCAAAAAAAAAATAATATAAGCTAATAAAACTATCTTTAAACTTTAAATGAAAGAGCACTTGCCTAGTGTGGGCAAGGTCCTGGGTTGCAACCCTAAAATTGCTAAAATAATTATTTCACTGAGGAACAGCATGACTAACTTTTGGGGCTGAGACAGGAGGACTCTTAGGGTCAGAGGCTAGCCTCTGTCTACATACCGAGTTCCAGGTGAGTTAGTTCCCAAGGAATCCATTTACAGCCTTCCAGGACTTGCCCCGAGACACTGTCCACATAGAAAGCATTCTCTGACTAGGTATGTACAAATAGGCCATGCACGCACAGTGCCAGACCCTCACCGGGCGCTCAATCAGCTCAATACAAGGCTGCAGGTCCAAGCCAAAGTCGATGAAGTTCCACTCGATGCCCTCTCGTTGGTACTCTTCCTGCTCCAGGATGAACATGGTGTGGTTGAACAGCTGCTGCAGCTTCTCATTGGTGTAGTTGATACAAAGCTGCTCGAAGGAGTTTACCTGTACATATGCATGGAGAGGGAGGGCAGCTGAGCTGGGTGAGCTTATAAGGCAGGGAGCTCAGCTGCAAGAAGCCCCATAACCTGGACCTCAGCAACCAGAGAGGTGCAAGACTCAACTAACATGGTGTAAAGTCCAGTGTGGCTGGCAAAAGTGACCCATTCCCATACCACAGGGTGCTCTTCTTTTCCACCTTCACATAGATGAACTAACCATATAAGGTATGTCCTCCTCACCATTTCATAGACAGGGAAACTTAGACTTAAAAGACAGGGAGATCCCACAGAGGACCTCTTCGATACATCTCTCAGACTCTTGCTCTGAGAAATTCCCTCCAACTCATGGGGGTGGGGACCCAGGCACTCTGTGTACACTACAGGAAATATGGTAAAGAACTTGAGCCCAGTGCTCGGCTTGGAGGTGACCCATTGGCTTAGCTCAAGTGAGTAGGAATCAATGTGACTTCTACTTCAAGATCTGGATTGAAGCTCTTAGAATTGGATGCTCTTTTTTCTAAGATTGCTAAGTGGCAATCTGGAGCCCCAGCACTCTCTCAACCCCATGAGGGGAGAGCTGTTGGAGATGGAGTCAGTGTGGTGAAAAACAGAGCAGGTAGGTTCCTGCCTATTGCATCCAGCTTTGCTGGCTAGCCAACTTCCACAATTCAATAACTAAATAGTGGATTTATGTCTCACATACTCAAATTTAACCTTAACCAAAAGCTTCCTATCTATAGTGCCTACCTGTATGCCTGTCTACAAAATAGCAACATCTCAAAGCCCCACCCCAGATGACCAAAACCACAGATATACCTCAAAGATTTCAAACCCAGCAATATCCAGAATGCCCAGGAAGGAGGCCCCTTGCCGATGGGTCTTGTCCAAGGCTTTGTTTACACGGCTGAGAATCCATCGAAAAAGACGCTCATAGGTGGCCTTGGCTAAGGCCTCGATGGCAAAGTCAGCCTGCAGGGGCAATGAAGGAAACATGGGTATTGCCAGGAGAAAAGTGGCAGGAAAAGTGGTCAGACTTAAGGAAGGACTAGACAGATATGAAATGCCACCGATGAGAACCCTGTGGAGCCTGTTCCATTCAAGGATCAATTAGAGGCTGTCAACCCTGCTTCTTGAAAGTCATTTCCACAGGTTAGGTCTCTAAGGTCAGTGATGTGTAAAGTACTCTGCTTTTGGTTAGCAGTGTCCTAAAGAGTTGGCATAGGACTGCAGATATGTTAGTATTAGATAGATGAAGGATATAGGGATGAATGGATGGATGGATGAATAGCGGGACAGGTGGATGGGTAGAGGAATGGTAGATGGATGGCTGATAGATAGGTGGGTTGGTAGGGGGTGGTTAATGGGTAAATAGATGGATGGGTGGGTAGATAGGTGAATGGATGAATGGCTGAGACAATGTGTGGATTTATGGGTGGGTAGATGTGTGGATGATGGATAGTAGATAATGAATGGATGGTTGTTAGTCAGATAACTGTTTGGATGGACAGGTAGATGGTGATTGATTGGGTGGATGGTGGATGGGTGAGTTGGGAGCTAGATGGGTAGATAGATGGACATGTGAGCAGATGGATGGATGATAGATGAATGAGCAGGTAGATGTCGTGTATATGGGCTGAATGATAAATGGATAGAAGAAGGTTTGTAGCATAAACAGCCACAGCTTCATTACCTGTTCTTTGGTCTGAGCCTTCTGCACCACATCCCGTCCAACTTTGATACGTGGGGTCAGGATGGCTCTGGTGAAATCTGTCACATTAATCCCCACAAGATGGCAAACTTTCTGAGCAGCTGCGTGAGAGTGAGAAAAGAGGCATTTTAGCTATGCTACCAAAAGAACAGGTGCCCCTGGGACCAAGTCATGCCATATCTACTGTTCAATTCCCTTTAAAGAAAAAGAAATGTTCATGCACCCATGTGGTAGTGCACATCTGTCATGCCCACACTTGGAAGATGGAGGTGGGAGCATCATAAAGGCAAAGTCACCTCTGCCTACACAGTGAGTTTGAGCCCTTCATGGGCTATGTGAGACCCTGTCTCAAAAACCAAAAGGTAAATAAACAGAAACAACTTCAAACAAAAGAAGAAAAAGGGAAACTAAAATGTATTCATATATGTCTATTCTGGTCATAAACATATGGCTCAATATATCACTGTATATATTTCTGCATTTAAAAACTTTTTTTCAAAAACACACAGAACCACCCCCCAGCTGTTTCCTACACACAAAGATTTGTCTATCACATGCAGATATGGGGTGCAGATAGTACTAAAGTTTAGGGTTCCCCCATTGCTTCACAAGCTATCTGTTCATCTCTTTGGATTCTTGTAGAGAATTGGATCCTATTCATATGCCACATTTGGGGGTGGTGGGTTACTACACAATATATGTCCAATAGAGTTGTCTCTGTGGGGCTTTAAAGCAATATAATATATAGTCTGTGGTGGCCCCAAAACTAGAAACCTAATCTTTAGCTACTAGTAAGAGTGATGGGAACCAGTTGATCCTCTCAGAAACAGAAAATGTTGAGCATTTTCAAGAAAGATGGCCAGAATCAGTGGTGGGAAATCCAGAGGAGGGAAACCTGGGTTCTGAGTTCAATAAGAATTTCAGAGAAATAACACTTTATGGTAGAATTTCTTTTTAAGGGTTTTATTTTATGTATATGTGTGCGTAGGCAAACATGCATGTGGGTGCTGAAAAAAGTGATGGCTAATCTGAGAGCTAAAGTTACAGGCAGTTGTGATTTTTCTGACTGGGGTGTTAAGAACCATACTTGGGGTTCTCTACAAGAGCAACAAGAGCCTCTGAGCCACCTGCTCTGCCCCCATGGAACATTCTTGTGATGGAAAGTGTTACGGCTTGTCTGAAAGCTGGGTTCGTTGGACCACCTGTGCTTTATCTGGGGCCCTTCGTTTGCAAGGAGCTTGAGGCCTGGCTCCTCGGCAAGACTGTACCATAAGAAGAGCTGAGCTGGCTTTCTTTCAGTTGTGTCTTAAGGCCTGGCAGAGTGCAACTGCTTAGGAAATGCTTATTCAATACACAAACCATTGGAGAGTTCAGAAGTGACCCATGCATGAGGGCCCATCTGACTGGAAACACTGAGCTTCTGACTTTGTATTGTAGGATCTGCAGCCATGAAACACTAGAAGGAAGAGGCAGAGTCAGCAGAAAGCCCCCATAGTGATGGGGCAGATGCCCAAGACCTGAGTGAACGTCTGGAACAGAGATGGTGCCAGCCCTGTGCGTGCTGATGCTTTCCTGTATAGAGACCTCTGATAAAGTTCAACTTAGAGAGGAGGTACCATGAGGAGCTAACAACAGCAGGTAGAAATAGGTCAGCTGCATGGTGGAGCATACCTGCCATCCTAGCACTTGGAGGCTGAGACTGGAGAACTGGGAGTTCCAGGCCAGCCTGGGCTATCCACTGAGGCCTTGTCTCCAAAAGAACTACTACTAATAAAGTAACAATTACAGTAACAATAAATGACATAATTATAACAGTGTATTATAATAAAAGTCACAGGAAGATGGCTTTTCTCTATCAAACTCTCTCCTTGTGTTGACTTGTACTTTTAGACCACAGCTGACTGCCATGTGTACCCATAGATAAGGGGGACATCTATACCACCAGTGCCTGGGTGTGACCTGGCTCCCTATTCCAGAAGCTATCATCACTGGGAAAAGTGACAAGTACCTGTGTTATCAGGCATGGATGCCTGGTCTGTATTTCGCTCCTTCTTGAAGACAATGTTTCCAAGCTGAAGGACAGATGATACTACCTTCAAGATGGCTGAAGTAGAGAGAGGAGAATGAATTAGTAACAGCCAAAGTATTTTGAATGCCATCAATCTAATCATCACTAGACACCAAGAGTCAACCAGTATCATCCCTCTGTAGACCAAGTTCTGAGTTCTTGTGTCTGGACAAGATTATCTGACTCCCTGACTTGCAGAAGAAGATGTTTGGATGTAGGAACTGAGTATTGCCAGGAAGTTACTGAAAACTCTTGTATCACATGGGATTTCTTTATGTGGCAGGGACTTGTAAGCTCCAGTCACGGATCAAATGTAGCTCACCGACTATTATGGATAGAAGAATGAATGAATGGAGGATGGATGGTAAGTGGATGTAGGAGTGATGGAGGATGATGGAGGATGGATGTACAGATGGATACATGGATAGAGGATGGACACCTGAGAGGAGATGAATGAATGAATGAATGAAAGAAAGAAAGAAAGATGAATGGCTGGATTAAAGATGAATGGATAGAATAAATGGGTGGATGGATAGAGATGCATAGGTAAGGAATGTCTGGAGGAATGGAGGGTGTGTCACTGATGATTGCCAATAGACATACTTGGAACTGTGGAATCAGTCACCAAGAAGTCATCATGTCCCAGTAACAAAGTCTAGAAAACTCCATCTTTCTTTGGTTCCCCAGGTCAAACCATGGGTTTTATCTTCTTCACAGCAGATGACTTCATACCACAAGGCCCAGACATAGTCAAGGGGAGGAAGACTCAGTTGCTAATGTACCAACCCATCCCTACCCACACTCCTCTTAATTGTGAAGCTGTTACAGACAGGGAACTGCTAAGAGTGTTCTCTTTTACACTAACACCCACAAAAGGAACTTTGTGAACTAGGAAGTGCTGGCTTCAAGGTCTCAAAACTACAAGTCTAAGCTAGGTATTGCCAAAGTGCTTGCAGAGCGAGGGTGAGCCATCTAACTCCAGCTCAGCCTTGCTGAGTTCAGCAGAAATTCTTGGGCAGAAAGCAGTCCTGTTTTCTTTTTTTTTTTTTTTTAAGGTTTGCAAAACTCTAACATTTTATTAGTCCACAGACTTCTTTTTGCAGAGATAAATAACTTTATGGACTGTTGAGAGGATAACTAAGAACCACATTCAACACTGGTTCCATGGAAAACCTGTTTCCTGTGTCATACAATTGTATACAAATTAATTTTGGGATCATAGTCAATGCACAAATTATATTCTGCATTACTCAGGCAAAATTTGTTTTATGAATACAGGAGTATTTAAAAGTTTACATATAAACTGTCATTTCCTATAAACCATTGCACTAATAAACATAGAGAAGCTTTTGCTTTTCTAATAATCTCCTTTGGTTTTATTCTTACTGGCTTTATTAATAAAGCATGAATCTAAACAAATCCTGCAAATTTTCTTCCAAATATATACGGTACATGAATTGTATAATATACAAGAGATTGTCTTCCTACATTTTACTAAATTTTTTTATAGCTACATCAATGTCGGAGACAGTTCTTTTCACCCTTATCCACAGTTCCAGGATTTGAACCTGCTGGACTTTTCACCTTAGAGATGGTAAACTACCCGTGTCACAAATGTACTTTTGTTGTTGAATCTTTCTCCTAGACTTCCTTATGACTGAGAGTCTGGCCTGGGATTTCAAAAACCTAAAATAACTTCCTTAAATTTATTGCTGATCAACAATTTCTCTGGTTCTGGCAAGGGCTGAAGTCAACAATCCTGCCCCTTTTCATCACTGACTAGCTTTCTCTTTTATAGCACCAACCACAGATCGATGACTCTTTTTTTTTTTATAATAGCCAGAAGCTGGAAAGAACCCAGATGTCCCTCAACGGAGGAATGGATTCAGAAGATGTGGTATATTTACACAATGGAATACTACTCTGCAATTAAAAACAATGAATTCACGAAATTCCTAGGCAAATGGTCAGAACTTGAAAATATCATCCTTAGTGAGGTAACCCAATCACAAAAGATCACACATGGTATGCAGTCACTGATAAGGGGATATTGACCCAGAATCTCAGAATACCCTAGACACAATCAGCATATCAATAGATTTCTAAAAAGATGGAAGGAGAGACCCCTGGTCCTGGAAAGACTGGATGTAGGGGAACGCCAGGACAGAGAAACGAGAGGGGGTTGAATGGAGAAAAGAGGGAGGGAAGGGGGCTTATGGGACTTTCGGGGAGGGAGGAAACGGGAAAGGGGAAGTGATTTGGAATGTAAATTAAAAAAATAAAATAAAAAAAAAAAAAGCAGTCCTGTTTTCTAAACAGGATGTTTTGCAGCACCCCATCACTCACCAGTAGATGGCAGCTGTGCCCACCTCTAGAGTTGGAAATGTTGGCTTAGGTTTATCTTGTGGACACTGATTGTTGGCACTTTCAGACAGATCTCACTGCTTAGCTCAGGCTGATCTTAAGATCAATCCCCCTGCCTCACCCTTCCAGGTGCTATGTTAACAGGCATGTACCACCACAAAAGGCAATGCATGGTAACCCTTGCTCCATTTGTGTCCAATCTGCTCCATCATTGATTTAAGTCTTCCTTGATATTTTCCTTTTCTTTTTTTCTTTCTTTTCTTTGTTTTGAAGCAGGTTTTTCCTGTATATTCCTAGCTATCTTGGAACTTTCTTTGACCACACTAGCCTCACACAGATCTGTCTGTCATTGGGTCCCAAGTGCTGGGATCAAAGGCATGCACCACCACCTGGCTTTATTCTGTTTTCATTTGTTTGCATTGTTGTGGTGGTGGTGGTTGTTATTTTGGTTTTCGAGACATGTTTTTCTCTGTGTATCCTTGGCTGACCTGGAACTCACAGAGAGTCTTCTGGCTCTGCTTGTGTGGTCCTGGGATTAAAGGTGTGTGCCTCCATGAGTGGCTTGCTGGTTTGGTTTTGTTTCTGAGACACGGTCTCAGTCTATACCCCTGTCATCTTGAGCTTGCTATGTAGCCCAGGCTGGATTTAAGCTCACAACAACCCTCCTGCCTCAGCCTCCCAAGGGCTGAGATTATAGGCATGTGCCACTTTGCCTGGTCATTTAGCCTGTTTTCCATCTGGTTCCTGACATAATTATTCAAGAAGTTTAAGGACCCAAACTTCTATGGGCAAAAGCAGGGTCCAAAGTGAGCCCCAGTAGCAGTTTGCTATTCCTTCTTGGGCAGATCTTTTTACTTCTCTGCCCCAGTTTCTTCACAGAGTGCCATTGGTAGAGAGCTTGCCTAGCCTGCAGGAAGCCCTGGCTTGATTCCCTGCACCACATAAAGATGTGATGGTACATACTTGTTATCCCAGCACTCAAGAGGGAGGGGTAGGGAGATGAGGTGTTCAAGATCATTTTTGGCAATATAGGGAGTTCTGGGCTATCCTGGGCTACATGAGACACTGCCTTAAAAAGTTAAAGTCTTGCTTTGTTTTCTACTACTTTCTCTTTTAATTTCCTGTGAGTACTTATAGAAGTTATTTTTCCAAAACACAACTTAAATGGCCCTATCTGTCCCCTTTTACAGGGGCAGATAACAATAACTTTTATTAATCACCATTTCACTTTATTCCTGTTTTTTTTCTTTCTTTCACTATTTGAATAAAATACATTGAGCATCTTGGTGTCTTAGGGGAAAATACAAAGTGCACAAGGGGACCCACCCCAGTATTTAATATTGCTTTGTGTTTTCTTAAAACTGGATTAGGAGTCAAATTGACACTTGTCTCCAAGAAGATGGACAGGAGTCCATGGCTCTGGCTGCTGATAGGAGTCCTCGTCCAAGAGCCACAGACACCACCCATCTGTCTACACTGTTCTAAGACCTTCTTTTTCTGAACTGTAGGCTATCCTATAGGGACCAGCCTATCCTATGGTCCTCACTGTAGCAACTGGATATTTCTGGGACCCTAGAGGGTGTGGGAAGGAAGGCCAGTTTACCACAGTCCTGCCCTAGTTACTTCTGAGTGCTGGAGCTGGTCTAAGCCAGAAGGAAATGTTCCTGCAGTCAGAGTACTGCCAATAGGGGCTGAACGGGCTTCAAAGCCAACTGTGGAATGATGCTCGTCAAGTATCAGTTCATCAGCACAGCTGAGTGCCCAGGAAGAGCCTTGCAGACCCTATATCACCTTATTCAGGTCTGATGTGTCTATGTTCAGTCCTAAGAGCCTGCTCTTAGCACCTATACCTCTCTGTCCTGTGGTCCTAACATAACAGATAGCCATGCACACACTCACCAAGGTCCACCAACCCAGGCTAGTGAGATGCCACTATTTGGGGATATAACGGAGAGCCCCTCTACACTGTGGCCACAAACCCAAATGCTGTAAGAGCTGGGATACAACTGCATTGCTGTCAAGCCTAATAGAGATTGTAGTGTTGATCAATGGAGGACCAGAAACCAGCTTTTAAGAGAAATTCTGAGTCCCTAGAACCTAGAACCTGCAGCCAGCATATCTGAGTCTTCCAATACTGGATTGATTGGTTTGATTTTGGGCCATCCTTCATAGGCTTATCTTTCCAGCTCTTGGTCCCCAGCTAATGATGCTATTTTGAAAGCCTCTAGGTAGGGCCTGGCCTGTGGAAGTAGGTTGGTAGGGGCAGTTCCTTCCCACTCTGTTTCCTACCTGCTGTAATTTAAGGAGCTCTGCTATATATTCCCTCCGCCATGGTCTGAACAGTTCCACCATGCCTTCCCTCTAGAGTCTCTAGGGAATGAGACACTAGAGACCATGAGACAAGATAAATCCTCTCTTTCTTAAGTAGTTCCTGTCCAGTGTGTTGTCAGAGTTCAGAAGTAACTAACACAGAATGAATCACTTTTTTTCCTTAAGCTAATTTGGGTCAATTGCAACCAAAAGAGCTTTACTTCAGTCACTTGCCCGATAAGTCACATGTGGAAGGATTCACTTTTCTTTCTCTTGGTTTTTCTTCTCTCCCTCTTGCCTCCTTTCAGGAGGTAGGGAACCCAGAGAATAGCCATGCAACCTAACAAGATGAGGGTCAGTAAGGAATCCCCCAGCATCACAAATCCAGTTTACTAGATACAGGTATGAAACTCACCTAGCTGTTCCTCTTCATTGAAACCCATGATGGACATGGCTTCCAGTGTCTCCTGGAACATCTCATCATCTTGTGCAGCTGGGATGGGCACAAAGCCATTGGATAAAAATGTGTAGCTGTTGAAGCTCTCCAAAAGCAGGTCACCTACAAGAAAGGAGGAGAGTGAACTGAACATGGAGACATGCTTCCATCTTCAGTATGACACAGGTCCTAGCAACATCTGAGCCATCACCATCTCTCTCCCTTTCTCAAGGTCTGGACAGTTAAAACTCTTCCCATAAGCCATCATGTACAGTCCTCACCAGTCAATGCTGATCTCATACTGTGGTGTTTGTTGATACTGTACCAGGTACCAAGCAGCTAAAATACAGCCTTGTCTGTACTGCTCAACCATAGTCCTTAACATGGGGTTGCTTCAGCTCAGTGAGGAATGTGTCTGAATTTCCCAAATACAAAGAGTTAGATCATCTCTTTTTACTTATGTACACACACACACACACACACACACACACACACACACAGTTTTTTGTAGTTTTGAAACATGTTCTTACTATGTAGCCCATGCTAGTACTGATTACCTTCTTGGTGCTAGAGTCATACACATGCACCACCATGCCCATCAGACCTGAGTGTTATGCTTAAACCTGAAATCACACATGCAGACACATTTTAAAAACCTATTTTAAAAATAAATTACTATCTAAAGCAATAGAGAGTAAACTAAGACAAAAATAGATTTACATATCCTAAACAGTATATTATATACTGCCTTGTGTATAACAAGATATTTCAAGACATCAAATTTAGGTCTGACATGCTTTGGTATATAAAGACTTAGCTCTCACCTTTTATCTCACAAACCTTTTATTAGGAGTTAAACAAATCTGGCCCACTGGTTGCCTTTGTAAATAAAATTTTATTAAAACAGGGCTGCCTAAATTTACTTGTGAGCTCTCCCACTGTAATAGTAAACAGCTTTAACAAAAACAGATGGTCCTCAAAGTTTAGGATGTTTACTATCTGGCCCCTTAGTACACCTATTTGCCAATCCCTTGTTTATATTATAATGTCTAATAGAACTTGTTTGTACCGGGTTTGCTTGCACATGCCTGTGTAAGCCTATAGGCTTACTGTTAGCATTCTGTCTAAACTCCACCCCACAGTTACCTGGCAACAACCAGGTATGCTCCTCCCCACAGTTACCTGGCAACAGCCAGGTAGGCCTGACCCACTATACTGACTTGCTTCCTGCTTGCTTCTCCCTTGCCCTCTTGGGTTCTTCCCGTTCCCCCTCCCTCCACATGCTCATGGCCATGGCCAGCCTTTACTTCTCTACTCTTTCCCTCTCTCTTCCTTTCTCTGCCTCTACTACCCTCTTAACTCTCCTCCCCATGCCCTGAATAAACTCTATTCTATACTATACCATCCTGGTCCCTCAGGGGGAAGAGATGGATTGGCATGGGCCCCCTGAGACATCCCCTTCCCCCATATCCCCATAGAACATACCTTATATCTTTTTATCTTTGTATAAACACATCACCCAGTATTCTAAAGGCAGGGAATCTCAAGGTTAAGGCCAGTTTGGAAGGAGACTGTCGGGAGTGAGTGTATTCTGAGCCAAGCAACCACAATCTTGGGGAATTTAGCTGTGTCTTTTTGCAAAAGGATTATCTTGGGCTTGCTGACTGTTTATATCCTCTCATGGAGGGGTGGGGAGAATCATAAAACTCTCACCAGAGTTTCTAACTACTCCCTATTGTATGCAACTAAGCAACTTTACCTTAATGTGACCTTGGGGAGGAGCTATCCCACATAGGTCAGGGAAGACTAAGAGAAAGGGGCTCTTATCCTTACTGGTAAAGGCTTTCTAGGGGTGGCCTACTGAGGGGAAGAATACCTATATCCCTGTTACATCACCCCCTTACCTTCCTTATGGAGGTAAGAAAGCCCAATGAACTCAATTGTTTCCCCAGAGTGAACTTTGGTGTAATCTTGCCTCTGTTTGTAGCTGGGAGGCTAGGAGAAGGGAGAGATGTGTTGTGGGAAGGAAGTTTAGCAAGAAACGTCTCAAGAAAAAAAAGATTATTCTGGAAAAAAGGGACCTTCTTTCTTTCTCTTTGAATTTATATAGTGCACATATGTGTTCTCTTGTGTATAGAAATGTGTGTGTGTGTGTGTGCGTGCATGTAGAGACTTGAAGTTTTCATCAAGTCTTTTTCAATCACCCCCCCCCAACACATACCCCTTATTCTTTAAGAGGGCTCTCCCACTGAGAACAGAGTTCAGAAATTCAGCTAGATTAGTCTGGGGATTGCCTGCCTCTACCCTGTGAGTGATGGGATTATAAACAGGCCACGTTGAGCTCCTAGCCTTTATGTGGGTTCAGCAGATCTAGAATTCATGCTTATGTAACAAGTGCTTCACCCAGTGTGCTGCCCCTCTAATCCCAGAGTTACACTCAGCTCTAACCCCACAGAGTTACAAAGTTACAAAGCTCAGTGGCTCTATTTCCTTTGCTGCTGTTCATTTTTATCCTGCCCATTTATAGGCTTTCCTTTCTTTCCTTTCTTTTTTCTTTTCTTTCTTTCTTTCTTTCTTACCGCACTGTTACCCTTCCAACTCATTTGTTTCTCTCCAAGCCAATTAGAGATACTTTGGAGTGACATCAAGGAGATGCTTTTCTTTTTAAGCCAAGGTCTTTTATGGGTCAGGTCACCTTCCACCACTTGATAAACCAAAGGTTGAAATGTACCCAAGACCAAGGTAATTCAAACTTCTGAGTTCAGAGAAACATGGGACTAGTCATAAGGACTTGGGCCTTTGCCAACCCCACCATTATCCATGGTTTGGAGAGATTCACAGTATTTCAACCTCTCAACTTTCCTTTTTCCCAGCTCTGTCATCAGAATATTAATAATGCTGCGTGGTAGTGCATGCCTGTAATCTCAATACTTCAGAGGCAGAGGCAAGGAGATTGCTATGAGTTTCAGACTGCTCTGGGCTAAAGCAAAACAAAACAAAAGAAACGCAATTGGCTGTAGACTCTGCCCCGGCCCCTGACCCAGATGCCACTGGTCCAGCTTGCTACAGAGCATGAAGCAAAATACAGCTGGGACTCCAAAGGGAAGAAAGGTAAACAGCTTCTGCAAGCTATCCCAAGGCCTCCCACTGTGAATTGCTAACTCACTTATTTGCTAATGTAGCATCCACCGAGCACCCTGTATCCTCTCGCATCAGGTGCTCCAGAAGGCGAAGTTTCAAGAACAATGAACTGAGAGGCGGCAGCCCCTAGTGGCAAGGCTGTGCAAAATACCAGATAACAACTGGGCTGATCACAGCCCTTTCATGGCTTCTCCTTCTATCCTCCTTTCCATCTACTCTTTCTCTTCCCCCTCCTTTCTCCCCTCTCCCTTCCTTTTTCCAGGGTCCCATTATGTAGCCCATGCTAGCTTTGACCTTGCTATCCTGCTTTCACCTCCCAGTGCTAAGATGACAGGTGTGTGCTTCACACCCAGTCCTTTTGTTAATCTCCTTAACCAAAATAACTAACTGTGGGGCAAAAAACTGATGGAAACCAAGTTTGTGCTGTTGCCATTAGTTTTCTAACTTAACCCTAACCCTAGTTATAGATTCCATATTCACTGATGGATGTGTCCTTTTTGTGGCTATAATTTTGATGTTCCTTTAAGAGTTTGATTCCTTGGGGTTGAAGAGATGGCTCAGCTGTAAAGAACACTGGCTGCTCTTCCAGAGGTGCAGAGTTCAATTCCCAGCAACCACATGGTAGCTCACAGCCATCTGTAATGAGAACTGATGCGCTCTTCTGGTGTGTCTGATTGTCTGAAAATAGCTACAGTGTATTCATTGTTATATACATAAAATAAATACATTTTTAAAAAGTTTGATTCCTCAACTGTAAGACTTATGTGACAACTTCCCTCCCCTCAATCCCCCAAAAAACAGTCTAGACAGGAAACCATTGAAGAGAGAACTGTGATAGGGATGCTAAAATGTGGCTCTTCACAGTTGATGGCTTCTAGTAGAAGTAGGGATGGGGGAAAGGACTCAGTTATCTTTAATGGGATGGCTACTGGGACCTTGACCACATTCCAGTGAGTATACGGGCAGCACAAACTGGATTTGGTGTATTTTTTTTCTTTTTGTCTCTTTTGGGGTGGGGGGAGGTACAATGATAGGGAGGTGGACCTGGGAGGATTGGGAATCAAGTGTGAGGGGTACATTGTTGAAACTCTCAAATAATCAATAAAAATATTAAGTTGGAAAAAAATAATGTGATTCTTGCATGGCCAGAATAGCTTATTTCTTACCTGAAATATAAAGAACACATGAAAAAAATTTACAATAGAAGATGGCAAATTTCAGTGTGCTTTATGTTCCTGTAAATATAAAGTTTAATTGAAACATATATTTTCTGTTGGTTTATGTATTGCTGTATCTGTTCTCATACAATGGCAGAGTTGACCAGAATCTATGTGTCCTGCAGAGCAGTAGACAGTAACAATTTGGCCTTTAAAAAAAAAAGTATAATTTACAGGACAGGATGTGCCTGATATATGCAAAGCCCAGGTCTCCATCCCCAGAGTCAAAAGAAAGACTGCAGGAAAAGAGAAAGGGAGAGAGATTGCACATGCCTGTGATTACAACACTTGGGAGATGGAGCAGGAAGATCAGGTGTTCAATTGGCTACGTGGTGAGTTTGAGGCTAGCCTGGATCATATGAGACCCTGTCTCAAAACAAAACAACAAGACTTGTGTAATGGAAAGTCTTGAATTTACTGCCCCTCCAAATTGCTTCTAAATTCAAAATATAAGGCTGGGTTTGGGGGCTCATGCCTAATAAGTTCAGTGCTTGAGAGGTTGAGGCAGAAGAATTATAAATTCAAGACTAAATTGGAATACACAGCAATTTTTAGGCCACCCAGACTACAAAGTAAGAGCTGATCTCAAAGCCAACAACTAAATATACCTGAAGGTATTTCTCAAGGCAGGATCTCACCATGGAGCCATAGCTGGCCTGGAACTCACTATGTAGACCAGGCTGGCTTCAAACCCATAAATACCTCCTGGTCCCTGCTTCTTGAGTGTTGGGATTAAAGGAATATAGCACCGTACTTGGCACCTGGCAAGTTTTCTAAGTGGCATCTAGGTCATTCTCATCTGCTTCCTGCTTCCCTTTTTTTTTTTTTTCGAGACAGAGTTTCTCTGTGTAGCCCTGGCTGTCCTGGAACTCACTCTGTAGACCAGGCTGGCTTCAAACTCAGAAATCCGCCTGCCTCTGCCTCCCAAGAGCTAGGATTAAAGGCATGCGCCACCACCGCCCAGCTTCCTGCTTCCTTTAAAGACACAGATTGTAATTGGACCTAAACAGTTAACACTCTAATGTGTGACTAATAGCCATCTACCATATCAAACACATAGTTGGTGAGGATAATTCAATAAAGGCCACACTCACTCACTGCAGGAGGTGAGGAACTGCATACTTGCTTCCCCCAACATCCGATCTTTCCCAGTCACTGACCCTTGAACCCGGCACAGGACAGACTCACTTTTCATCTTTTCCTTGGCTCCAGCGATCAGATAGTAGAAGATGTGGAATGTTCTCTCATCCCTAGCCTGTCGAATAGCCCGAGACTTTTCCAGAAGATCTGGTTGGTGAGAAGTTAAGGGCTCTGGGGCCAGCATAGGGACTCAGCTCATAGCTCAGATAGTCAGTTCCCAAAACCTAACCACCAACCCACCCTCCCAAGCCAGCTGCTACAGGTGTTCCAGGACCTGGGAGGTTCCCCATAAAGTTGCAAGGGACCCAAGAGCTGGCAGAGTTGGCTACTTTTTCTGATTCATGGGCCTGTGTAGGGCAGCTGATCTCAGATGAACTCTTAAAGGACAAAGGGTTTGGCAGATGTTGAGGATTTACATGTAATCCTACCCCCATGGTACCTCCTGTTAAGCACAAGAAGGATTGTTGCAGAAGGAACTCAAGAGTCTGCAGAAAGGGAAGGAGTTCTGTGCTTTTCCTGGGCACCCTCAACCACATGAGGCCCCAGCTCAGCAAAGGATACATGTTTCGATGTTGGCACCCACAATGTAACCAGTGACATCAAAGTTGATGCGAATGAACTTGCCCTGCCAAAAGAAGAACAAGTTGATGTGAGCCAGGCTCAGCACAGACCCCACACCATAGGCAAGTGGGGAAGGGTCAGGGGCCCAGTGGGGGCAGGAAAGACTCTGAAAAGACTCAGAACTTCACAGTCCTGCTGGCCCACAACCACCAGCATCTGAGCCAGGACACCCCGCCCCCCAGGCCTCCAAAATCCATGTAGGAAACATCACTCATCTCAAGAAAAAACTAAGTCCTTCATGGCTGTCTCTAAGTGGTGGGGAAACTGATGCTGATGCTGACAAAGGTTAAGTGGCCTGGCAGGATATTGCTCTTCAGACTGTCACAGGCTTTTCTACACCAAGGTCTAGGCTACTCTAGCCTGAACATTTTTTATTTATTATATGTAAGTACACCATAGCTGTCTTCAGACACGCCAGAAGAGGGCATCAGAACTCAATACAGATGGTTGTAAGCCACCATGTGATTGCTGGGATTTGAACTCCGGACCTCCTGAAGAACAGTCAGTGCTCTTAACCGCTGAGCCATCTCTCCATCCCTAGCCTGAACATTGAGAGGCTGAAATGTTGTTTGTGTATACGTGTATATGGTGGTGGCACAGGTAGGGGTGAGTGGGTGGGGATTTGATGTACACACTAGGAGTCTCTTACTAGCCTGGAACTCTCCAGGCAGGCTAGGCTGGCTGATCAGGCGGCTCCAGGGGTTCTCCAGTCTCTGCTTCCCCAGTGTTGTGACTACAAGTACATGCCACCATGTCTTGCCTTCTCTTACAGGTTCAGGACCTTGTGTTTACAGCAGTCCTCACTGACTGCTGCTCCCCAAAGCAGGTCTTCTTTCCGTGTCTAGAGCCACATCAGGATTATTCACTGTGATTCTTAGTACCTAGGTCAGTACTAGGTACATAATGTGTGCTTAATAAAAATCAACTCAACAAATGAAAAAGGGAGGGAATGGTCTATATAAAAGTGTTCACCAGAATGAGTCTATGTAGTAGGTGTTCAGTCAGTATTTGGTTGAGGACATATGTATGTGCTATGGAGTAAGTACTTAATTCATGCTTTGTTGAATGGATGAATGGCTAGATGAGTATTGCATGTGTCTAGGTGCTCAGTAAACGTCAGATAAGTTGCAAATGTTAAATGACTGACTGAGAATGGATACTCAGTGATTGTTGAGTGAATGGGTGAGGGCTGGAAGACAGGGAGCAAATGTGGTTGTCCTCTATGGCCTCTAATCCTTTAGTCAGAACTTCCCTATACTCTTACAGTCTGTGTTCTTGGGGGATATGTGACACTGGGGTGCCCACTCAGTCCCAGAACTGAGTTCCTGGTGGATATGTGACATCAGTCCCAGAAAAGCCCGTATGGCTCTGCTACTTACAAAGCGAGAGGAGTTGTCGTTCTTGACAGTTTTTGCATTTCCGAAAGCCTCCAGGATTGGGTTTGCCTGTAGAAGCTGCTTTTCCAGCTCCCCCTAAAATTCATTCATAACCAGTTATGGGGAAGCACAGCCCAAGGCCTGACACAAAATTCTGCCCTTCGGCCACAGACTCTCTCCTATCCTCAGCCCCTCCAAGACCCCAACAATCACATCTGTACAAGATCTGTTCCGAAGAACTTTCTGACAAAGAAGACATCCGCTCCTTAGAAAGACTGCTTTCCAGAGACAAAGGTCATTGCATAGTACAATGCTGGCATGCCCCTAGGAGTATGCAGTATACAATCTTCCTGCTGTCCATGGCGATACCGCAGTTCAGGTTTGATGTGTCACTTTCTTCAAGCTAAGCCATTACAATCCTCCCAACTGCTTAAGCATAATTTTTATGAAACTTGCAGCATTTCATTGGCCAGTCTGAACTTCTGATACTTCCTATGGAAGGTAATTTGGAGGCTCCAAACCCATTAGAAATTCTTTTAAGCAGCTGCAGAATGAAGCCTTGAAGCTTCATGAGCTCTGTCTAGTAGATTAAATGCAGCTGAGACTGAGTACAGCCCGTCAGATCTCTCTGCAGGGCCTCTGTGTGAAAATGCAATCATGTGATTAATAGTGACATAGAAAGGACCAACAAGGTAAGCCATGCCAGGAAAGCAAAGAGATGCCAAGCCACAGAAGGCAGCAACTACTGCTGGCCTGGCCTGGGCATCCCCCTGCAATGCAGCCTGCAAATTAAGATGCAGAAGGCCTTGTCTTCATGGAAACTCCAGACCTGGTCCACTGGAGAAACTGACAAGCAGCAGCATCCACTTTCCTTGGCTTAGTAGGAAGAAACTTAGAGAAACGGTATCTACCTGTGCGGACTTGGGATCCAAAGGTGTCCCCCGACCCCTTGTCCCCAAGCTCCCTCTTCTAGAAAAAGTCTTCTAGCAGGCACATTAAACAGTCTTCTGAGCAGAGTTTTGAACATAGAGACCTCATCTGATGCATGATGAGACTGTGGCTCAGAGCTGTTAGGTGTCTGGGCAAAGGTTACACAGCCCATGTCAAGTAACATCCTGCTTCTTGTATGAGACAAAGCACCGTGGCCCAGCATCTGCCTACAACAGACTAGGTGACATGGAACACTCTGGAGGGTCTCTTTTAGGCTGGGACCCATGTGTCAGCTCTGCATCAGAGTTCAGTTAACATACACAGAGATCCATGCAAGGCAGGCTGTGTGTGGCATAGCCGGGGCCTTACCAAGCCGCCAAAGCTAGTGCAACACAAACTCAAGAATGTTTCAAATGTCTCAGGTGAGGCAACTAGCATGCAGGAGAAGAGACAAGCACAACACACACATGCACAGAGACACACAGGTGCAGGGGACAGAGCTGGGGCAGGAAGCCAGGGAGGGTGACTTTGCCCTGGCTGGGTTTCCTACTGACCAAGCCAGGGCCATTCTGGAGCCTGATGGTCCTAAGATGCTCAACAGATGGCATGGATCATTCCAGTGTGTGGGGTACTGATGGTGGGAACACTGTGGGAAGTGATGAGGGAGTTTATTCTGAACTGGGGCAATCCATCCAGGCTGGAGTGCAGCCCTAGGGATTCTGGCAGAAGCCACTGGACAGCCCCATTCTGCACTCTGATATCACCTCCACCTCCCACCCATGTACACCATGATATTTTGGTGCCTCTACTAGTCTGGGGCCAGGAACTCATGAGTCTGCCCTGTTCCCACATCCACTAGGAGCCCGTGGGTGCAAAAGTTGCATGCAGGTCTTAATCCACTCGGTGCCTCCCATCACACCAGGAAAACTCTGTTACTCACGTAGGCAAAAGATGGGCCTTGCTGCAGTGGGACAGCACAGTATGAAACAGAGGTCAGTGCTTCTGCCTTCACATCCAAGGCCCACCCCATAGTGGGAGCCTTGGGCTAGGCTCCTTCTCCTTGATGACATGCTACCAGCCCCAGCCCACAGTATCGGCTCCTTCCCTTATACTCTGCAGCTCTCTCTAGACTCTTTCTTTTTTCTCTCCATGTACCCTCCCTGACTCCCTTACTTCCTTTTGAAACACTGTATAGCCAGGCTAGCTTTGAACTCATGATCCTCCTGCCTTAGCCCCTGAGTGCTGGGATCGCAGGCCCACACATCACAACTAGCCATTAACCACATTCTTAGACACCCAGATATCTCATGTTTCCCAATTGCTAGGGCCTTGATGTGTGTCTTCCTCCCTCCCTCCCTCTCTCTCTCTCTCTCCCTTCCTTCCCCCTCCCTCCTTTCCTTCCTCTCCTCTCTTCCTCTCTCTCTCTATGCCTCCCTCCCTCCTTTCCACCCTTCCTTTTTACCCCAGGCTGGTCTCAGACTTACTAGATACCTGAGGATAAAGTTATAATTCTCCTGCCTTTACCTCCCAAATATGTTTGGATTATAGGTGTGCACTACCACATCTGGTTTATGGGATGCTGGGTGTGAGAACAAAGCTTTATACCCTCTAGGCAAGCATTCTTTCAACCCCTCCAGCTCCCCTCTCCCGCCACACTGACCTCTGATCTGATGGGGGAAGAAATATGCCTGCATATACAGGTAGAGAGTGTCCAGCTGAATCATTGTAACTATTATATCTTGTTTTCACTATATAGGAACATGCTAGGTGGGAAGAAGCAGGATTCTCTCTGATACACAAGCTTAGGCCAGTGGTCCCTATACAACCCTGACAGGCTGGTCTATGGGCCTGTGCTTGTTTAAGGGGAAAAGGTTCCCAGGCTATATCCAGCACCCACCCTAGGTCCCTGAGAGCTCCAGGTTCACTGGCCACTGAGCAAGTCTGCTACCCCTAAGGATAGGAAGCAAGATGCAGGATGGCAGAAGCCTTTCCCGTCACCTCCCTGTCCTCAGCATCCACAGAGAGGAACTCACAGGATTCTTGGTCCCATAGGGAACGAAGAAGGCAAATGAGAGAGAGGGGAAGGGAAGCAAGAGAAGGTTCTAGATTCTTCCTGTACTTTTTCTTGTAAGCCCTCCTCCCACTAGGCCAGTGGCATATTTTTGTTTTTGTCATTGTGTCTGTTCTTTGCTTGTACTAGCAGGTCTAATAATGTAACCACATGTCCCTGCAGGACCTCATCCTTGTGGTGTCTGGCTCATAGCAAGAAAGTCAGCCAATAGTGGACCAGGGACCCATGCTGAGTGACCTCAGCATCCTTGCCTTCTGGGGTTAGGACATGGGGTCATTCCAATTTGGGACTGAGTCCCACCCACTAGGAACATCTGACAGCATATGGAGCATATTTGCTGGCTCCAAATATACTGTGGCATACAGGGACAGAGACAAGGGACCAGGAGCATTGGAGTTCATAGAACAGTCTCTACAACAAAAAATCAGGTCATAGTGATAACAGAGCCATTGCTAAGAAGCGCTCATGGCAGATCTCAGTGGAGGAGGCTGTCTGCAGACTTTTCAGACCATGTATCCATGAAAGGGAGAGAGGGTCCCCAGAGTCAGCCCACTCCACCCAGGGGGACCAACCCAGCGAACACAGGATGAGTTCTTACTCAGGGGTTCTGCCCACTCTGAGTATGCTAAGGCTTGGGTGGCCTTGATGACAGCGCTTGTCACTTACCGTGATGCTGCTGTCTTTCTTGCCCTTGTGGGAGGATGCCACCACAGCCAAGTACTGTATGACTTTCTTTGTGTTCTCTGTCTTTCCAGCTCCAGACTCACCTCTGAAAGACATGAGTATGGTGACTCTCATGGTCATCACTGCCACTACCCAAATGAGGAAACTGAAACTCCTCCTAGAAGGGGCATTAGCTAGCTGTATGCAGGTGCACAAATGTTTCTGTGGAGGTCTGAATAGGTTTGGCCCCCATAGAGTCATATGTTTTGAATGCTTGGCCCATGGAGGTTTAGCCTTGTTGCAAGAAGTGTCACTGTGGAGGTGGGCTTTGAGGTCTCCTATGCTTAAGCTCCACCCAGTGTGGAATCCAGTCTCCTCCTAGCTGCCTTTGGATCAGGATGTAGAACTCTCGGCACCTCTAGCACCAAAGACTGCCTGGATGCTGCCATGCTTCCTGTCGTGATGATAGGGACTAAACCTCTGAAACTGTAAGCTAGCCCATACTGAATGTTGTCCTTTATAAGAGTTGCCTTGGTCATGGAGTCTCTTCAGAACAATAAAACCCAAACTATGACAGCTTCCCACTGGTGGGATGCTATTGACCTAAGACTCTTTCTAGAGCATGTTGTCTTGAGCCACCAGAGACCACTAGAGGGGCTTCTCCACCTACAAGCTCGAGCACTACCTTTGGTCCTCCATGTCTGCTGAGAAAAAAGGACGGGTCTCTGCTCACTTTGCTTCCACATCATCTTCCACTAGGATTGTTTATTTTTCCTTTCTTTGCTTGAATGTTCTCATTTTCTGCATTTCATATTTTATGATATGAGAGACATTTTTTTTTTAAATCTGGAAAAAATATCATTCGTGCAAAGGTCAGCTCAGTGTTCCCTAGGCATAGCTCTGCTATTCTCCCTAAATAGAAGGGAAAAAAATAACTTTCTCTGCCAAGCATGTCTCAGTGACTCTGTTCAAGAGAAGAGAGAAAAGGAAAAGCCACCATTTGCTCTGAGTACCAGGCCTGGCCCCACAGAGTCCACGGTCTAGAAATGATGCCTGTTCTGGACAGTTTCCTGTTGTCCCAGTTTGAGTGAGAACTGTCCCCTCTGGCAATATATCTAAACACAGTCTCTAACTGGTGGTTCCTGGGGCAGCAGGTCACAGGAGATGGACTTTAGAGGGTCATAGCCCAACAGCTTCCAGCTCAGGCCCGCTACTTTAGGACAGCAAGTGAGAAATGACTGGGTACAGGTCCGCACTGCCAAAGTCTGACTCATGTCAGCCGCTAGGACGGACTGCACACAGTCACAGTGGTGTGAGGTCCCTGGTACTCCCTCCTTTCCCAAAGGACACAATGATTGATTATTCTAAACTTTGGAAAAGTTTAAAAAAGAATTGACAATGCATGTGTGAGAGGATACTGCATGCTCAGTCTCCCTTTATCCTCCTCTCAGCACCACCCTTACTTTTGGAGGCAGGAATCATGGCCTCTGTGTTACTGTGGTAAAGAAGTCTAGCCCAAAATGGGTAAGCAGCCTGTTCCAGGTCACACAGTAAGGGAAGGGCACATTAAATCCGGTTCTTGATTCCAATGCTACCCACACTCTCACTATTCTACACACAGGCTCTGTTTTTTAATAATATTGATTATTGACAGGATTTAGACTCACCTAGTAGACAAACATCTGGACATGCCAGTGAGGAATTTCTAGATTGGGCTAAGTGAGGTGGGAAGAAGCCCCACATTGAATGTGGGGGGACCATCCCATGAGCTAGGGTCCTGCAGAGCTTGAAAAGGACAAAGTGAGCCAATCAGTAGATCCGGTTCTCTGCTTCCTGACATCGGGTGCAATGTGAGCAGCCGCCTCTCACTGCATGTGCCATGCCTTGGGAGACACAGCAACCCAAGGGCCAGACAAAAGGCAGGCAAAGCCTGTGTGTTTCCTAAGCTCCTGCTCTGCTCCTTTACTCTTCCCAATTGTCTAATGAGGGACTTCGCGAATCTTTTCATCACCGTCTTCGAGAAACTGAGGCTTAGAGACATTGAAGTAACTGCTCCAGTTCCAGGTACTGCCATGGACAGGAAATGGAGGAGGAATGAAATTGAATAACAAGACAACCCATATTGTTATTCTGCCTCCTGATATATGACGAAGAGAAAGATAGAGGGACACCCCAGCTTTGAACTCTGAAACTGAAAGTGGGGATCAAAGAATGAGGCCACTCAGTTGTACACCATAGTATAAATTACACCATAGTATAAATTGCATCATAGTATAAATTACTTCACAGTTGAGCTAATGTCAAAACAGTAGATAGACTTCCCTTTCACCTGAAGGAGAAAGATCCTGGTAAGAGAGAAACCCTGAGTGTCTGAAGACAGCTACAGTGTACTTACATATAATAAATAAATAAATCTTATAAAACAATAAAAATAAAAAATAAAGGTAAACAAATCATGCCGAGCGGTGGTGGCACACGTCTTTAATCCCAGCACTTGGGAGGCAGAGGCAGGCGGATTTCTGAGTTCGAGGCCAGCCTGGTCTACAGAGTGAGTTCCAGGACAGCCAGGGCTACACAGAGAAACCCTGCCTCGAAAAACCAAAAAAAAAAAAAAAAAAACAAAAAGAGAGACACCCTGAGCTCTGAACACAGTCCTTGCACTGGCAGGCTAGCATCCCACCCCATTCCTACTGTCTCACCTTTGTCATCTGACCTTTGGTCTCTGCTCCTGACAACAGGGGGGACATGAGCAGCCACAGACTCTGGAAACCCTTCTCTCCCTATAGTCCTCTAGGCTCAACTATTTCCAAGGTTTGCTGATAAAAATAAATTGTCTTAGGCAGCCTTGCCAACAAATACACCCAAGTACCAGGCTCCGGGCGTCTGAATTTGGCTGACTCTGTGTGGTTCCAGAGATAAGCCTAGCCCTGCTTTCCTGACCTTGGAACTCTGGGTGACAGTGCTGCCCAGTTCTGAGGAACTTGTCCTCAGCTTCTTATTCCTGGAGGGCCCTGGCTTAACTAGACATGACCTCCTGGGCTGTGTTCTCTCCCTCGGCACGTGTGACCTGCACAGTCTCTGGGGACTACTCTAAGAAGATCCCTGTGCTTGATAGAAAGTTCTGAAAATTCTTAACGACTTCTCATCACGGAACTGTACATTTTGATTTGAATAATTTTATTTTAGGTCCATTGCTGTTTTGCCTGCCTGTATGCCTGTGTGTGGGTGTCAGATTCTCTGAAACTAGAGCTACAGACAGGTGTGAATTGCCACGTGGGTGCTGGGATTTGAACCCAGGTCCTCTGGAAGAGCAGCCAGTGCTCTTAACCCTGAGTCACCTCTCCAGCCCCTCATTTAAATAATTTTAACACTATATGGTAGTCCTGCCTCTCTGAGCTGAACATCACTAAGAGCTTATAACAGCCTGCTGTTGGTCCCAACAAGGAGCCAACTGGTTGTTTGCTCACACCTCCTCCTAAGTCCCACTCCTACTGCAAGCTAGCTGTGTCCTTTGGTATTAGTGTCCAATAGCAACTCCTATACATTCTGCAAAGCCCAGTTAGGCACTTTGAATATTACGTGTGACTCAAGGTGTTTGTACCTTAGAACCCTCATTAGCTGAATGGCACAGGGGGCTCCTGGATCAGACATCCTGCATTCAAGTACTTGCTCAGCCAGTCACCTGCATTAGCTGAATGGCATAGGGGGCTCCTGGATCAGACATCCTGCATTCAAGTACTTGCTCAGCCAGTCACCTGCATTAGCTGAATGGCATAGGGGGCTCCTGGATCAGACATCCTGCATTCAAGTACTTGCTCAGCCAGTCACCTGCATTGACTTTGGTAAGTTATTTAACCTCCTGTACCTGTTTCCTTACCTACAAAATGGGTGTGTGTCAGGTATTCCATATGACCACTGTGAGGGTTAAACAAGACAACATGACATTCAGAATGGTGACTGGCACACAACCATAGCTGCTTTTCCTCTCACAGCCACTTCCTTCCTTGGGCCTATGTGCTCTGTCAGTACCATGATCTCTACCATCAGTCCTAGTGCTAACCCATAAACCCCACCACACATTCCCCCTGTTTAGAGGTGGAGTGGGCAAGCCACCCCTGTCCCAGGGTGGGTAGCAAGCATCTCAGGCTTTGTGGGTGTTCTCCTTGGTTTCTGTCAACTTGACACAAACACGTACCGGGGAAGAAGGACTCTGAACTGAGAAAACCTCCTCCTTAAGTAGTGATTGATGTGTGAGTGCCGCCCCAGGACAGATGGTCCTAGGATTATAAGGAAGCAGGTTGAGCAGCCATGAGATGTACTAATCCATGGGTTCTGCCTGCTTCAGACCCTCTCAGGTTCCTGCCCTGACTTTCTTTGTTGATGGACTATGATATAAACTAACCCCCTTTCTCCCTGTGTTGCTTTTGGTCATGGTGTTTTATCACAGTAAAAAGAAAAGCAAGTGGGCCATGGAGTCCCCTCATACCTATCTGGCATGGCCACTCTAGTGTGGAAGCTGCTGTGTAAACAACTAGGTTGCAGATGTGTTTTAATAAAATTTTATGTACAAAATACAGAGAAGGGCTCCTGGTTGAACATACATATTGATCTTATTATAGTTATAATCTTCCTACTTCCCCATCCCTAAGACAAAGGATCCCTAGTCCTGACATCTTCAGTTCTTAGTCTCTTTCTCTCTCTCTCTCTCTCTCTCTCTCTCTCTCTCTCTCTCTCACACACACACACACACACACACACACACACACACACATAAATGTAAAAAAATAAATAAAAGAAGTGAAGAACTTCCCATAACCTCCCATATCCTCCAACCACCGTCTACCGTGATCTTCTACCCAAGCACTTGGGGTTGAATGGCTATGAACCAAACTCTCTGAAATCTTGAGCACATCAATACATCTTTCCTGTTTCCAGTTAATTATGTCAGACATTGTGTCCCAGTGCTGGAGAGCTGGCTCAGCATGTAAAGGGACCCGCTGCCAATCCCAATGATTTGCATTTGATCCCCAGGATCCATGTGGTTGGAGATAAATGACTACTGCAGGTTGTTCTCTGACCTCTACATATACCATGGCACTTCTGTACCCGTACATGCTGTCTTAGTCAGGGTTTTACTGCTGTGAACAGACACCATGACCAAGGCAACTCTTAGAAGGACAACTTTAATTGGGGCTGGCTACAGGTTCAGAGAGTCAGTCCACTATCATCAAGATGGGAGCACGGCAGCATCCAGGCAGGCATGGTGCAGAAGGAGCTGAGAGGTCTGCGTCTTCATCTGCAGGCCTCTAAGAGAAGACTGACTGATTTCCAGGCAGCTAGGATAAGGATCTTAAAGCCTACGCCCACAGGGACATACCTACTCCATCAAGGTCACATCTCCTAATAATGCCACTCCCTGGGCTAAGCATATATAGAAACCATCGCACACACTTACATGATAAATTTTTAAAAAGGTAATCAAAAATAGAACAGTACCAGCATCCTTAAACATTCAAGTGTGCTGGTTTCCATCACATGTACCCTGTCTTAGGGATGAGGCTAGGCAATTACAACTGTGAACACACCAAATATGTCATCCTGGAGATCTTTGGATTCAGCAGACAACAAAGGATAAACAGCATCACTTACGTGCATAGAATGGACTGGTCTTCACGATCTGCAAACAGAGAAAAAACAGAGTGTGAATTAGATTGAGCCCAGAATCCAAGGGTCTGCACCTGGTTCAAGTCAGGCTGTATTCTCAAGTTCCCACATGCTGGCCAGAGTGGAAGTGGCCAGGGGCCAGTTGTACCAGATACCTAGGACACAGGAGGCCACAGTAAATCCACAAGGACAACTGCAGTCCCTGAGGTGTCTCTTGAAAGAATCTTGAGCATGATGCACTTGGAGGGGAGGGGTGCAGGCCTCCAGCCACACCAGCTCTGAGGAGCTCCCAGAGTCTCACCCATCCTGATTAGGTTATAAACTGGGCACACTTTGAGTGCAGGCTGACCAGGCACCCTTGTGGCTATAGGTATTTCTGCTCTGAGGCCTGGAGTAAGTGCTCTAGCTTGCTGCATCAGCTCCATAAGCTGTGATGTGTTATAGTGAACAACCTTGGGTTATGACCAGCGCTCATCTCTCTTCTACAGAGAGCAATGCATGTTTCTTTAGATCTGTCTCTGTTTCACTCCTGTGATTCTAGAAAGCTGTGCTAGATATTTTATGTCAACTTGACACAAACTAGAGTCATCTGAAAGGAGGGAACCTCAATTTACAAAGTACTTCCATAACATCTGGCTATAAAACATTCTTTTAATTAAGGATTTGGGGAAGCCTAGCCCATTGTGGGTGAGGCTATCCCTGGGCTGGTGGTCCTGGGTTCTTTAAGAAATCAGGCCGAGCAAGTCATGGAGAGAAAGCAACACCCCTCCATAGCCTCTGTATCAGTTCCTACCTCCAGGATCCTGCCCTGTTAAGAGTTTCTGCCCTGACTTTCTTCAATGACATGGAAGTGTAATCAAATAAACCCTTTCCTCCCCAAGTTGTTTTGGTTATGGTGTTTTGTTACAGCAATAATTACTCTAACTGCAACAGGAGCCTTTGGGTGGTCCCTTTTGTTCCCAGGGAAGGGTTAAGAAAGCTAGGTTGACTGGATCAGATTGTCTAAATTAGAATTTCTACTTGGTCTGAGATAGAGTAGAACAGAGTCCTCTCTTGCTTCCTTCCAGGCCCTTGGTGTCTGTCATTCAACCTTCTCTGACCCATGCCACTGTTTCCACAATCTGCAAGCTCCTAGGTAGGTTCTTTCTCTCTAGAAGGTGACAGGTCAGTGCCTGATGGTACCAGAGACGTCTCCCCCACACCATACAGAGGACATTATGAGATCAAAGATCAAGCAGGAATCATTGACAGCTTTCTACTCAGAAGTGCCCCCAGAGGGCCAGTCAGGAACCTCTGGGGAACATGGGAACAGTGACTAACATTCCAACCACCAGCCAAGATCAGAGATACCAGAGTGCCACATCTGATGGGCAATGCCAAAGGTAGTGCCATCTATTCTTAGTTCCATGCCTTCAGCCTCATTCCACCACAGAATAGTATACCTCCAGTGCCCAGGACATGTTTGGGAGCACTGTTATCCGTTTTTAATATATCATAGGATAGATGGACAGATCAGACGACAGACAGGAGAATGGATAGATGGATAATGGAATCAGGAAATCGGGATTTCAAGGTCATCCTTGGCTACACAGTAAGTAACCAGGGCTACATAGTAAGACCCTATCTTGAAAGAAAGGAAAATAAAAAAGGAAGGAAGGGAGGGAGGGAGGGAGGGAGGGAAAGAGAGAAAGGGAGGGAGGGAGAGAGAGAAAGGGAGGGAGGGAGAGAGAGAAAGGGAGGGAGGGAGAGAGAGAGAGAAAGGAGAGAGAGAGAGAGAGAGAGAAGAGAGAGAGGAGAGGAGAGAAGAGAGACGAGAGAAGAGAGAGGAGAGAAGAGAGAAACCCAATACACACTGACTGAGGTGAGGGCTGGAGGAACAAGTACCCTGTGAGTAGAACCCAGGTGGCAAAATTGTCTCTGCAGCCTGATGCCCTGACAGGGTCTCACATAGCCTAGATTAACCTCAAACTTACTATGTAGGCTAGGATTACTCTGAACGTCTGATCCCTTTGGCCTTTACCTTCTCAGTTCTATGATTCCAGGTCTCCAGCACTCACCGTTTATGCAGCACTGGGGATAGAGGCCTCATGCCTGTTAGGCAGGCTCTTTGCTCTCTGAGCTGCTTCCCCAGCCCTCCCTGGCCTCCATTATTTTAAGGAAAGGCTTGGACACTGGCAGATCATGGGCTCTGTTCTTCCATCTGACATGGGGAGGGAGCCAGGCTTTCTCAGCAACCTGGCAAGAACTGGTCCCTCCCTGAGCAACAGAGATTTATAGGGTCAGAGGCTCCCAAGCCTCCCAGGAGGAGGAGCAGGCTTTGTGCTGAGGGCCATTGGCAGCTCTCTGGCCCAGGATGTTCCCATCGGAAACACAAGCGTGGGAAGCACAACTTTGGGCAAAAGAAGTAACTCCTTGGGGTTAGCTGTCAGCCTGACCCCAGGGAGTTTGCCTAAACTTTCCATGCCTGGGACTTTCTGTTTCCTCACTGAGCCCAGTCTTGGAGAGAGCCAGGGGATGAGCCAGGTTTTGTGAATAAAATGTCATGTGGTCAACCTAAAGATCTAAGTAACCTTGGGATCCACATGGTAGGAGAAAACTGACTTCCACAACTTTGACCTCCACATGTGTGCACATACAAAACCAATACATGTAGTGTGTGTGTGTGTGTGTGTGTGTGTGTGAAGAGAACAAGGCCTTCTTTCCCAGCACAAACCTCCTTGTCTATTCAGGCCCTTCTGTTATTCATGGCTGTAAAATTAACATCACATGAACCAACTCACTTAGGATATTCACATCACAAGCATCTAGTTCCAGAATATTCTGTCACCCCCAAATAAAACTCCTTTTTTGTTTGGTTTTTGTTTCTTTTTTTCAAGACAGTGTTTCTCTGTGTAGCCTTGGCTGTCCTGGAACTCACTCTGTAGACCAGGCTGGCCTCGAACTCAGAAATCCTCCTGCCTCAGCCTCCCAAGTGCTGGGATTAAAGGCGTGCGCCACCACTGCCCGGCTTCCAAATTAAACTCTTTACCCATTAGACTATCCCTGTCCACCAGTCATTCCCACTAACTCTTGACAACTATGTGCCCTATCTGCATCTGTGTGCACATTTACCTATCCTGGGTATGTCACACAGGTAGAGAGAGACACACACAGCACATGTATCTTGTTTGGGAGGGTTATCTTAATTGTAGTATATAATACTGGGTTTTTTTCCTGTTCACAACCAAGTAATATTCCATTGTAGAATAGACCACATTTTATTCATCCATGGATAGACATTTGGGTTGTTGCTACATTAGGGCTATTGTGAATTGTACTGCTGTGGACTTTCACATACAAGTTTTTCTTTGAGTACTTGCTATATTATCTGAGAGCCAATACCTTGGTGATACTGTCTGACTCCACACCTCTCTATAGCTGAGATGGGCCTATCTACTGCACACCTTCGCTGTAGTGCTGCTCTGGATAGTGGTAAAAGTTGCACACTGTCTAACTCTAGGGGAGATTCTTGGGAGATTTGTATTTTCATGAAAGCAACTTGCCTGAAGATTGAAGACAGATATTGAGAAAAGTTTCATGTTCTCCCTGGCTTCCTTAGACCAAAGATTCTCTGTATTGTAGTAGTTAACCTCCCCATGATCATTATTTAACTTTCAATATATTTTTGGAAGTATGTATGTAACATACAGTGTTGTTCTTGTTTTCTTTTCCAAGTTGGTAAAAACATAAACAAAGGACTATGAAGCATTGTATTCACATTCACCTCAAAGAAGGAGGAAAGGAAACATCCACCAACTGATGGATTTAAAAGTGCTGAATACCCATTCAGCGAGATATTATTTAGCCACGAAAAGGAAAAAGTGCTGACACCTGCTACGACAGTTGTATACACGCAACAGAGCACTCATATAATAGATAGGTAGATGATAGATAGATACATTTTAAAAAATACAATTTTGTACTTCCTTCTTTTTTTTCTTTTGTTTTTGAAACAATTATGTAGCTCTGACCTCAAACTCACAATCATCCTGCATTTACCTCCTGGGAGCTGGGATTTCAGGCACTGCTACCACACTTGACTTATACCATTCACAGGTAAGCTCTGCTGTGCACCAGGCCCTGGAAACATAAGCCAACAAGAGCCACTGTTTCTTGCTTCTACATCACTAATGGCAGAGTGTGGGAGTTGTGATGGTTTTAATGAAAATGGCCCCCATAAGCTCATCTATTTGAATGCTTAGTCCCCAGTTAGTAGAACTGTTTGAGAAGGATTAGGAGGTGAGGCCCTTAGGAATGGGTGTGGCCTCACTGGAGGTAATGTAGCCTTGTTGGAGGAGGTATGTCACAATGGTTAGGATCTGAGGTTTCTCCGAGTGCCTTTCTCTGACTGCAGATAAGAATGTAAAGCTCTCAGCTACCTCTCCAATGTCATGCCTGCCTGTTTCTTACCATGATCATGAACTGTAAGCCAGGCCCCTGTCAAATACTTTGCTTTATTTTTTAAGATTATTTTACATTATTTTATGTCCATTGGTGTTTTGCCTGTATATATGTGTGAGGGAGTCAGATCTCAAGAGTTATAGACAGTTGTGAGCTGCCATGTGGTTGCTGGGATTTGAACCTGGGTCCTCTGGAAGAACAGTCAGTTCTCCATCTCTCCAGCCCACAAATGCCTTATTTTATAAGAGTTGCCTTGGTATACTGTCTCTTCACAGCAATAGAACACTAAGATAGGAGTCAAACGGGCAAGAAAATGGCTGATGGCTGTAGCCACACTTGTAACCAGGACATGTACCAGTGCACCTCTGTGGCTTCCCAGGCTTCCGAGAGTAAAAAGAAGCCTTTCATGCTATCTCTGTAATGAACTATGTCAAGGACACATAGTAGTGCAGGAGGGGTGGCAGTGGGCAGAGTATCCCCAAGCTGACCAAGGCAGTTCAAAGGCAGGAAGAATGTACCTTGTGCACCTATGGGCAATGACAGCCTTACCATGGCTCAGCTTCTAGCTTGTGTCCTGGGACCTCACCTCACCACTAATATACCCCTGTCTACCTTTCCTACCTGGCCTGGGGACTTGTCTTCAGAAATCTGGGTCTTGTGATGTGCTTGAGGGGTGGGATAATGGGCCTGGGATAACACTGAGGCACAGCAGGCAAGGACTCCCCAGAGGTGCCCAGAATCTCAGAGTCTCATGGACTGGCTATTTCTGTTGATCCCTGCTGGAGTTCTTGCTAGCTGGCTGCTGAGACTGAGGCCTGCAGGCTACCCATAAAAGGAGAAGCTTCTTTGCTTTTTTGTACCAGTCAGCTGTAGATAACAGAAGGGGGCGGGGCAGGGGCAGGGGCAGGGAGGATCCCAAGCCCAAAGCAAATGACTCCCTACTTTATATCCCCCAAGAAATTAGATTCCAGAAGGTTCTACACACTGTGTGAGGCTAGTACAAAGTTGTCAATCCTGGGTCCTCCTCTGACACCAGGGCAGATGTCAGCTAAGGCTCAGGCATGGCTTGGAGTGATCCTCATACAACCTGGAACAGACAACAAAGACACTGAGACACAGAGAGATGGATTCCACCCCAGCTCTGTAGCCCTGACTCTACTCTGGGTCCCTGTGGGCCTGGGCCTTCCCCTCTTCCATTCTACCTTCTCTCTGGGAGACTCACGCAGGCACTAGGCCCAAGGGAGCATTTTCTAACCCTTAGAACTGGACCTTTGAGGGATACCAGGGACAGGGGACTCTTGGTGACCTCTCGGGCTCAGCTCTTTCTTTCCCTGTCCTTTGCCTCCAGTCTCACAAAGCTCTCCCATCTCACGTTCATGGTCACCTCCCAGGAGGCATCCACTGTCTCCTAGCTAGGAGACAGGCCCCAGATTAGCAGCCTTCAACCTTTGGACCTCCCCTCTCTACACTGTGGGGGGCTTCTTGATTAATGTCCCTGAGCTAGACTATGTATGACAGGGCTATAGCATGTAGTTAGACCCTCAGTCAACCCTGCTGAGACAATCAACTGGGAAAACATAATTTTCATGCGTCTTAGATGAAAAACCAGAATGGGCACCCCATTAGCTACTCTGCTGGGCAAGCCTACTTCTCCAATTCAGAATTAACTATTTACTCAATATTTTAAGATTCTTGACTGCCTCCTGCCCCTGTAAGAACGCATGGACACCAAAGAATGAGGGTTTTCTACTAAGTCTGAGTTCCACTTGGGTCCAACATTCCCATTCCCACCTTATATGGGGAAACTAAGGGTTCATGAAGGCTCTACCCTCACATATGGGACACATGCCCATATCCAAGAGACCCCAAAGAGTGAGGCAGTCTGTTCATCCACATGAGGCTGTAGCTAGAATGTGCCATCTGAGAGAGACAGATCCATATCAGAATCTGACTTTGCTGGCTCCCTGGTATTATACTTCCCTGTTGGGGATTGGTTCTAATCCTTTGAATTAAGCTGGCACCCCAAATCAGGAATCTGCATGCCCAAATTCTGAAGGTCCTTGTCCCCAATTGATTTTTGATCAATCAATAAAGAGCCAATGGCTCAGGTAGACTGAGGCGGAACTCGGAGATTTGCTTGGGTTAGGAACTGGGTGAGAAGACAGATCAGACCTAAAGGCCTGCCAACATATGAGAATCAGGAAAACTGGCCACAGGGACCACTTCCCCAATCACGTTTGGGGTAGCAGAGATAAAATATAGATTTTAAAAGATGTTAACTCAAAAGTACCAGAAGGGAATGTTCGCTAGTAGTGGGAAGGATTAGAACTGCCCAACCTTTGAGCTAGTCAAGACATTTAAAATTTACTGGCCTGTGTGACATATTTCATTCTCAAATCCAGAGGGCTCTGGCAGGTGGTTGGGAGCACAACCTGCCAGGGACACAGAGTGGTTTGGCCTCCAGCTAGCAGTGCTCTGTCACCTCTAACTCAACCAGGAGGCTTACCTGAGCTACATATTGCGTTGTGTCAACCTGAATTACAGCACGATCCTGTCTCAATAGACCGAAGCTGGATAGAGAAAGTAAGGATGGAGTAAGTCACCAACTTATGGTGAGTTGTTTATGAAAGCTGAGCTAGATAGGTGTAGAGAAGCCATCCTGGAGACTCACACGCACTGTACCCTATCCCAGTAGCCAGTCCAGACCAGGCAGAGCTGAGCATAGCCCCACACCCTCCTGTAGCAGAGGTTATGTCCTGAGTCCTGTCCTGGAGGTTTGTAGGGTGGTGACTTTGATTCAAACAGTCTGACACTATTTCTCATCTTCCCATCCTGAGCAGCCTTTGTGCCTGCCATAGCTGTTTCTTTGCCAGAAAAACAAAAACAACTCAGATCAAAACCCTGACTTTTCAAGAGCACAAAAGCTACTCCATGAAACTAGATTGAAGGCTTGAAGTTCCCCATGACACAGCTCAGAGCTGTGAGTACTGTATTAACTGTCAGCAGCATGGTGGTGTGTGCTTATATGCATACACATGCACATGCATGTGGAGATCAGGGGTCCACCTCAGGCGCTGCCTCTCTCAGGGTCTCTTACGAGCTCACTGGATCAGGCTAGCTTGGCAAGAATCCTCCATTTCCACCTCTTCTATTCTGGAATTCAAGCAGGTGCTGCCATGCTCAGGTTTTCCATGCTATGTTCTGGAAAATCAAACTCAGATCCTCACTTTACCTGCTGAGCTATCTCCCAGTCCTCTATCTTCACCACTGAAAATGAGGATCTGGGGCCAGATGTAGCCATATATGCCTGTAATTCTAGCCCCTGAAAGGCTAGAGCAAGGGGACTTCACATTCCACGGCATTCTGGACTACATAGTGTAACTCTGTCATGAACGCATGCATGAGTGAGTGAATGAAGACTGAATAAAACTAGTAACCCAGAGAAGTGTTAATGGGCAGCAATGACTGAATCAGGAGGGCAGCAACCACAGAACAGAGAGACCTGCTTGCAGCTCACTGCCCAGGTCACCATCAACCCCAACAGCCTTCTAATTAGAAGGTGCCATGGTCTGAGCATTTGTGTCTCCTTCCAAATCTCCACCCTGTTTTCTCTCCCTTCAGCAAGGTGGGGCCCTTAGGGGGTGATAAGTCACCAATGGGATTGATGTCCTTACAAAAAAAAGCCCAAGGGATCTTATTTCCCCTTGGACACAGCATCAGCCGCACCATCCTTGAACAGGAAATGGATGTGCCTTCACCAGACTAAACAGGAAATGGGCCCTCAGAACACAAGCCTGTAAGTTCCTTCATCTGGGCTTCCTGCTTTCAGAGCTGCAGAAAGTAAATTTCTGTTGTTTATAAAGACATTTTGTTATAGTCATCTGGACAGATTACCACCTAAAGGCCTAAAAGTGTGCTGTAATCCCAGCAGGAGGCTGAGGCCAGAAGATTGCCTTGAGAGTCTTATAGTGACACTATGTCTCAAAAACAAATATAGAGCTAGCGAGATGGCTCAGTGGTTAAGAGCTCTAGCTGTTTTTGCAGATTTGAATTTAGTCCCTAGCACCCACATGGAGTTTTACAACTCCAGTTCCAGGGATGTGGTGCCTTCTTCTGGAAGGCATAATGGTGGACACATATATACCCAGGCAAAATACCCATACACAGTTTTTTAAAAATCTTTTAAAAACAAAGCAAAAACAAATTACAACAAAGACATATGGCCTCTACTAGTCTGTTTGCCTCCAGGCCTAGTCTCCTCTTTAGTCTCAGAGAGAAAAGTCACCAGGTTTCACTTTCAATTCTAAGACAAATCTGTCAGGTTCTCCAGACCCCTTTTTCATCTACAGACAAGGCTGTCAGAGGGACACTGACCAATTCCCCTAAGGCATAGCAACCACAGAACAGAGAGACCTGCTTGCAGCCCACTGCCCATACTTAGCTTAGGCTTGAAGAGGGCTGAGCTGAGAGCCCCAGCTAGGTGTTTTCTCCAGTCACGGACAGGGTCTTCTTGATGGTGATGAAGTGAGAACAAGGCACTTGTGAAGACACAAAACCAGCTCCACACTTCCTAGCCTCCACTCATCATGTTAGCGCAAACTCTTATCTGCCTTTCACACTTCCCCTACCTCACCCCAGGGACCCTCGGTGACAACCCACGGGGTCCTGTCAAGGTTTAGTGCTCCCTCTTCATGATTTTCCTGTAATTTGCCAAGTCTGTCTCTAGGCTCCTAAGCATTCAGCCTTCAACACTCAGATAAGAAGCAAGACCCACAGGGACAAAAGGCCTTTCCTGGGCTAGGGGCCAAGCATAGCTCAGTGTCACTGTTAATCAAGGGTCCTAGGGGGTCACAGGCACCAAGTTCAAAGCAGTTCTGACACTGTCCGAGCTTATTCACTTCTCTGAATCTCAATCTCCCCATTTCTAAAAGGGAGATTGAATAGTGCCAGCCCCTAGTGTTGGATGACTATGCATGTGAAGTCAAGGGACATGAAAACACACACACACACATACACACACAGGGAGCGGGGGGAGGTTTGTTGTTTTCTTAAGACCAACAAGGAAAGGTTTGTTGTCATAAGAAAAATAATACTTCTTTGCCATAGAATTTGTTTTTGTTTTTGTTTAGGGTAAAATTATGGTACATGCATCATAATATTTTAAAACTCCTAAGTGAATATTACCTGACCCAGGGTTCTGATAAAGGGCTGAAAACACTCCTGCAAAGCCATATAAGCAGCAGCAAATAATTGTCCCCATGGAGCTGGGATGTGCTTAAAGGTGCAGTGTTGGAATCTGAACACTCTGATCCTAAGTCTTTCATATATAAGATGCTAGGAACAGTCACTAACAGGGACAGGAGGACAACAGGGAGCACACTGATGCAAGTTAACAGCTGTGAGACCACAGGTAGCACAAGCAGATGCCGCAGCCAGCTGCAGGCCAGGCGGCACCTGCACACTGACATCCCTCCACGGGGCTGTCACCTCCAGGGGACATGGGTCGGAGCTGAGGGTTGAGAAGAGCTCTCCTGTCAGTCCCTGAGGCCAGGAATCCAATTGTGACTAGAAGAAGCATATAAGAAGTAGGAAAACAGTCGGGAGGTGGTGGCGCACGCCTTTAATCCCAGCACTTGGGAGGCAAAGGCAGGAGGATTTCTGAGTTCGAGGCCAGCCTGGTCTACAAAGTGAGTTCCAGGACAGCCAGGGCTACACAGAGAAACCCTGTCTCGAAAAACCAAAAAAAAAAAAAAGTAGGAACCAATCATCCCCATGGAGCTGGGATGCAGCTCAGTGGTAGTAGAGTTTGGGCTAGCATGTGCAAGACCTAAGGTTCAGGGCCCAGCACTGGAAGGGGAAAAAAAAAGAGAAACCAACAGCAACAACAATATTAGAATCCAGACCAGACAGCTTCCTAGGCCACAAAATAGGCACTCAACCAAGGGAACTGTATGAATCTCTAGCTAACAGAGTTCAGACACCTAGAGCTCTCACTTGGGAGATAAGTTTGCAATCTCAAGGCATGAAAGGACATGGAAGCCACACATCATCTTCTTTACCCAGATCCCTGCTCAAGTTGTAAACTTTACAACCTTTTTCAGAGGCTATAAGAAGGTAGCCTTTCTTTCAGAGCCCC
Source organism: Tokudaia tokunoshimensis (assembly GCA_036184795.1). Lineage (NCBI taxonomy): Eukaryota > Metazoa > Chordata > Mammalia > Rodentia > Muridae > Tokudaia > Tokudaia tokunoshimensis. The sequence continues at coordinate 105,015,736 of BTHU01000010.1, forward strand.
TCCATGCTCTCCCTCTCCCCTCCCCTCCCCCCCATCTCAAAGCCCTTGCATACTGCTGTCACCAGTTTGTTTGTCCATGCATTTATATCTCTAACTAAATTTCTTACTCCCAACAACCCATTTCTGTGTCCCTCTTGAACCCTATACCTAAGACCTTAACAAAAACAAGAAGGGAAGTCTCCAGAATAAGGTAAAATAGACTGAAGGCAAGTTCTACCATGGTGAGTAGAGAGTTGGAGAAGCATTTACAGGATTAGAATAAAAGAAATTAAAACTGATCCCACAGAGAATCAATAATCTCACAATGAAATGGAAACAAGAGGGCAGCAGAACAATCAATGCCTTACGAATTCCAAAAAATGATGCCTTGTTTAAATTTTTAAACCTGTCAAAACTAGTCTTTATTTAAGCTGCTTTGAGACCACTAACCCGCAGCTTCCTGTTATTTGGTACATAAACTGGAATGGCTTAGTTCTCAGTCCAATCAGTTAGTTACTGGGTCACTTTTGACCAAAAGCATGCCAAATGATATGAACACCAGAGCTCTCACTTCACCAAAGAGGTACTTGAACTTTCCAAATACACTATCATCCAATAGAACACAACACAGACAGAATTCTATCTCCAGGACCTGACAGGGTTTTCCCACTTAGAGAACATCATCCTGACACCTTGCAGGGCTCTCCATGCTGGCCTTTGTGGGGAGTGGCAGGTTCATGTCTGGGCAGATGAAGTTCCTGTTACACCTGAGGTAGAGCAAACTGTGATAGCTGGGGGAGCTTTCACTTGGTGGTGTCATCTTCTAGCACATTTGGATTCCTGGCCTCAGGGACTGACAGGAGAGCTCTTCTCAACCCTCAGCTCCGACCCATGTCCCCTGGAGGTGACAGCCCCGTGGAGGGATGTCAATGTGCAGGAGCCACCTGGCCTGCAGCTGGCTGCGGCATCTGTTTGTGCTACCTGTGGTCTCACAGCTGTTAACTAGTGTGCTTCCTGTTGTCCTCCCACCCATGAATCACTCCTAGAATCCTCTGTATGAAAGGTTTAGGATTAGGGTATTCAGCTTCCAGATAGCTTTGGATTTGAGAAAATTTGCAGATTCATAATGAGGCAGCCTGAAGATGGGAGGCAAGTCTCACATATGTCTTCTAGATATTATCTGAAATTTTAGATTTTTTTTCTTTAATCATGGGGCCTGGGGAGTATCCACCCAAAACAGATGTTCATGGGATGAGAAGAGGGTATTGAATCCCTTGGAGCTGGAGTTAGAAGAATTTGTGAGCTGCCTAACCTAGGTGCTGGGAACTAAACTTAAGTTCTCTGAAAGAGCAGTAAGTGTTCTTAACTACTGAGCCATCTCTCCAGCCCATCTGAAGGTCATTTCGTATGATGTTTTATGTGCTTGTTTGTAAACAGAAGCTTTCTATGTAGTTCTGGCTGTCTTGGAGCTCTGAATGTTGATCAAGCTGGCCTCAAAGTCACAGAGTTCTGCCTGCCTCTGCCTCTCCAGGGTTGGGATTTTACTCATGTGCCATTTCGTTTGACTCATGGGATGTTTTAAATAACTTTGCTCATAAACAAAGTTTCACAACCTAGAATTTATACTTCCTATAACTTGCAATGAAATTATCTCAGATCTTGGATCATTGTAGATTTTGGATTTTAGAATTAGGGATGGTTGACCTGTAGTGTCTTAGGCTTAGAAAGAGTTTTTGTTGATTAAGTACCAGCCACTGTTTTGAAAGCATAAGATGTAATAGTTCATTTAATGCTCATGTCAGCCACCCTAGGAGGTGGTCACAGACCTCTCTGTTTGGATGGATGTATTGGTTGACTGATTAACTCTGAGACAGGATCTCATTTTGTAGCCCCGGCTAACCTCAAACTCATTGCGTAGCCCAGGATAGTCTCAAACTTAGAATTGTCCTGTTTCTGTGTCCTGAGGGGTAGGATTACAGGCCTGGTCCACCACACTGGCCAAGAGCCAGTTGTCTCTCTCTTTTTACAAAGGAAAAGCAGAGGTAGAGGATGTTTTAGTGCTCGCTCACAGTCACATAGCACGGCGTATGCTAGGCACATGCTAGCACAGGCTGCTCTGCCCTAGAGTTCATGCTGTGACTGATGTGTTGTTACTGCTTCTTCTGAGAAGGCTTGAGGAGAAGTGACTCCTCCAGAAAGTAATAAGTAAGTAATGTAAGTGTATCTTTCACTAAAGTTCAAGGCTAAGCTGATGGTGACAGAAATTAGAATGGCAGTGACTTTAGCAGGCAGGGGGTGTGCACTGAAGAGGTACTGCCTGGGGAAAGTTACAGGAACTTTCTAGAATACTTCATTCATATCTTCATCTCAATGGTAATTATTCTACTGTAGTCAGGTATAAAAATTATATTCAGTGAGATTCTTAACACTTTCCCTATTATTTTATGATGTATCTACCATTTTGTCCCAATAGAAATGCTCATTCAAAATAGCAGTCACATGGGTTGAGAATCCCAAACCCAAAAGCCCAAAATCTGAAACTTTTTTTTAGTTCAAACATGAAACCACAATGGGAAAATTCCATTTGACAAAATGTTGCTTCATGAACAAAATTGTTTGAAATATTGTCAAAAATTACCTTAGAACTGTATAAAATAGAGATAAAACATAAATAAACATTATATTTAGAGTTAAGTTTCAGCCCCACAAAAGAATGCATATATGAAAATATATATCATGCATATATGAAAATATTCCTAAATCTGGGGCGGAGTGGGGGTCAATTCCAAATATGCAATGGCTCTGGTCCCAAAATTTTCAGATAAACAGTTCACAAGCTGCCACATCTGGACATGGAGTGTGTGTGCAAAGGTCTTCCATGTGAAAAGCCACCACAGAAGTCTCACAGAGACTTTAACATAGAGACTATTATCCCCTTTCACATACAAGGAAGCTGAGGCTAAGAAGGAAAGGATATCTGAACATGATGCCAGGTTTGGAGACTGGCAGATGGCAACCCAGGTCTCTGTAGCTCATCCACAGTCCATACCCGATTTTTTTCTTTCTAGCTACTGACTGGGCCAGGGCTCTGGAACAGCCACAGGGATGGCATGCCTGATGAGAGAGCAATGCCTGATGCCCGTATTTGCTAAAGTCCTGAGCTCCCTGCCCCCTCCTTGCTTCAGAACAACGTTCGTTTTGCTTTTGTCCTTTTTTAGTCAAGGCATTGCCTGCCAAACTCTACATTCCTGATGGGGACTCAGGCAGGTGGGGGTGGGGACTGAGGCTGAGCCCTGAGGTGGTTCTGGGGTCCTGGCAGGCTCACCTTGTAGCATGCTCCTGTAGGCTGTGTCAGCAATGGCATAGATGTGAGGTGGCATCTCATGCCTCTTCTTGCCCTTGTACATGTCCACGATCTTTTCTGAGTAGATGGGTAGGTGCTTGTAGGGGTTGACCACCACACAGAAGAGACCGGAGTAGGTCTGCAAGAGAGAATCAGGCTCAGTTCTGGACCTTAGGATGGGTGGGGGACTCCCACACCCACGACCATGTCATGGTGTGGAACATAAGCTCCTCAGCAGATCAGCAAAGAGCCTTGTATTCAGGACACAGGGTGAAAGAAGAAAAATGCAAGATGGGTTCCCAGGCAACCTGTGGTTAAGACTGAACCAGTTCTGGACTCACTTCTAAGCTCCCAACCCACCTCTATCCTCTACCTCACTAAGCCTTGGGGACATAACTTGTATGTCTCTGTGCACATGTTTGTAGATAGGGTACACATGCACATGTGTACAGACATGTGGAGAACAGGGGTCAACACAGGGCATCTTCTCCAATCCCCTACTCTTTATTATTTAAGATGGGCTCCCTCACTCAACCTGGAACTCACCAATTTGACTAGGCTGGGTCTTTGCCTCCCCAACATTAGGATGACAGGAGTGTGGCTCACTGCACCAGCATTTCCCTGTGGGTGCTGGGAACGCAACTCGGGTTCTCATGCTTGAGCAGCAAGCACCAGCTCTCCCAAAATTCTGTTTTTATTTATCTCATTTTTACTTTTTATTTGATTAGAAGATAGAATGCTACTTAAAGAATACCAATGGGCAGTGGTGACACACACACCTTTAATCCCAGTCCTCAGGAGACCAGTTTAAACAGATCTGAGTTCACACCAGGTTGTCTACAAAGTGAGTTCAAGGACAGCCAGGGCTACACAGAGAAATTGTGTCTCAAAAAACAACACAAACCAAAGTAATATCAATTACAATGTTATTTTAATTTTATAGTTTTTAATTTGTAACAAAAATAGCAATGAAATATGTAATACAAGAGCCTGAGGAGGAGGGAGTGGTGTGTAGAGAGTAGCATGGTCCTAACACCTTATATAGAAGGAGGACAATGTGCTATTATTTATTAAAGAAGTCTCAGAAGTAATTTTGTGGTTTAGTTTGGTTTGATTTTGGTTGTTTTATGACGGATTTTTTTCTGTTTAGCCCTGGCAGTCCTAGAACTTTCTTTGTAGACCAGGCTAGCTTTGAACTTACAGAGATCTGCCAGCCTCTGCCTCCCGAGTGCATCACCATGCCCAGCCATTTAGTCATAATTTAAAAATTTAGGAATGTAAATGCTGAGAAGTGAGAGACACATATCACAAACTAGAGATGCCACTGAAATACAATAACATAAGGAACCAACTCCCAGTGGAGAGGAGGTGACAAACTACATGTTCAAAGGTATAAAGAAACAAAGGTTGATAATGTGGCTCAGTGGTAGAGTCCTTGTCTAGAATGCACAAAGCCCTGGTTTCCATCCCAGTACCACATAAACAGCTATGGTGGTGCATATCCGTAATCCTAGTATTCAAAGCATCAGGAGTTCAAAGTCATCCTCAGCTACAAAGCAAGTGTGTGGCCAACCTGGGTTACATGAAATTCTGTATTTAAAAAAGGGATGGTGGTGGTGGTGAAACAAGACCATGCACTCTGCTCCTCACAGCTGCAGGGTTAGCAAAGAGGACTCTCAGGGCCAAGTTTGAAAAGCCACCAGCGTCTGTCCCTCTCTAAGAACTTCCAGGGGAAGAGAGGGTAAGAGAAGACTCACATCAAGCAACAGGAACAGGAACAAGAGAACTCCTGAAGAGTGTTGGGGTGACCGTAGGAACTGCTGGGGTGCTAAATCTTAAAGGACAGTGAGGGCAGTCCAGATGAGAATAGAGAACGCTCAGAGGTAGAGAGTGAGGTAGAAAAGTGGGATGTGGGCTACCTATAGTCAATTAGGTATAGCTGCAGCTAGAACAGCCAGAGGAAGAGGCATTTTTTTTATTATTTTCTAAGTTTTTTTTTATTTACACTCCAAATCATTTCCTCTTTCCCGCTTCCTCCCTCCCCGAAAGTCCCATAAGCCCCCTTCCCTCCCTCTTTTCTCCATTCAACCCCCTCTTGTTTCTCTGTCCTGGCGTTCCCCTACATCCAGTCTTTCCAGGACCAGGGGTCTCTCCTTCCGTCTTCTTAGAAATCTATTGATATGCGAATTGTGTCTAGGGTATTCCGAGATTCTGGGTCAATATCCCCTTATCAGTGACTGCATACCATGTGTGTTCTTTTGTGATTGGGTTACCTCACTAAGGATGATATTTTCAAGTTCTGACCATTTGCCTAGGAATTTCGTGAATTCATTGTTTTTAATTGCAGAGTAGTATTCCATTGTGTAAATATACCACATCTTCTGAATCCATTCCTCCATTGAGGGACATCTGGGTTCTTTCCAGCTTCTGGCTATTATAAATAAGGCTGCTATGAACATAGCGGAGCATGTGTCCTTATTGCATGCAGGTAAAGCCTCTGGGTATATGCCCAGGAGTGGTATAGCCGGATCCTCCGGGAGTGTCATGCCCAGTTTTCTGAGAAACCGCCAGACTGCTTTCCAGAGTGGTTGTACCAGCTTGCAATTCCACCAGCAGTGGAGGAGTGTTCCTCTTTCTCCACATGAAGAGGCATTTTTTGAGGTCAGCAGGGGCTAGGACAGGCTCCAGCTTGGTGGGAGATCTGCCTGGTGTCTCCCAGATCATTGTCTGACCTGAAAGGGCCAGCTACAGTCACCCACACCATCTGAGCTCTGTTCTGTCCTCTTCAGCTCCAACCTAAGTCTTGGCATTTAGTAGGGACTAACTAACCCAGTCAGTAATTAAGAATACTGGGGAGCTGATTTTGAGCCCTCACCTTGCTACCTTTTAGCTGGGGAGTCTCTGGACAAATCTCTTAACCTCTCTGAGCTTCAGTCATCTTGATCTGCAAGGGACATACTAAATAATTCCTTCATGGTTTTGCTCTGAAATGATGCCCAGGAACTATTTAGCACCATACAGGTGCTCAATCAATGGGCTTATGCCTGGATACCCTCAGTCTTATGAGACCAGAAAACATAGCACATTGGAGCCTCTATATATGTTGTTCCAACTGCATGGAATTCCTTTCCCCTGGTCTTTTCACACCAATTTCCATCTCTGCTTTCAGGGCTCAGCTTCAGCATCACCTCTCAGACTGAACTTTACACTGGTGTGTCTCTAGCACCCAGCACAATACCCAGCAAAGGGTAAAAACTTATCCAGTAAATATTTGCTGAGTAAAATCTATAAAAGAAAGAAATCCTCCTGATTCTACCTCTAAATAGAAAAAAATGAGAACCTCGTGCTCCTATACGTGGGCTGAGCAGAAGGGTTGTTGTAGATCTGAGGGATAGCACAGCCAGAGGCACCTGGAAGGGCCTGGACTAAACAGGTCTAGGGATAGTGGGACGAGAGAGGAAGAGAAAGGAACTAGGAGCTAAGAGGCCATGTAGTCAAAATAGCTGGGTTATACAGGGAAGAGCGGTGGAGCTCAGAGGCTAGAGAGTTTAAGGTAAGGGGCTGGGAATGTCAACCAGGATGACTCTTTTTTTATATATATATTTTTTTATTTACATTCCAAATGATTTCCCCTTTCCCAGTTCCTCCCTCCCTGAAAGTTCCATAAGCCCTCTTCCCTTCCCCTATTCCCCATTCAACCCCCTCTTGCTTCTCTGTCCTGGTATTCCCCTACCTCCAGTCTTTCCAGAACCAGAACCCAGATGTCCCTCAATGGAGGAATGGATTCAGGATGACTCTTTAACAGGTACATCAAAGATGCTGGGAGAACCTGGGGTCATATCAGTTTTGATATGCTAAACAGGCCCCTCAGTCAGCTATTTGTCCCGAGTTTGAGACCTAACAACCTCCAGTTTCTCAGGGAGAGCGGGGAGAGCGGTACTGTCTTCCTGCCTTCTTACTCCTCCTTTGGAGCCCATTCACACAGCATACACTTAATTCATGCTTCAGGCAGATTTCAGTCTGCTCAGCTGGCAAGTCTTCTGCAGGAAACCAGGGTCTCATGCCCAGGATAGTCCCTCTCCTGATGCTTGAATTCAAAGGTCCCAACATCCCTCCTCCTGTCCTAGCAAGGCATCTCAAGGCCCAGTGCCACCAGCAGGTCCCAGCTGGAGTAGGATCTCCCTTTTTTGACCTTATTTGGAAGCAGGCCTGGTTGTTCCCCCATGCTTTATATGGTCAGCCCCAGAGCACCAAGCAGGAGCTGCTTCCAAGGCCTTGGCCTCAGGAAGAGAAGAGGACTGGAAGTAATAAGGAAGAAGCTAAGTAAAAGGCACATGCCAGGGGCAATCTCAGCTTTGCCTCACAACCCACTAGATGCAAACATGGCCAGACCCTGAGCTTCCTCTCCCCTCCAGGCACTAATCACAACCCTGCATTCTCTACAAGGCTGTCTGTGGCATCCACACTTTGAGTATTTGTGCTGGAGACTGATACTTTATAAAGAATTTACTTCTGCTGTGGCTGGGGGTGAGGGGGGCGCGGGGGGGGGCAGTGATAGCCGAAGTGCCTGTCAGTAGCGGATAGCCTTGCTTGGCATGGTTCAAGGCTGGAGCAGGAGATTCTGCTCTGCTATGAAAAGTACATGTTAAGATGAAGAAGAGACAGAGACAGAGAGACAGAGAGAGACAGAGAGAAACAGAGAGAGAGAGAACGAACAAATGTACAACAGAATATGACCCAAGCTGCCACTTAAAGGGAACACAAAGTGTTTTGAATTTATATATGTATAAAATATTGTCTAGGACTTGGTGGGAAAGAAAGGAGCCAAGAACACACTGTTTCCCAGCATTGGGAAAACTGAGGTGGGAGGACCTCAAGTTTGAGATTAGCTTAAGCTAAATAATGAGATTCCCATCTCCAAGCAAACGGTGGGTTACTTTCTCTGAGGAGTGGGGTAGAGGTGGGAAGGGGAAGGGCTGGGATAAAAGGGAAAGCTCAGCATTCCACAGGCATTCAATAGGCCTTGGTTCTAACTAGGTGTTGATGCAGAGAGGCAGAAGGCCATAGGCACAACCGAGCAAAGGGAATGAGCAGTACAAGGTGCAGGGAGGGAGGGAAACTGATGTTAGGTTTGTCAGACTCAGACCTGCACAAATGACCCTGTAAGTCACATTTGTCCCTAAGACAAAAGGCAAGGTGGGACTCCTGCCTCTTGAGACATATGACTTTCTCTTGGGGGTGTATGCATCATATGTGAATCAGTACATGTGTGCACATATGTGCATGTGTGGAGGGGCCAGAGGTCAACATTGAATATCTTCCACTATCATTTGGGACAAATGTCACTGATTCTGGCATTCATTGACTGCCTAGGCTGGCACCTAGTGAGGACCAGAAACCACCTGTCTTTACCCAGTGCTAGGACTATAGAGGTACACCACCTGGCTTCTTACATGGGCACTGAGTATCCAAACTCAGGTCCTCATGCTTGCTTAGCAAGCACTTTGTCTACTGAGCCCCTGCCCAGCCTCAACATACGCTTTTACAAAAATAATTTTTGAGTGGATAGCCCTGCTTCATCTTTGAAGCTATAAGATTGTAAGAACTAATTTATGAGGTTTCCCAAGAGGTAGCCTGCAGCTCTCCTCTTTCTTTCTATACTCTGAGGCTCTGTAGAGTGACTGCTTCCAGTGTCCCTATTCAGGAAAGTCCCTGGCACATGATAGACCCAACGTTGAACCCTCTCCTCTCCCCTAACCACCTCCACCCCAACCTCAACACAATGTCTGGAACAGAGCTAACTGGTAATGTCCTCTGTAATAAATTATAGACAGAGAGGTCTTAGCCAATGGCAATGTACAAAAGAGCCAGAGGGCGTGAGACCAGGAATCAGAGCTATGTACCAGGTGTGCCCTAAACCCTGAAGCAGCTCTGCAAGGAGCCCTTGGTCAAAAGAGGAAGAAAGCCCTCTGTCTTAGAACCTTCCAGATGTCAGAGGGCAAAAGGTCTGCCATGACTTTCTGAAAGCCTCCTTGTTTAAGATGAGTCCAGTGGAAGGATACTATCATTAAGGGGAAAAAAAATCAGCCAGCCAGCCTCCTGAGTCAAGGGTTCAGAATTCTCTGACATGCTCAGTCAACAGGAACCCTACGTTATGTTGCTGTAGGCTGGAGCTCACTCCTGACTCCCAAATCCATACAGCTTTTATTTTCCATGATGGAAAGAAGTTTCTATGAAGTGATTCACTTAAGCAGAATGATACTAGGCAGCAGTTGGTACATAGTCCTGAGGCCAAGAGGATTGATCTAATCCAGAGAAACATTTCAGGGATCTGAAGCCTTCAGACACTTTAATCTGCTTCTAATGATCTCTGGTCTTGGGACTTTTCCAAGTCCCTATACTTCCTGATTTCCACCAGGTCGTAGAGTTGTCAGGTGAAGTGAGCACACAGGACCATCTCTGTCCCCACATAGTGGGCATATATTTTGAGGGGAGATTCCCCACACAGTAGTACTGCATCTTGAGGGGAGATTGGAGTCCTAGTGCTCTCTTTAACAAACACTACTAATTTTCCTAATTTGGAAAAAATTCTTTGCAGGGCAATTTTACAGTTCAGGGTGTGGGGGGAGGTACTTGTCATTTTCAAGAGGCAAACTGTAATAGGTGTTTAACTTGTAGTTTATGGGCCCTATGAGTCCTAGAATAGATATAAACTTCTGTAGGTGACTATATTGTGCCACATTGTTGAAGGATGAATACCCTGAAGGATTGAAATGAGATGCTGTGGCCATAGAGCACAGAGGATATTCAAGGAACCCAACAAGTTACCAGTAACAGCCAGTCACAGCAGACACAAAAGCAAAAACAAGAACCCTGGCATTCTCAAGAGTCTGACTACTAGGAAGTATCTCTGATCTCTTTCTAGAAAGAGCCTTAATACATAAGGCTGACAAGGCTCCTTATAGTTCAGAGAAGAGAAGAGCATTTTGGAGAAAAGGAAAACCTTCCAAAGGATTCACCAGCACCTGAAGACATGGTCTCTGCCTGCCAGGAAGGAACACTGGGAGCATCTGTGTCCTTTGTCTTCTAAGGAACTGGTCCAATCCACAAGGAACCTGCGTCCTCTAGTTACACCATCCTCAGGTAGGTCAGGCTGAGCCACAGAACTTGATGGTGAGAATGTTTTAGAATTATGCCATCTGGTATAGCAGCTGTTAAGCTCATGACATGTGGCCAAGATACAGCTGAAGAAATGACCTTATAAATAATCATGTTTAAAACAAATGAACAAACTCACGTCTCAGTTAAGAGGCAAGTGTTCAGAAGTAGCCCTGTTGGAAAGTGTGACTCCAAGTTATACTTGGAGTATACCAACAGAGTCTTAGGTCATGTAGCTATTCCTATTTAGATCCTTATGTGACCTAGTCCCCAGCCTTTCTGAGGAGCTTTTTCTAATTCTAAGATGGAGGAAGGGCCAGGAATGACATCAACATCCATAGTACCCTGTCATAAGCTTTAATGCTGAGTGGACGGCCATGTGAATCTGCATATGCCTGTGGAAGGTGATCATTCCCATTTTACAAACAAGAGGACTGAAGAATGCGATAGTCTGTTCTATACCTTGAACCAGGCAGGGCAGAACAGAGCTGTGAGTTCAGGTCTGAGCGACTCCATCTTGAAGTGTGACCCCAACTTGTAGTCAGATATGCAAAATTTTGACCTACAACCTAAACACAATTTTGTTTGTGTGTATGTGTATGCATGTTTGTGAGTGTGCAGGTTTGTACATGAAGAGGTATGTTCATGCCAGAGGTTGATAATGGATGTCTTTCTCATTCTCTGCCTTATTTTTTGAGATTAAATGCAGAACTCATCAGTTCAGCTAGCCTACTCTCTGTATCTCCTGGGACAGGGTTATAGGCACGTGTTGCCATGCCCTACTTTGTGTTTGGGTCCTAGGGATCCAAACTCAGGTCCTCATATATACATAAAAAGCACTTTTTTCTTTCTTTCTTTCTTTTTTTTTTTTTTTGGAGACAGTGTCTCACTATGTAGCCCAGGCTAGCCTTGAACTCTTGGTCTTCCACATCAACATCCTGAATGCTGCAATTATAGATATGCACCATACCAGGTCACACAAACACATTCCTAATCCCCTCTCTTCCACAAGGAGACTGAAAGAAATTCATCACCCCAAGATACTCACATAGATGAGGCCTGAGAAGTATCGCTCCCTCAGGTTGTGTAGCACAGAGGCCTCATTGAGGCACGTCAGTTCTGCCATGTCCTCTACCTTGGAGAACTTGGGTGGGTTCATTTTTTGGATGTCATCTTTGCCCACTGTGACCTTCTTTCCATTTTCTACCAGCTCCACGACCACCTCCTCGCCCTTCTCCTCCTTGATGCTGGCTGCTTCAAAGCCCTGCTTCTCTGAAGGGACCCATACCAGCTTCTTGGCTACCCAGTCAGCCTGGGCCATTGGGCTGTTCATGAAGTTTTTATCCACAAAGAGGAACTTCTCATCATCGCTGAGCTGCCCTTTCTGTGCCATGGTGCCTGGTGGTCCCCTGTGGAGTGAAGAGATGGGGTCAGAGCAAAACCTAAAGACAAGTAGGCCCTCAACTCACCACATCTAGGGATGTAGAGTACAAAAAATTCCCACAAAAGAATAAGAATGATCCCTGCAGTTTGGCTTATATTATCAAAGAGGGCAATAACACCGATATCCTTCAGGTAAGGAATGACATGAGAGACTCAGAATGAAACCCAGGCAATCCACGGTATGGGTGCATTCGTGGGATAAGGTCTATAAACCAGGGAACTTTCTTACAGTGAACTACTACTTGGTGCTTAAGAAGTTTTGTTGTTGTTGTTGTTGTTCAAAAAACACACAGACTTTCTTGTCTGTCCTGGAACTCATTCTGATTCAGAGATCCACTTGTCCCTGCCTCCTGAGAGCTGGGATTACAGGTGTGCACCACCACCGCCCAGCTAGAAGATACCTAAATCTTAAATGCCTGTTATAAAATAAATGGTGGTGCCTCTGATGTTTGAACACAGAACCACCCTATGATCCAGGATCTGTTCTCAGGATAAATGAATGCATCAATGCATCTAAAGATGTGGCTATGGGGCTGGAGAGATGGCTCAGCGGTTAAGAGCACTGACTGCTCTTTCAGAGGACCTGAGTTCAAATCCCAGCAACCACATGGTGGCTCACAACCATCTGCAATGGGATTTGATGCCCTCATCTGGTGTGTCTGAAGACAGCTACAGTGTACTCACATATATAAAGTAAATAAATCTTTTTTTTTCTTTTTTCAAGACAGGGTTTCTCTGTGTAGCCCTGGCTGCCCTGGAACTCACTCTGTAGACCAGGCTGGCCTCAAACTCAGAAATCCGCCTGCCTCTGCCTCCCAAGTGCTGGGATTAAAGGCGTGCACCACCACTGTCCGGCAAAATAAATCTTAAAAAAAAAATGTGGTCGTAAATATTCCTAGCAAGCTTAAAATAGCCCCACAGTAGAAACACCACCCATGACCATGATCAGATGAATGAATAAATAGTGTGGTAGATCCATACCGTAGACCAGTATTGAGCCATAAAAAGGAACCAGAATGTTGTACTTGCTACAACATGGCTCTGAATCTGAAGACCCAATGGTGAAAAAAAAAAGCCACATATGGCATGGTAACATTCTCTTGTCTCTGTTTCCCCAGTGCTGGGGTTATAGGTACATGCCCACCGTGCCTGGCTTTTTATGTGGGCTTTACAGATCTGAACTCAGGTCTTAATGTTCTTTCTTTGCAACAGAGCTCTTTCCTCAGCCACCAAACCCTTCATCTTAAGACTATTAGTTGGAGAGAGATGGATCAGGCTGACACCACCTAACCCCACAACTAATCATACCTACACACAGAGAAAAGAAAGTTAAAAAAAAAAGTAGGTTTCAGAAGCAGTCATGGATGGTGGCTCACATCTGCAATCCCAACACCTGGGAGACAGAGGTGGGGTAACTCCTGTGAGTTCTAAGCCAGCTTGGGTCACAGAGTTAAAACCTGCCTTAAAAACCAAACAACAAAAAAATGAGCCTTCAGATGGGATTCAAAAGTACTACTGCCACCAATAAAATAAAATAGGGAGTGAGGCCAGCAAGAAATTCTCAGCGGGTAAAAGTGCTTGCTGCAAAGCCTTATAATCTGAGTTCTATTCTTGGGACCCACAGGGTAGAAGGAGAGAACTTCCACAAGTCTCTCTCTCTCACACACACATACATACATACATATACACTTGCATACCCTATATACCTGCACAGCAAATCAAAGCTAAAAGATAGCTTGTTTTTCCTGTTTTAAAATGCTTGCCCTTGAAAAGACAGTAGTATAAAAAAATTCAAAGCCATCCTTGACTCTGGACTGCCTAAGACCTTGTTCAAACAGAAAACAAACAACAGTCTTAAATTAAAAACTTAGTAAACTTGAATATAGTTGTTACAAAACAGAATGTTACTTAAAAGTACCTTCCACCCAAAAACACCTTTAAAACTTTTAATTTATTAATGTTTATGTGTTTTCTGTGTATGTATGTCTGTGTAGTTATGTGTCTGCCTGAGAAGGCCATAAAAGGGAGTTGGATCCCTAGAACTAAAATTACAGATGGTTATAAGTCACCATTCGGGACCACGAATGGTGGTCTCTCTCTACCTTCTAGATACTAGAAGTCGCCATGCCTGGCTTCTTATCACAGAATTTAAGAACTTATTTAAGGTAAAAGTAATGATGTGTGCTTATAAGCTAGGCACTCAGGAAGAAGTTAAGGCATGATGATTGTGAGTTTGATGCCAACTCAGATTACACAGCATCTCATCAAGCAATCAATCTTCAATTTTCAATTATTTCTTAAATTTCTGAGGCTGGGGCTGGAGAGATGGCTCAGTGGTTAAGACTGCTCTTCCAGAGGTCTTGAGTTCAATTCCCACCACATGGTGGCTCACAACCATCTGTAATGGGATCTGATGCCCTCTTCTGGTATGTCTGAAGACAGCTAAACTGTATTCATATACATAAAATAAATAAATATTTTTCTAAAGGAAAATAAAATGTACTTTAAGCACATAGTTTAGAAGTGTAAAGTATATTTTATATTTTCTGTAATAGATGATGACCCATTTTAAACGGTCTCTGGTCACTCAGAGGGCTAGTGTTTGCATCATCCCTCCTAACAGCAAGCTGCCTCTTTTTAAATTGCAACTAAGTTAGAAAGCATCACAAACAGGGCTCAAAAGCTCAAACAGGAACTATCAAGTGCAACATTTGAGTCTCTAGCCAAAAAAGGAGTGAAGTCACCTGGATGCTCCCTGAGACTCTGTTGCCATTGTCAGTTGTGAAGTACAAGACTGCTGTGGTCAAAGTCAAGCAAGCTGAAATTTTGGTTTCCAGACTGGATGTTTTGGAGTCCTGGTGCCCAGGAATGTTTGGGGTTGGGGAGTGATGAGAATGGAATCCAGGATGATTTTTAAACACAGCTTCATGACAACAACAGCAGACAGGACTCAACAACAACCAGTCCTGAGTTTGAATACCGCTAACAGATAAAAAGCTAGCCTTGCCATGTATGACTGTAAGCTTGATGGCAGTTCAGTGAGAAATCCTGTTTTAGGACTGAAGCATGTGCATTCATGCACCTTCATGCATGTACCACCACATGAATCTCTCTCTCTCTCTCTCTCTCTCTCTCACACACACACACACACACACACACACACACACACACACACACACACAATCTTTCTTGTCCATCACTAAGATGCAGAGCCTAGAAAGGACATTCCAGTTCTTGGCAGATTTTACAATTAGAAAACCACTCTGCAGGGAAGGAGGGACTCCCAGAACAACACTGGACATGCACTTGCCTTGGAAAGAATTCACAGAAGCCTATAAATTATACCAGCAATAGTTGCTAAACCATATGAAGTGATAGTTACTAACTAGATAGATAACAAAGCCCTAAACTAGCTAGCTAGCTAAATAAATAAATAATTAACAAGGTCCTTAACTAAATAACAAAGCCCTAGGAGATGGCTAGGGGATAGCCTAGAGGCAGAGCACTTACCTAGTATGCTCCAGGCCCTGGGTTCACATCCTCAGCACTATAAAACACAGTAACAATGCAAACAACACTATTAAGGCTAGAGAGTATAGTTTAGAGGCAGGGTGCCTAGTATACTGTAGGAACTGTATTCCATGCCCAGCATTGCAAAGCAACCCAGGAGAGAAGTCATCACTTGTTTACCAATGAGGAAACAGTCACATGGACGCAAAGCAGCTGGTTGGTCCTTTAGCTGATCTTGTGGCTTCTGAAGAAAGTCACAAGTTTTTTTTTATTATCTGTCTTTGTTTCCTCTTTTTTTTTTTAGAATTTGGAGGAGGCAGGCAGAGAACCAAGGACAGAAAGGATTACAGGCATGCAGAGGACACATTCTGCTTCTGTCTGGCAGTTTGGAAGTTCAGGATAACTCAATTTATTATCAGAAGAACTTGCCTCAGCCTCTGTTCAGAGCCTGAAATTTTCAAAAGGTAGGGACAGTGACAATACAGCAATAAGTATCAGGACAGGTATCATATAAAACACAGGGAGGAAGGAAAAACAACAAAACAGAACACACTTGTGTCCATGATGAAGGAGACGGTGGGTTTGAATACACCTGGACTACAAAGGGGGACCCTGATTCAAAACAATCAAATAGGCTGGGATATGGTACAGTACTTACTTAGCATGCACAAAGCCCTAGTTCAAAGTACCAAAAAGAAATGATGGCTAGAACCAGGAGGACAATAGCAATACAGTCCCACAAGACAGACTTAAGTGACATTTGGTCTTCTGACTCCTGATTTAGAGCGGCTTTTCTCAGTCCCTGTTCTATTGGCCTTAGCACTAGCTGGTTCTCTGGTCCTGTGCAGTGTGAGTTCAGCCCACTCTATGCTACTATCCACCATTTCCCAGTTGTGACATCAAAGGGAGGCCCAGACCTGCTAGATAGCACTCCCAGAAGGAAAACTATCCCCAGTTTGAAACCAAAACTTTTATTTTGAGATAAGATCTCATGTAGTCCAGGCTGGCCTCATATTATTATGTAGCTGGAGATAACTTTAAAGTTCTCCTGAGTGCTGAGATTATAGGTATACACTACCACATTTCTGGAGTGCTGGGGTTCAAACTTGGGGCTTTATGTATGCTAGCCAGACACTCTACTATCTGAGCTTTATTCCCTCCCCTAAATTGATTTTTTAGTCGGTCAATATTTGAGGCACTAGAGATCAAACTCAGGGCTTATACATGCCTAGTAAGTGTTCTACCGTTGAGCTAAATACACAAGGCTCTGGCCCAGACTAGCCTCAAAGTAGCAATCCTCCTGGAGTGTAGGTGTTACCACCATGCCCATACCCACCCTACACATTGCCTGGATTTTAAATACCATACGAGATCAGAAATAAGTTCTTGGAGCTGAAGCTGCAGCTCAGTAAGGGAGCCAAAAGGGCCCCAATAATGTTAGTTCTAGGTCAAGGCCAGGCCACGTCTGGGTCTGGAAAGTCACTCGACATACCAGGAGAGGGAAGAGCATGCTATGCACACCAGTTCTTCAAACTCATGCTGCCCCAGGAGGCCTTTGGGGGCAAGAATCTGTTCTTAGTCATCATCACATAGCCTTCTCATCCTTGAGACAGGGTCTTCTATAGACCAAGCTAACTTTGAACTCACTATGTCATCAAAGATAGACTTGAACTCTTGGTCCTCCTGCCAAATGCTAGGGGCTATAGGCATTTCCTACTATGCCTGGCTTGTGTGGTGCTGAGGGTGGGATGCAGGGCTTTGTACATGCTAGGCAAGCATCCTATCAACTGAGCTACATCTGCTCAGGGACCCTCTACTCACTGGGCATCAGAGCAAGACTGGCTCACATTTATTATATTGAATATCTTATGAGGGTTCTGTGAAGTGGATAGCACTTATATTCCTATTTTTTTCTGTTACCACAACTAAGGTCATAAAAGGTTAAAAAAAAAGTTTGACCTTTTTTTGTTAGATTGTTAGATCTAACAATCCTTTTGCTCTCAGCAGTAAATCTCTTCTTCATTCCCTGTCCCAATGCCACATACCTCCCTACCACCACCACCACCACCACCACCACCACCACCACCCCCCCGTACTTCCTCAAGAGAAAGAACAAGAACCTGCCCCATTACAATGGCCTGGTAACACTGCCACACACACACTGGGAACCTCAATGGCTTTTTGAGCTGCTTTAGAAGAAAGCTCTTTCCAATGACTAAGGTAAAATGATTCTGTCTCTCCCACTAAAAGGATTTGGAGATTAAGGGAAGAGGGTCATGGGCTGGTGAGTCATCAAAGTGCTTGCCATGCAGACTCTTGAAGACCTAAGTTCTTCAAAAACTATGTTAGAAAGAAAAGATAAGGAAAAGGAAAGGAAGAACTGTATGTTGTGACATGTGCTTGAAATCTTGCCCTTAGGATGGAAGGGCAAGACAGATCTTAGGGGCTCAGGGGCAGCCAGCCTAGCCTACTTGGAAAGTTCCAGGCTGGTGAGGGTTCCTGTCTCCAAAAGCAAGATGGAGGGTACCTGAGGAACAACAGCCAGTCATGTGGCTTCTACTTGCATGCACACATACACATGAACACCTTCTCCTCCTTGCCTGCCCCCCTCCCTTCTTTCCGCTGTCTTCTCTCCCCACTCCACACAACTGAGGTCACCCCTGTTCGGGGCCTTTGGGCCCTCAGAGCCCCACTATGTTTTGCATCTTACAACACAGATAGAACAATGTTTAAAATAGGTGCTGAGATACAAGCCTGGCTGGTCCAGGCAGACATCTACAGTCCCTTTCAAAAACCATTTAGACTCAGATGCTGATTCCCAATGTGCTATCTATTCACCTTTTAGCTGGGAATTCACGTGATTACAGGAAGAGCGTTTACAAGTCAAGAAGACAAGCGAAATATCCTTAACCCAAAAGATTCGAAAGCTCATAGATTTTTGAGGGTCAATATTATACAAGTGGACAAATTCATATTTGATTTCATGTAACAGGTCACAGTGAAAATGTAGAATCAAAAGCATCAAATGTAATGACTATACAGCCATCTGCATAGAGCAATGGTGAAGCACCAAGATTTGTGCTCACAGCTGGATGTGATGACTCTTGCCTTTAATTTTAGCATGTGGGAGGCAGAGGCAGGAGGATCTCTTATGAGTTCAAGGGCAGTCTGGTCTACAGAGAGCTCCAGGATAGCCAGGACTACATAGACTTTTTCTAAAAACAAGAAGAAAGAAAAAAAAAGGAAAACAACAAAAGGATTAGTGCTCTCATTTCCAGGCTATTTCATTATGTATATGCAAATATCCCCGAATCAAAAGGAATTTAAAAGAAAAGAAAAATCTGAAACATTTCTAGTCCTAGGCACTTCTGATAAGCAACAGTTAACTTGTACATAGGTACTTCTCCAAACACCATTTATACATGAAGTCATGTACCAAGTATATTTTATTAAGAATATATATTTGGGCCGGGCAGTGGTGGCGCACGCCTTTAATCCCAGCACTTGGGAGGCAGAGGCAGGTGGATTTCTGAGTTCGAGGCCAGCCTGGTCTACAGAGTGAGTTCCAGGACAGTGAGGGCTACACAGAGAAACCCTGCCTCAAAAAACAAAACAAAAAAAAAGAATATATATTCGGGAACTACAGAGATGGCTTAGCGGTTAAGAGCACGCACTGCTCTTTTGAAGGTCTTGAGTTCAAATCCCAGCAACCACATGGTGGTTCACAACCATCCGTAACGAGATCTGATGCCCTCTTTTGAAGTGTCTGAAGACAGCTACAGTGAACTTACATATATTAAAAAAAAAAGAGTATATATTTGGTAAGCTATCAAACTTCCATATAACAGAATAATAAGCAGATAAAAAGAAGCATACAATGATTTAAAGATATAGAAAAGACAGTGAAGATTTGTGATAAGGTGAAAAATGTTTTGTAAAATGCCAGGATTTGAATAAAAGCAAAATTTGGCTAAGAAAAAATTTAGAATGCTATTTAAGAATGTTAGGAGTATATGTGCAGACAGGCAAAATGAAGGGAAATAAAAACAGAGAAAAATGCTTATCTGGAACCAGAGGGATGGCTAGAATGACCTTTGGCTTAAGACACTTCTGAGGTTCTCTGTCATTGGCTGCGTGCTTCACTAGGGGAGGGTCAGCTTCAGGAGCACTTTGGATACCACAATCCACAGATGCTCAAGTCCCTTCCATGAAAAGCTGTAGTGTTTGCACAGCACGGTGAGCAACCTCCCAGCTGCCTCGAAGGGTGGCAAACAGTGTGACTCAAGGACAGTGACAAGAAAGAGGGTTTGCCACGTGTTCAGTTCAAATGCTGTTAAAGATGAACTTCCAGTTTACAGTAGACTGGACTCATCTGTAGGGACCCATAGCACAGAAGACAAGTTCAAGCAGGCCTGAGTAGACAAGGAAGCCCCACCCTGTTGGCCATTCTGATGAGGCTGGTTCCCTGAAGCTCAGGAGCATCATGGTAGCCTGACCTCCCCTTGCTTGAACACTGGGCAGTTTCCTTCTCCCTTCAGTTCTTGCTTGCCTTTCTCTAACTCTGTGCCCCTTAGTTCTTGAGGCCTGTAGATCAATGTGATTAAATGTCACCAGTGACAGAAAGAGAACCAGGACGCAAAAGGGCCACTTTAAGAGCCAGGCAGACTTCTACCAGGCACAGGAGCTCCAATAAAAGCCTAAAGGACTAGTGCTCACAACTGTGCTAGCACGACTGGTCAGAAAGTGTGCTGGTAACAGCAGAGGTTTCTAAAAGAAACTGACTTTGAAAAAACATTTTTTACACAAAGGGAAAATTAGGGGTGAGTTTCTGTTTTAGGGGAAAGACCACACTTTGGGTTTTTCTGGTTTATTGATACCGGCTGTGTCACACAGCGCACACTCCTAAACATCTCTAGTCATATTACTATAAATCACCATCAGCTGAACTTTGCTGGTGTCAGCCTTGTGTCAAACCCTTCAAATGGGTCATCTATTGAAAGCTCCCAAAAGGACACTCCTTAGGCTCTGGAATTGCAAGAATCTTAGCTTGTAAGAGCCCCCATCTTTTATAGATAGAACAAGTTTTCAAAGCCCACGTCCATGAAATGAAGACTATTGGTACTGACTCCAAGGGCTACTGTGAAGACTCCGATTAGTGGTTCTTTCTCTTTTGTTGCAGCCGTGGGGATCAAACCTTAACTAAGTGATCTTCTGTTTCTAAGAAGACTAAGCGAGTGCTACAGAAATGTTAAGACACTGGCTTGTTCTCAACAGGCCCGTTCTGCAGATGGGAAAATGATCAGGGAGATCAACAACAACAAAATTTTAAAGATAGGATTTCCAGGTAGCCCAGGCTAGCTTTGGACTCACTATGCAGCTGATTATGACCTTGAACTCCTGCTCCTTCCGTCTAACCTCTCAGATGCTGGGACTGAAGCTATGCACCATTAGGTTGGGTTTTGATTTTTTTTTTCCTTTTTTTCCCCTGAGATAGTGTTTCCCACTGTAGTCCAGAATGGCCTGAATTTGCTATGTAGTCCAGGTTAGCTTTCAACTCTCATTACTTCTCTTGCCTCAGCCTCCCAAGAGCTAGTATTATAGACATGAGCCACTGTACCTGGCAAAATAATGCGGTTAAAACTTTGAGTATTTGAAATGGGATATAGTTTTCTAAAAGGATAGTCTTTATATCCTGTTTCAAAATTATTCAATGGTTCATCAGATGTAAATACCACCTGTTCTTATTAAATGTATGGAAGACAGACCAAAAAAAAAAATACAAACAGAACTTCGAAATAAGAAGAGAGAGGGGAAAAAAAAGAGCCTCACTGCCTTCTAAGTGTTCCCCATCTCTACAGGGGAAAGTCAGTGAAGTACCCAGAGTCCAGCACAGCCAGGCTGCATCGCGAGGCTGGGTGATTGGCCAAGGGGTTGGGGATGGCCTCATAGAAAACACTACCATACAAGGGCATGTCTGCCTCCAGCCCTGCCTCTCACAGAAAAGTAATGATAAATCCATAGTGACTACCTTGTACGGAAGAGAGGCTCTATTTCAGATAGAATAATAAAAGTCCATAGTGCTTATGAAGCAAACCCACAGGTTTCTCCAGGGTGGCTCGGCACAGGCATGTTTTGGGATCGCCCCAGCCTAATGAACTCCCACCACATCTGCATCCTTCTAGGGAACAGTTTAAATTGGTAAAAGGTCAGTTTCAATCTTCTTCAAAAAGTGATGGAAGCTGGAAGCACTGAATCCACCAGAAACAGGAGTCCAGCAATTTTTGGTTTTCAGGAAAGACAAAGAGATGTCACGACAAGATGATTACCTTTGAGATAAGGTGTATGTAATGATTAAAAGAACTTGATTCTATTTAAATGCTGTCAAGTACCTGGGTTCAGTGTGCCATCAACAACATCATAGAAGAGAAGGTGTTCCTTGCCATGAGAGACTTTAGGACCTGTATGGTCAAGCTCTCTTTAAGTCAAATCTAAAATAGCATCTTGAAGTAAACTGACGAGAAGCACCTTCGCCAGAGGAAACAGAAAGAAGCAGAGCAGTCTACTAAACACAGCCAAACTTCCCTTCTTTCCCAGCAGCTTCTCTCAGTTCTTAGCGATAGAACCAAAGCAGCCTAGTCCTGGCTTCCTAAAAACTTTCTTTTGTTCTCTGACAGACATAACTTTGAAGGGTGCTTTCCAAACACAGCAAGACCTCTTCAATTCTGATCTGGAATAGCAGAACTTTCTCCTGCTAGTTCCTCTCTGTGTCCTAAGAGTAACCTTCCCACTAAGGAGCCCACAAAACCCAGCGCACCTTTGGGTGGGGGAGGCAAATGGAGCCTCAGCACCCACCTGGGCATCTGGGGCCCTGACCAACCTGGAGTAGAGTTCCTTTGTTAATTGGCAGAGTCTGGGGTCTGGAAAGGAACAGAGTGAAAGAAACGAACCTTGTCTACCAGTAACTACACACAGCACAATCACCTAAGCAGATGGAAAACACACACACACAAAGCCTGTGCTCAGGGCTATCAACACTTTCACCCATGTTTCTGAGTTATTTTGTGCAATGGTCAGTGGGTTATCCATCCCATGACCTAGTCAGAATAAGCTTGGGATCTGATTACTATCCCTAATACTGGGATTTGAACCCAGGACCCACAGTGCTCTACCACAGCGCTCTTGTCTGCCGTGCAGCCTATAAACACTAGTTGGTTTTTAAGTAGGCCATTTTATTTTATTTGTTTTTTGGACTCTAGTCTTAAAATACCTGGAATTGGGCCTAGCCACCAGAACCTTTAATTGCCTATCCCACTTTCCCAGGTGGTTCTACTCATAGGCAACTTGGGGATGCTGGTTTGGCATAGGGGGTGGGAGTAATCACGGGAGGTCTAGGATGATCCCGGACCGGGCTTCTTCCCACTGTCCTTATAAAAGATAACAATCAGGACCTCTCAGAGTCCCCACTCCCAGGCTGACGCTCTAAAAGCGGCTCAAGCCCACCACCCAGGCTTGCCCCTAGGGGACCAACTCTACTTACAGATCTGCTACTGGGGTGGACTAGCAGGACGATACCGGATGGAGAGCTCGGATCTGGCACTGATCCCAGGCTGGGATGGTCCAAATCTCTCTGTATGCTTAGGACGCCTGGCTTTATACAGCGCTGTCCGAGGGTGGGAAGGGGAGGTGGCTGTCGGGCGGGGTGGGAGGGTCCTCTTCCCTTCGCGGCACCCCCTGCAGGTGAGGAACAGAGCCGCCGGGAACCACCTGGCACGGGCGCAGGGGGGCTGCCAGCGCACTGACCCGCAGCCTCAGGCATCGCTCCCTGGAGCCACCCAGACAGATCCTGGGTCCTTAGAGAAAAGGGATCCATCCGGTATGCAGAGTCTGTAGGGAAACTTGAGAATTTCTCCCCCTAGGTCCATTCCAGCTGGATTTTAACCTCTTCCTGCTCATACATACTGGAGACTTGATACCTCCCTCTCTCCCTCATCCCCTCTTCATTCACCTGCCACCTCCTAGATCCGAGGCCGGTTGTGCTTAGCAAAGGGAGGAGAAAGGTGCAAACCAGGTCACCGCACATCCTCCTGTGACTGCTGGGAAAGTGTGGGTGACAGCACCCGCGCTGCCTCGGATTCAGGCATAGGCCTGGGGGATTAACAGAAAACACAGCTAAAAAGCCTGCAGTTGTTGCGAAGTCTTCCATCTTACTAGATGTGAAACCTTGGGATGATGAGACAGACATGACAAAACTAGAAGAGTGTGTCCGAAGCATTCAAGCAGATGGCTTGGTGTGGGGCTCCTCTAAACTGGTTCCAGTGGGATACGGAATTAAAAAGCTTCAAATACAGTGTGTAGTTGAAGACGATAAGGTTGGAACAGATATGTTGGAAGAGCAGATTACTGCTTTTGAGGACTACGTACAGTCCATGGATGTGGCTGCTTTTAACAAAATTTAAGCCATCCTCAAGTCAGTGCACTTAAATAAAAGCTTGAAAGACAAAAAAAAAAAAAAAAGAAAAGAAAAGAAAACACAGACTCGGGTCATTCAGTAAGGAGAATGGCGAAGCTTTACTGGGGGACCAGCAATAGATACTAGAGACCGGGTGAAAAACAACAGGAAGGAACAATCATAGCCATAGGTCAGGCACCTGGGAAATCCCTACCACACCCAGCGGGAAAACAGAAATCAAGCTAAGCCGCAGGATGTTCCGCCCTCAGGAAACCTGTGCGAACAGCTCAGCTGGGGGCATTGAGCTAAGCTCACCGATGCCCAACATGTGGGAAAGGGAAACTTGTTTTTCCTAACTTGTCCTCTGCAGTTCCATTCACGCTACAGCCAAAATTAAATATAATCCCGGGGTGCCTGAGACCAATAATGTGGTTTCTCTGAGTATCGTTGAAAAGCGGGGTGCTGCTGGGGAAAGAGTACATTATGGCACTTGGAGGATGCGTGCTAAGACCCTAAGAGAATGTGGGGGACTTGCTCCCCCCCCCTGCAAGTCCACAGCTGTCCCTCCTCACCAAGTGATCCTTGTCCACTCGGCATTCTCAATCTCTGTCCCTTAGCCCTGTATGAATCTAGGTTCCTGTCTCCCTGTCTCTTTTGTCTGACCTGACAATCTATCACACTCTAGCTTTGATTTCCTTATGATGATTTTTGTTCTGTCTCTATCATTTCATCTGTTCTCTCTCTCTCTCCCGCCCCCCCCCCCATCTCTCTCCTTGCACACACACTCAGGCCATAAAAGGAAGTCGAGGCAGAGCTGGCCTCACGCCAGACCGGGGACGCCTCGCTCCCCGCGCACGGACCCTCGAGGTCCCGGGCTGGTCCTCCCTCCTGGGCCTGGGCGGGAGACAACCCAAAAAGGCCAGGCGCAATTCTCGAAACAGGAATTCCCAGCGTGGCATACCAGCGGGACTCTGGCTCCCCCTGACTAAATATGGTCCCGCGCAGCCTCCCGCTGAGCCCACGGGGCGGTATGGGGACCCCAGTACTCAGACAGGAGCTCCAGACCCATGTGCAGCTGGTTCTTCGAACCGGAGGATGCCTCTGGCCAACCTGTCCCAGCCCCATTTTGCAGGCCAGAAAACTGAGTCCTCTGAGGGTCCCCAGCAAGCTCAGTATCGTTTAATATCAATGTTCACTCTGGAGAGCAATCGCGGAATTGGCTACAAGACCACCGGAGGCCTCTGGGCACAATTGTCTGAACGGGAGTCTACTGAGCCTTTTTATAGCAGGACCACGGGCAAGTAACTGTACCTGCTCTACCTCAGTTTCCCTGACTGTAAAAAGGGGCAAATGCCAGCTCCTTCCTATTTTTTGTAAGCAGTCCTTGGAAGTGGTGTGAGATTAACACACTGCACTTTTGTGGGTCCCGGGAAGCCCAGGAAACTTGCACCAAGCTGGCTTTGGGATATGAAAGTCCACACAGCCTCCCTGTTGGCTTTGCACACAGTGATCTGTGTCTCAGCCCCTCCAGACCCCTTCCATACTCATCTAGGACCAAGTTCACCTGCTTCTCAGACTTGAAAACATCTGGATCTTCGTCCTCCCCATCCCCGTTCCCAACCCAATCTCAGCCTCACTGGGCGGCATTGAGCAGAGCCAAGGACCAGCCCGCAGCTTGGCTGCCTTGCTGTAGAGTTGGGGGAGGAGCCCTCTGCATGATGGACGAGGCTGCTTCCCTGAAGCCTCTTCACAGCTGCACGTAAAAGGAATGGAAACCGTTTCGGCATTGAGCCCATGAGGAATGGAAGAGGGAAGCCCAGGACCCACCAGCACCTACCCCAGTCTGGAACCAGCCCAGAGCTTGCCATCCCAGTGTTAGGAAGGAAGGGCACTCACGCAGCAGACCTCAGTGAAGTCAATTCCAAGGAGCACAGCTGATATTTAAAAAAACTGTATCAATTTTGAAACAGAATTTTCATTATAATTAAAATTTCATTATAAGGAGAGACTGGGCCAGTAAGACTGGGTAAAGCACTTGATGCCCAAGACTGCCTTGAGGTCTGTCCTTAGGACCCACATGACTGACTGGAACACATTATTCTCTGACTTTCATGTATATTAGTGGGGCACCCCACTCTCCAGTCAATTAGTAAGTGTTAACATTTTTTTTTAAAAAATGAAAACTGTGTTGTGCATGTGGCAGATGTGCACATCCGTCAACAGCAGATGTCAGTTCTCAGGAGCCATCTACCACAGGGTCTCACTGTGTATAGCTCGTTGGCCTAGAACTCTATGTAAATCAGTCTGGCAGCAAACATGCCTTACACATGCTGGGATTCAATGTGTGCACATCTGACATTTTGTTTTTACTTTGTTTTTGAGGCAGTCTCTCACAGCCAGGCTTGGATGCTTAGGTGAGGCTTGCTGGCCAGTGCAGTCTGGGTATCTTTATATGAGTGCTAGAGATGGAATTCAGGCCCTCATTCTTGCATCACCTCAATCAAGAAAGGAAATTTTACAGCTTTCTTTACATCTAATGCCCAGAATGATGCCATGAAGTAGGTTCCTCAGCATATACTGCTGAGGGTCCAGGTTTGAAAAGAGTAAATCATCTAGATGGCCAATGGAGCAAGGTTAACAGAGGAGCTGAGATTCCAACCTGGGTCCGTTCACAACATGGGTGGTGGTTATGGGGTGTCTGTATATGTATGTACACATGTTCTTGAGTGTGGGGGTCAACATTGAGTGTGTTCATCAGTTGCCCCTCCATTTTATTTTGTGAGTATCTCTCACTGAACCTGGAGCTTGTTGATTCTGCTAGACTGCTAGACTGGAGAGCCAGGCAGCAGGCCTAGGGTTCCTCCTCTGCCTTCCCAGTGTTGGAATTCTTCGTGTAACTACTGAGCCATCTCCCCAGATGCACTATGGTTTCCCCCAGTCTTGAGTGTTGCCCACACTAGGCAAGCACTCTACCACTGAGGCCCAAAAGTCTGATCTCAGCTCTGCTAAGCACTAGCCAAGAACCTCTGGGGCTATCCATGTCCTTATGTGCCATTATCTTAGGGAAGGCTCTGCCTTTTCCACCTTGCTGGGTTGTTAATGACAGTGTCAGCCTTGTATAAACCATCCATGCCCTCCTGGCATACTTGAACAGTACCCAGGGACAGTATGTTCACTTAACAGTCACTCAGTAAATATCTGTCTACTGTGAGAAGTTCGGATATCTGAAGTCTTCAGAAGGTCCCTAGAACAGGGTAGAGGCTTCTATTTTTCTTGTGGTTGAAAAGGTCACTTATTTTAAGAAGAGGAGAAAAGTCACTTTACAAAATACTTCTTTGGGTGATGCCTTCTAGCTTTAGGAAAATCAAAGATTGTATCCAAGCATGGCTGATTCCTGCATGTGCTAAAGACTGAATTATTTAAAAATGTATCAGCTGGCCTGAGGAGATGGCTCAGAGGGTTAGAGTGCTCACTGCACAAGTATGAGGACCCAAGTTGAAGTCCCCAACACCCATGTAAAAAGTGGGGCACAGCCACACACACCTTTAACAATTGTGCTGTGCAAGATGGAGACAGAAGGCTCACTGGGGCTTGCTGGCTGCCGGCCTAGCTCCAACAAGTCCAGTGACTCTGTCTCAAGGGAACAGAGCACAGTGTAGGGACATCTGGCATTCTCCTCTGGCCTCAAACGCATGCGTGCGCGCGCACACACACACACACACACACACACACACACAGACACTCAGACACACACATTCTCAGCCCAGGTCCATGTGCTGTATGATCTGACTCATCATGAAGAACCGTCTTTCCTCACAAGCATAGATCAGCGGGAACTGTTCCAAGCGCATTACCACAGAGTCTGAAGGTAGGAGATTGCACTTGCTGTACTGTCCCCTCTTCACACATGTCCAATTCTGGTCTGCCTGGAACTAGAGATGATGTCTCTATCGCAAAGACTTCCATAGGAAACGATCAAGAGCTTTAGTATTTTTATAAACCTAAACATATCCTGTGGTGGTTTGAATGAGAATGCCCCCATAGGCTCATATGTTTCAACGTTTGGTCCTCACTTGGTAGAACTGGGAAGGTTTAGGAGCTGTAGCCTTGTTGGAACTATGGTCTTTGGAGGAAGTGTGTCACTGGGGTAGGCTTTCAGGTTTCTTTTTATGCCATTCCCAACTGGTACTCTCTGCCTCATGCTTGTGGGTCAGTGTGTAAGCTCCCGGCTATAGCTCCATTACCATGCCTGCCTGTCTGCTACCATATTGCCATCAAGATGGTCATAGATTCTAGTCCTCTGGAACTGTAAGTCCCCAATAAATCCTTTCTTATATAAGTTAGTAGTATCTTAGTAATAATACTTTGCCATAGCAATAGAAAAGTAACTAAGACACTCTATCAGGAAATTCACCCAAAGGAGATGAACATATCTCCATGCAGTTCTGTACATGGGCATTTATAAGAGCATTGTTTTGTTATTTTTTTTAAGGCATGGTCTCACCAAGTAGCCCAGACCTTTAAAACTGATCATCATGCTTCCAGTTCAGCAGCTTTATAACTGCAGGCACCTGGAGGCAGCCATTTTTTTTTTAAATAGGCATACAGATGACTAATAAAAAGGCAGGATTCTGTACTTTCTAGAAAGCTAACAAACCACAAAGATATGGGAGAGGGAGACCTTTTATGGCACATTGCCAATTCTAGAAGGTTGAAATGGTTCAGGCCACATGGTATCCTGGGAAAGGTGGGCAGAAGTGTCAGGTACTGCCATCGTGAACTCTCAGCACCATGCTTTGTCAGGTGACAGAGCAGGCTCTTCTGTAACAACTGCAGCTCTCAGATTCAGACAGTAGGAGAAGACAGGGCCTGTAGGAGGAGAGTGAGAGCACTCAGTGCTCCCCACTTCTGCTAGTCGGGCAATTCAAAGTTCTCACATAAGACAGACTGTGTGTGTTTGTGGAAGAACGTGACTTTTTTTTTCCTTTTTGAGACAACACATCACAACATAGCCCTGGCAGGCCTGCAGTTTGCTATATAGACCAGGCTGGCCTCAAACTCCAAAATCTGCTTGTGTCCACTTCCAGAGTACAAAGAGACAAAAGACTCTTTTCCAGAGACAAAAGTATATGCGACCACACCAGAATTTTACTTTTTGAGACAGGGTCCCTCACTGAACCCAGATTTCACTAAAATGGCTGGACCGATTGGCCAACAATGTCCAGGGTGCCACCTTCCCAGCTCTGTGATAATGGGAACCTACGGCTGTGCCCAGTTTCTTAGGTGCTTGGACATCTGGGGATCTGATCATGCTAGCATGGAAAGCACTTTCCCTGATTGAGTCACCTCCAGGAAGTTTGGCCTCACTTTTATTTGAAGTATTATACACAGACCACAGTCCTCATATGGTGGTTGCCACAAATATTGAATGCTAAGTGTCTGGGAAGCTCTGTCCCAGATGCCTTTAAAGGCACATTCTTAACCATCAATCCTCCAGACACTTGGCTTTTTGCTAAAGGAACAATCAGGTTTACATAATCAGCCAGGCATGCAAATCATATACAAACGTGTTCTTGCACATAATAATGAAGCTATCTGTTTATTCTACACAAACATATACACTAGTCTTAAACTTAGGGTCTTCAGAAGCCAGTCCTAGGCTTGATAGGCACTTTTTTTTTCTGACCAAGTTTTGAATAATCAAGTCTCCTACAGCCATCTATCTGGTCCTGTTCCCATCCTGTTTTGTGTGAATTCAAGTTTCCCATAAACTTCTCTTGTATTTCTAGAAGGTAACTTGCCCTAACCTCAAGAAACACACAGTGAGATATCAATACTGTTTATGAGGATAGTCTAATGGGGCTTCTGGGCCTGTTTTTTCCTTTCTTGGGAGTTTTTTCAGCTTAGCCAGGCATGGTGCATAATTACAGTTCTCTGAAAGACAGAAGGACAGAGATCTAAGAGTTTTAGGCCCTCTGGTATATACAGTGACAACTTGTCTTGAAACCAAATGTTCCAGCTTACAAACCTTTTGAAGAAGTCACAGGAAGTAAATCAGCTGACAGTGTTCATAAATCCTACATGAAGAGATACCTACAGTAGACTGTCTCAATTCTTTGTTGTTTAAGAGATCCTTAGAGTTTCTTTTATGTTTAATTATGTGCAAGCATAGGAACATGTGAGAGCAGATGCTCAGAGAGGTCAGAAGAGGGCATCAGATACACTGAAGGAGCAAAATGTTATATACTGAGCCATCTCTCCAGCCCCTTGATTTTTTTCTTTGGACACAGGGTCTGGCTACACAGTCAGGGCTAGCTTAGAACTACCAATCCTCCTGTCTGAGCCTCCCAGGTACTTGACTGGATTACAGGCATACTTCACCATGACCTGGCTCTTTCTCCGCTTTTAAGAGTACAAAATGCTTCTTTCTTTAGATAATTAAAAAAACAAAAATGGTAACACATTTTAAAAATAGATGGTTTTCTCCACTTCAAAGAAGCTCTTCAAATATACCTAGTCCCCAGGTTGTGGCAGCCTATAAGAATGGTGGATAAGTGCACACATGTCCCAGTGCTGCCTTCGCAGACCCCATGTGCCCAATGCTCCAGCTCCAGCTCATGTCGTCCCCTCTCTGGACAACATGATAGTGACATGACAATCTACATTGAGCTGAGTTGCATTAAATGATTATTAAGAGTAAAACATTGCCTAGGTACAGACAGGTTAGAATCGAGACTCAGGAATGCATAAGGCCACATTTGACAATTCTGTATAGCTTCCACTTTGATGACTTCACATCCATATCCAAAATTATAAACACCAGTATTTTCCTTCATCTGGCCCTACATAACTGCAATTCCTAAGAGCATAGCATCCATAGCTGACACTTCTGAATATTAACCAAACCCTCTGGGAGAAGCTAATATTTATATTTGAACAGAGAACATAATGGAATTTAAACTCTAGTCAGAGCAGATTTAAAAACGGAAATGGGGATGTATGCAGCTTTAGGCACTGGTGTCTAGAAGCTGAGAGAGATGCACTCTGAACCCAGGCTGTGATGAGCACCTGAGTCCTTAAACCTGTGCACCTGTTCCCAGTGCTGAGACCCCAGCACATACTTTTAGTTTTACATTCTTTATATAATAAACTCTGTTTTACTTAAAGAAAAGGTAAAATAATTATTTACCCCTTTACCTTTTCATTAAATCCCCTAGGAGAAGCTAAACTGTTCTTGGGGAAAGAGTGTTGTTATTTAAAGATCAACATTAGATGGTGTCTTAGAGTGTCTTAGGGTTCTCACTGATGTTATAAAGACCATGACCATATGCAACTTGGGAAGAAGAGGGTTTATTTCAACTTACAGTTCAACATCACAATTCATCACTGAGAGAAATCAAGGCAGAAACTGATGCTGAGGCCACAGAGGAATGCTGCTTATTGACTTGCGCCCCATGGCTTGTTCAGTCTTTCTTACTGAACCCAGGACCACCTGCCAGGGATGACACCACCCACAATGGGCTGGACCCTCCCACACCCATCATTAATTAAGAAAAATGTACTACAGGTTTGCCCATAAGCCAATCTGATGGAGAGATTTTCTCAATTCAGAGTTCCTCTTCCCAAATGACTCTAGCTTGTATCAAGTTGACCTAAAACTAGCCAGGGCAGGCAGTAATTCAAATTTTTTTTTTTAAAAAATCAAACTTTATGCAAATTAAGTTCTGGTTTTTAATGCTCCTTTAAATATTTTTTTTCAAAACATGAATGACTTTCCCCATAGGTCCATATAATTCTAGCTAAAAAAAAGTTTAATGAGCAGAGCATATGGACAAAGACCTATTCTTGTGTTTTCTTTCTTCAGTGCTAGGACTGAACCCAGGACCTTACACATGGGAAGAAAGTGCTTTACCAGTGGCACATCAACAGCCCCTAGAGCTGGCCTTAAAAAAAAAACAAAAACAAAAAACTATGCAAAGTACTAAAAAGCCCTTTCAGATTTTACAAATGAGAACTTTAAAAATACATCCTGAAAACAATAAATTTCCCCCAGTGGCACCCAGCAAGCTAGATGACAGATCAGCGTTCCACAAATGCAGTAAACCATGAACAGCTGAGTATTTGTAGACGCTCAAACATTTACAAACAGTGGTGGTCTAATTGATGGCATTGGGAATACTAAGTTACTTAGTTAGTGATTAGAGCGGAGGTGAAGAGCCTGGTGTGCATCATCTACTGACTGCTTGTGCAGCAGCATGAGGCTCTTCAGTAGTGGTTCTTGGCCCTGTGTCCTTCCTCACGTGGTCATCTAGAGAAAATATACAAGTGTTAATAATGTTCACTGCAAATCAAAACAGGCAGACAAACAAGCACCCTGTATATACTATAGGGCATTATGTTAGTATTTTATGAGTTTTCTTATAAAGTGTATTGACAGGCATGTAGAAGTCGGAGAACAACTTGAGGGAATCAGCTCTTTCCTTCTACCATGTGTGTCTCAGGGATTGAATTCAGATCATTAGGCTTGGCAGCGAACCTGCTGAACTATCTTGTTGGTTCTACTTTGTGAATTCTCATGTCTTAAATATCATTGAGGAAATCATAAATATTAGAGACAAACTGTAATAATTCAAGTGTTTCTCTATTTGGAGGGTAGAGGAGCAACAGAGTCTCACTATTTAGCCCAGGCTGGCCTTTCTGCCTTAGCTTGAGTGCTGATGTCACAGGCTTCTAGCACATACTCAACTTGATTTTCTTTTTTTTCTGAGTAAAGTGCAGCGTGGAGCCCTGTGAGCCACTATCACAGATATAAGGAATGAACTCAGGAGAAAGAACAAGTACGCAATCAGCATTGTAAGATCAACAAAACCAGCAAAACCAGTGATTGCTTGTTAGCTGAGCCCTTCTGTGGAACACACACAAGAAAAGGGAGGGGTAATTTGTATCTTTCTATCAAAACTGTAACACTATCCAGGAAATGGTGGAAAGTGTTTTTAAAGCCTGCAAGATGGCTCAGGGAGTAAAGATGCTTGCCACAAAGTCTGACCCCAACTTTGATCCCTAAAACTTACATGGAAGGACAGAACTGACTCCTACAAGTTGTCCTTTACCTCCACATATGCACTATGGTCCATGCATTCATAAATACATGTAAGTGTAATAAAAATGATTACTAAATAAAATAAAATCCAAAGATAAACTAGGCATGGGGAGATACACCTTTAATCCCATCACTTGGGAGGCTAAGGTAGAAGAATAAATGCCATCCTGATCCACACTGAGAACTGCCTGTCTCTGCTCCACCAATGCTGGAGTTGGAAGTACACACGGCATGCTGGAGGAATAGTGCAGTGGTTCACAGCACTTGCTGTTAGAGAACTCACATTCAGTTCCCACACAAGGCAGCAACTCATAATGGTCTGTAAGTCTAGTTTCTGGAAATCTGATGCCATCTTCTGGCTTCCCTAGATACCAGGCATGCACGTGGTACACAGACATACATGCAGGTAAATATCACCCTCCACTACCACCACACAAAACAAATATAAAACTTTATTTAAAAAAAAAGTCTGAGTCATATGCCTATAATCTAAGCTAAAGAAATGGAGGCAAGAGGATTGCCACCAGTGAGGCCAGTCTAGGATACATAAGACCCTATATCTAAAAAAAAAAAAAAAAAGCACAAACATAAAATTTAAAATGAAGAGCTTTAAAAACTAAATTTATTTTTCTGTGTGCATACATACATGTGAATGTGTATATACACAGGCCACAGCAGGTGCACACAGAAATCAAAGGACAACTTTTAGAAGTTGGTTCCTCTCTTCTGTTGTAAGGGAGCTGAGGCTGTTGGGTTGCTGGGTTTGGCAGCAAGTGCCTCCACCCACTGAGCCACCTTATTGGCCCAAATGGTGTTATTTTTGCACTTTAAAGCATACCAATCATAAAGCCTTAACTTTTACTTAGAATGAAATCTACCCAGCCTCAAGGATCACATCCACTCAGTGCAGGACTAAACGACAGGCTATCTTGCTAAAGGTGGGTGCCTACGCAATCCTTTCCAGCATCTTACACCTTCCACTAGAGCTAGATGAGCTGTTAAGCGGGAGTCGTGTGGCTTCTGTAGTAGGTGGACTCAGAGAACAACCATGCTACAGATGATGACTTATAGCTGAGGCTCTTCTCAAGGCATTACAGAGAGGTCACTGTGTATCAAGAAAAAAAAATGATGATCAAGAAAATAACTTGTAAGCCAGGCATAGTGATCCAAGTCTTTAATCCCAACACTTGGGAGGCAGAGCCAGGTGGGTATCTCAGTTCGAGGTTAGCCTGGTCTACAGAGCTAGTTCCAGGCTAGCCAGGACTATATAGAGAATCTCTGTCTCAAACAAATAAAACAAAACAAAACAAAAAAAAAAAAAAAGAAAATAGTTGCAAAAATCACTGTCCCTGTAGCTCTGCAACCAGCCTCATTCACAAGCCTCTCTGGAGCTTTCTACAGAGGAAGCGCCCAAACCCACTTTACTGACTGGCCTCACACTACTTGCAGCACTGAGCATCTAAGGGAGACTCTCTCCCCAGCTTGCCTCCCCCACCCCTCCCTCCCTCCCTGCAGTGAAAGGTTATCAAAGCTAGTTTAAAACTTTCACCTTAGAAGAACTGACCCTGGTTTATGACCAATTTTCTCATTTTCAATGTTCTACTGCCATTAACACTAACAATAAAGAGATTCTAACACAGTACAAAAGTTAGCTCCCAAAACATTATTTTTCTTCATAATACTAAATTAGAGTCTTGTGGTTGCTGTGTTAACAAGTGTTAATGGGTCATCACCATCCACCAGGAACGGGAACTGAGGACTGACATGCATTCTTCTTTTCTCTTTTTTAAAGATTTATTTGTTTGTTTATTTATTTATTTATTTAATGTATATGAGTACACTGTAGCTGTCCAGATAGTTGTGAGCCTTCATGTGGTTGCTGGGAATTGAATTTAGGACCTCTGCTTGTTCCAGAGGGCCTCGCTCTGGTCGGCCCCACTTGTTCCGGGTTAGCCTTCCCCACTCTGTTCCTGCTCGCTCTGGCCCAAAGATTTATTTATTACAAATAAGTACACTGTAGCTGCCTTCAGACACCAGAGGAGGGCCTCAGATCTCATTACAGATGGTTGTGAGCCACCATGTGGTTGCTGGGATTTGAACTCAGGACCTTGGGAAGAGCAGTCAGTGCTCTTAACCATTGAGCCATCTCTCCAGCCCCCATGCATTCTTAAGTGTGCAAACTAGTAAAAGCTTTCTAGGGAATTAAATAATATGAATTATATGCTTAAATATGCCATGCTGTCTGTGAACCAGCAATTCTGCTTTAGGTACCACCATAGAAGAGATATTGTTATATACAAAGATAAAACCTTATACAATTATAAAACTAAAGCCTTAGCCTTAGTTCATCAGTAAAAAACAGGTGTAGCAATACCACACCGTAGAGACCCAGACCCACTGATCCATAAGCAGACGGCAAGGTAATATACATTTAGATCCTTAAACACACATAATTAGTCCCAACTGACTAGTAAAAGGCCAACATGAGCATCTTCCATGGAAGAAAGGGGGTATGAAGAGTCAAGGGCAGAGAAGGTTAAAGGCAACTGTACATTCCTTGAGCTGGTTAGTGGGTTAGTATTCTACACTAGTATCAGAGCCTTAGTGATTTCTGGCATGAACTTGGAAAGCTCCTACACTCATGCTCTGGTGGGTCTGAACAGTGGCCTTGTGTTAAACTTTGACCTGCAGTGAGCCACTATTCTCCCAGTTTTGGCTCTCTAGAAAGTTAGTCAAAGTTAGTAGAGAGTTAGTCCAACACAGTCAGCTCAGAATCCCAACAAATAGAGAATAAAACTAGTTAAGTCACAAATGTCTTGAGGGCTTATCCTGACTCACAAGTTGTTGCTTTCAGAACTTAAGAAGCAACAAGTCACTCAAAAGGGACAGCATTGGATGTAGCAGCTTAGAAAAACTACACAGAGCAATTTGTATCCTGGGCATTTCTTAAGAATTTACTTCAGCCGGGCGGTGGTGGCGCACGCCTTTAATCCTAGCACTTGGGAGGCAGAGGCAGGCGGATTTCTGAGTTCGAGGCCAGCCTGGTCTACAGAGCGAGTTCCAGGACAGCCAGGGCTATACAGAGAAACCCTGTCTCGAAAAACCAAAAAAAAAAAAAAAAAAGAATTTACTTCAAATCCCCTACTGAACCCCACTTGTAAACACCCTTCTGGGAAAGAGCACCAACTCTGCTACATGGGGAAACACCCAGCTCACACCAGCCCACTCAGGACTTGCTGCCAAATCAACCATAAGCTCATCTCACTTTGTCATTTCTACTTTATTTACTTACTTCAGCTTTGTGTGATTTTGGAGATGATCTCTCTATGTATGTAGCCCAGGCTGGCCTTGAGCTCAAGATCTTCTTGCCTCAGTCTTCACTACCTGGATTACAAGGCTGAGTCACCATGCTTTGCTCTGAAAGCTCATTTTAAAGATGAGCATTCTGAGCAGGGCACAGCTGTCCACACATCTAACCCTGGCAGTCAAGAAGCTGAGGAGAGAAGGTTGACGGCAAGCGAAGGCCAGCCTGGGTGAGTGAGAGCCTGTCTCAAAAGCATTTGGAAAAAAAAATTTGTAATGTGTAGTTAACTGTCATCTACCATAAAAACTGTCCTGAAACTGTAATGGGAACACAGACATGGCTTCTCTGTACAGTAGTAATCTTGTATTTTTCAGTCTGGGAAAGATGGAGGAGGGGGTTGGAGTAGGGCAATTTCTTGATTTCAAAGAAAACTATACAATGTGCTGAGCCAGGCTATTCCAAAGACCATGCTGATGTGAAAATCAGGTTTCTTTCAAGACCTTGCTTTGAAACTCTATCTAAGCACTTTGCCCAGTCAAGATTTTCTTTCCCAAAGCACTGACTTTCTGGAGGTTGAGTAGTACAGGCTAATGATGAATTAGACAAGCTCCAGAGAATAAAGTCAATGAAGCTAAAGGATAAGTACTAGAAGCTCCTACCATCTGGTCTTTTGCTGGGCTTCCAGCTGAGATGCTTGTTTGCAGGGTGCAGTGTTGACTCTGTCAGAAGCACATTCTGGACTCCATCTGGAGGACCACGCAAGAAATGGGCTAAAATTCCATATAACAGAGGACTATTTCAGGAAGAAGGCAAAACCAAAATCAATTTAATTCCCATAAGTAGGAAAAGCTTAAGACAATCACTTTAAAGGTAAACTCTGACACAGAAAGAGCCATCTAACTTAATAGATTGAAAAAAATGTGGCAAATGTTCACTCAATTTAAAAGTACCAATTAACTTGAGTGAGATTTTTTTAAACCCTCAGAAAACATACTATCACAATTAAAATCATCTAAACTAAAACAAAATTCCAATTAACCTACTGGAATTCTGCTTGTCATCTCCAAGGCCAGCCTGAAACCTTACTAGAATCTAAAACTGGTTCCTCACCCACTGTGCTGTCAAGGTCATGCTCAAAAGCCTTGTGTCTGCCTTCATAGCTTGCTTTGCTGACAGCCAGTTGCAGACTTTAAAGATCTGCTTCCTAAAGTTCACAGATGTTTCTCTTCTTAAAGGGTGCAAGCAATCCCTAGGCCATATGTTTGGTATGCTGTTGACAATGTCAAGTCTCTACCTATGTACTTTGCACATAGTAAATGGCATATGAATTAACAGGAGAGCTGGTTAGTAACTAATATCTACAAGGCTGCTTTGTAGTTTCCTCTTACCCATCACTATATTACCACCAATTTATGACTGAGAAAACCAGAATTCAGTAATGTGCTAGAGTTTCTCAGGAGTAAACAACATTTACACTCATAACCAACTCCTATATGCCCTTTCTTAAAATATGTCACCCAAAGTCCTGTTAGTTGGTCCCTTGACACTGAAGGCTGCTCTACTGACAGCACAGAAGTGTTCTCCCTTCACTTCCAATCTCACCCCTGAAAATCAAGTAAATGCATTTATTTACTTTTGAGATATCTGTTTCCTGCCCAGCTGATATAATGGTTCAACGTATGACACTCCTATCAAGAACAGAGTCTTAACATCTTATGCTTGATTGAGCCTCACTCATTTCTACCAATGGGACATGGTGGCAGGGGGAAATAACTTGCTTTCTTGGATCACTCTCTGGGGGAGGCACAGCCTGTGGACATTCAAGCAGTCCCACACACAGGTACATAGAAGTCTGAAGCAGATCTCATGGCTTCAGTTGAATCTCCAGAAGCCTGAAACCTCCAAAGATATCTGGAGCTACACTCAGGTGAACCCAGTTCCCAATACTCCACACACACAATGAGTTCTGGAGTAATGTGAGGGGCAGGAGCACATGTATGTTACAGCAGCTCCCAGGACAAGGGAAGCACTCCAGGCTCTCCGTGAGATGTCTTAGAAAACCCTCACAACAGACTCCATGCTCTGCTCCTTCCAGTCTGCTTGTTTGAGATTGCTAAAAGCTTTACTTCTGACCTAGGATAGAATCTGCTTCAGATTTAGAAAAATCTACATGTCAGATATCTTAAACTGCTTTAGATGATACATAATTAGCACATTTAACATACAATTTAATAAACAGAAAAGTTTATTTCCAAAAAATAAGTTTTTAAAGGCCATGTTTAAAAAAAGACATACACACACACACACACACACACACACACACACACACATAGAGAGAGAGAGAGAGAGAGAGAGAGAGAGGGAGGGGAGGGGGAAGGGAGGGAGGGAGCGCAAGCGTGCGCTAGGGGTGCTGCTCAGTGGACAAGAACTCACCTAGCATGTGCAAAGCCCCAAGTTCGGATCTCCAGTGCCTCCCTCCCCGCCCCCCCCCCCAACACACACACATTCTTAAGGGCTACAAGAACCTCCCCCACTTTCTGGAAATAAAGCTGGTCACCAGTTTTCCTTTTTAACTTGTTCATCTGCAACAAATGTTTCAGAGGCTACCAAAGGGCTAGAAAAAAAAAATCTAACAGCTACTTGCTCCTACACCTGTCAAATGCAAACTAACTTCTACTTGAATGACCCAATACCTGCTTAGCTACTTCCGTAGTCTGAATAAAAATGGTCCCCTGGGACTCTACTTGAGAGGAATTTAAGAGGTGTGGCCTTGTTGGAAGAAGTATGTCTCTGGGATTGGGCTTTGGGGTTTCAAAAGTCCAAGCTAGTATCAGTGCCCCCCTTTCTCTCTCCCTCCTGCCTGTAGTCCCAGATGGAGATATCTCAGCTACTCTTCCAGCACTATGCTTGCCTGTGTAGTGTCATGCTTCCCACCAAAAAGAGAATGAACTAAACCTCTGGAACTGTAAGCAAGCCTCAATTACATGTTTTCCTTTATAAGTTGCTGTGGTCATGGTGTCTGTTTATAGTAATAGAACACTGACTAAGACAGCTACTCTCAGAATCTCCACACATTTCAAAAACTGTCCAAATATGTAAACCATTACCCACTGTTTTGCTTAACATTTAAATGTAGTGATTATTATACCCATGACCACTAGCTCTGTAAAAGGGTGATAACAGCCCCCTTAAAGATTTTTTACTAAATAAATATGGATACCCCAAGTTAGATGACAAAGGCTCTTTCTTATGGCAAGGTTTCTTGATGTACATGCTCTGTTTATGCACATTATAAATGACCAAGAGGGAATGTGGTTCAATGGCTGTTTGTGAGCAATGCACTCCCCAGTCATTCTCTAGGGACACTACAGAAAACTGCTGCCACATCTCCAGTGTCTACAGCAGTGCCCCACATTGTAGCAAGTGTCAGATAAGTTTTAGCAAAATAGTAAAATGCTGGAAATCCACAACACAAGAATGCAATTAAAAAGGCGAAGATGGCTGGGCAGTGGTGGCGCACGCCTTTAATCCCAGCACTTGGGAGGCAGAGGCAGGCGGATTTCTGAGTTCGAGGCCAGCCTGGTCTACAGAGTGAGTTCCAGGACAGCCAGGGCTACACAGAGAAACCCTGTCTCGAAAAACCAAAAAAAAAAAAAAAAAAGTGGGGGGAATGGGGTCTGCATGGGAAGGGAAGGAAGCAGAGACAGCCTTCAGTAGACACCCTCTCATTTTGTGTAGATAAAAAAAACTGAGACAAAATACAGTGACCCTCAAATAATAGGAACTAAAGTGTTTGAGAAAGAGATGTATATATATATAATACAATCCCTCATATGTGGAAGAAAAAACATACAGCTGTGCTTTATGTGCTTGTGTCTGAATAGTGCAAGGGGAAATGTTCACTGGGTCACCTCTGGGAAGTGAGAGGCATCAGTGGGCAGCAGCTGGGGACAATATCACACTTTTCTATAACTCCTACATTTTTTCGCAGCAAAACACCAATACTTTCATTATGACCCCTCAAAAGTGCTTTCTCCTCACTCAGGCCATTGTTCCCTACCTAAAAGGGATGCCATGTTAATACAGAGGTCAAACACTGTGTTAATACACAGGCAAACAGTCAGCTCACTGGACTCTCTCACACCTAGTGCTTCAAGGCTTTTCTTTCAGAAAGAGCTCCTCAGCTGCCCAGCACAGAGCTAGACAACATCTGGATGCCCAACGCAAATCAATGACAAAGTGCAACAAGAAGCAGATAAATATACAGTGCTACAATAACAGTCTACTGCTGCGCTCAGCACTTATTTGAATCATTTTATTTATTTAAAATGCAGCATAATAGCCATTATGTTCCTTTGTAGTCTGTCTGCTTAGCTAATTGTTAAAATCTGCCGTAGTCTTGTCATATCAGCACAAAGACAAGTAAAGAAAAGAAAACATGAAGCTATAGCACTAAGAAATGCTTTCTTTTCTTCTCCAGGTTACCTGGATTTTATGCAGATAATCAGTTTTCTTGGTAGCTGAAATTCAATGCAGCGACCATAAACTGCTCATAGCCAAGAACTTGTAGATGACTTTCTCCTTCCCAACTCCTACGGGAACATCTAAACATGGCCAAGAAGATAAAAGATGGACCCATACAAGTTGAAGAAGAGTGATCTCAGGGTTCCAGGAGAGGGAATATTTGGTGCAAAGGCAAAGAACCATGAAGCTGTAATTAACTGTGTGCCACTAAGAGGTGGGTCGAGCCCCTGGAGCCTGAAGCAATTCTAAGGATTTGACTTGCTCATGTACACCATGGACATTTATTGAATGTTTTTAAACAATACAGTAGCCACCTTAAAAAGACAGAGGGCAGGATAAAATGAGTTTGAAAAGAGAGTGACTGGAGGAAAACTAGCCAGGTGGCACCTAAATAGTGTGAACAGCATGGCACAGGGCACTGAGACTGGAGAGATAACCAGAGGCAGAATCAACAGCTGGTGAAGGATTGGCAGGGAAAAGAAAGCCTATTGGCTCTGGCTTTAAAACCTGAGCAGCCACAGAAAAGCCTGTGAGGAACGTTGTGAGTCGGCAAAAAGAGCACCCTGGTATTTTGAACACATTGCATTTGGGATGCCACAGACACATGGACCCAACCAAGAAAGTGGTCTGCGCACATCTGCCCCATACAGACCTCCCTAGAGACTCAAGAGTATGGGGGTGGTGTGTGAAAAGAAATGAAAACAGAAGACAGAACCTGTGGAGTGACCGTTTAAATTTAAAGGAGTCAAAGAAGAAAGCAAGACTAAGACTGGGGAACAGTGAAGAACCACAAGAAACATGGGACAGGAAACCGTGGGGAGAAAAGAAGTCAGTATTATAACATGCTGCAAAAACTCAAGACACATACTTGATGCTAGGGACAGGACAGCACTGAAGGAGACTTAGTTAAATGGCATATATAAAAAACAGTTTATATTAAAACCTAATTTTACCACAATAACAAATGAAAAAATTCAATGAACTTTTAGAAGAAAACGGAAGTCTTCAAAGAAGTTTTCAGCAAGGAAAGGTTGCTCCGAGTTGTGCACTCTGGCACTAGGTATAAGCTAATTAATTAATAAGCCAGTTAGGGACTCTGGAAAAATGTAAGAGGCATTAGACACAGGGAAGGAACTAAGAAATGATTAGTGTAAAGGAGGAGAAGGAGCAATTTAATACCCAGACAGCAGAAGAGAAGGGGATGGTAACATGAAAGCAGAAGGCAGACACAACAGGTCTGGCAATGACAAGCTATAAAGCCGTGGTGGGGTAAGGGGAAGCTGATTAGAGGGCCCTTTTCCTCTGTTTAGTGATAAGATCTGAGCTTGTTCTTACATTGAAATGAGGAAAGGAATGAGGAGGAAGAGTTAAATATGAAGAAGAAACAACTCAAAGAACAAAGCTTTAGAAAGAAGAATAAAGATCAAGAGGCCAAGAAGAGTCATTCTTAGAAAGAAGTCAGAGGGGAGGAGCTGGAAGATGTCTCAGCTGTTCTTGAGGACCAGCTCCAATGCCCAGCACCCGAGTGGTCGCTCACAATCACCTGTAACTCCAGCTCCAAGGCCGAGCTCAGAGGGAGTCAGGCATGTATGTAGGGCATAGACATGCATGCAGACAAAACACCTATACACATAAACAAAACATTTTTTTAAGTTTAAAAAAGCCAGTCGTTAGTGGTGTATGCCTTTAGTACCAGCACTCTGGAGGCAGAAGCAAATGGACGTCTGTGAGTTTGAGGGTGAGCTACAACGGAGAAAGAGTTCCAAGACAGCTGGAACTATAAAAAAAATTTTTTTTAAAAAGAAAAAATGTTTAAAAAAGAAAGAAGTAGAGGGCTGGGCCAAGGACACTGCTCAGGGTAAAGGGCTTGTTGCACATACTCAAGGCCCTGGTTCAATTACCACCATAAACTGATTGGGGGGAAGTCCCCAAAGGAAGGAAGAAGGGAGGGAGGAAAAGAAAGGGAGGGAGGCAGGGAAGCAGGTGGTTGGCTAAATGTTCAGTCCTCTGAAGCCACAGCAAGTTCAGCTGCAGCAGAGACCTCAGATATATGGACTTCTTGGATATCATACAATGTGTAACATACAATAAACCTAAATAAGTTCCTGTTGGATTAAAATAAATCATAGCCAGCACTATGTCATTAGGATCTGATGACAACATGTGCAAACCTCTTTTTAAAAACTTCTTACATTGAGTTATCCTTTGATTCTTCAAAGGCATTTAGTTCACGGATGAGAAACTGTCTGTCCAATGGAACTACAGGTTGACCAGATTCTGGAGGGAAAAATTCAGGAAAACACTGAGTCTATTAATCTAAAAGTCAAATTCAATTTTGATCATAACCATACCTCCCAGGTAGGCACATTTCTCAGATTTTGGAAGAATGCTGATAGCACATTCAAGACAGATCTAATATACACATGAGTTTGATGTCAACATATACCCAAACAATTAAATGTGGAGCTTAATTATAGCTTAACACATACTTAGTTTTTATGTCCCTAATTTGTGATTGGTAATATGGTTTCTGCATCTAAAACTACAATGATGAACTTCAGTATGTTTTCTGAGACGTATATAGGTTATAAACATACTAACTATATATAATACTAAATAACTCATTTAAAAAAATATATCCATTTAGGGTTGGTGAGATGACTTAGAGGTTAAGAGGCTGCTCCTCCAGAGGTCCCAAGTTCAATTCCCAGCAACCACATGATGGCTCACGACCATCTACAGAGGGATCTGATGCTCAATTCTGGAATGCAAGTGTAAATGCAGATAGAGCACTCATAATTAAAAAGAAATTCTTTTAGTTGTGCCATAGTGACTCATGATCACAGCTTTAATTCCAGCACTTGGGAAGCAGAGGCATGTGGATCTCTATGAGTCTGAGGCTAGCCTGATCTACAGAGCAAGTTCCAGGACAGCCATGGCTACACAAAGAAACCTTGTCTCAATCAATCAATCACGATAGTAATTCTAAGATTAAAATTATATTTTTAGACTGAGTCTCACTCTAGCCCAGACTTGCTTCAAAATTCACTATGTGTCCTAGACAGACCTTCAACTTGCAGTGATTATTCTGACCTTACTTCCCAAGTGCTATACATGGGAGCTACCATCTTCCTGGTGAAAAGGTAAAATGCTAGAGCCAGCTGAAAGCAGTAGTAGGTTATCACCTGAAGGGAAGCATTCACTTCCCAGACAATATGGCGAAATAAAATGAGATTCACAAAACCTTTCCTATAAATGTTTTGAGGATCTGATTCATGGCTATCAGAAAGTATAAACAACCAAAATGCCTCTGAAAGCTGATTAAGCGGCACAGCGACAGCACCTCCCTATCCACAGGCAGAAAGTCAACATGTCCCAACCTCCGGTGCTTATTTGTTTGGTTTTGCAAGGCTTTACACAGGGTTTCTCTGTGTAGCCCTGGCTGTCCTTCAACTCACTATGTAGACCAGGCTGGCCTTGAACTCAGTGATCCGTCTGCTTCTGACTCCCAAATGCTGGGATTAAAGGCATGTGCCATCACCACCCCACCCTCTAGTGCATATTATTAGGTAAAATGAGGCAAGCATCAAAAGGCAACTTCTTTAGGCTTGCATATATATGGCATTCTGAAAAAGGCAAACCTGATGAATAGGAACTCAGTCATGTCCCATCAGCTATAAAAAACTGAGAGAAACAGACAGTGATACTATCTTTAGAGATCCTTCAACACGGCAGAATCATTATCCTTTATGAGAATGTATGCTTAATATCACATGCAGAACTTTGTCTTATTTCAGCTCCCAAAAAAGCCTCCAGATAATAAATAATAAAGATAATAAAGAATTGCAATACAGCCAGTGGCTGGGCGGGGAGACAGGGCAGGACTTTTAGATTGCTCCAGCAAGAGACTGAGAGGTGGGTGGGGAGAATCACCATGACTCGGAGGGAAAGGGGTTAGATTTAGGAGCTGCAAGAGAAAAACCATCCAGCAATGTAGGTGGAAAGGGATGCAAGGGATGCAGGCCCTATGGGGCGGGCTCCCCAGAGGGTAACAGAGTAGCAGAGACGAAATATAGATTTTAAAAAATGTTAACTCAGGGGAGTGTGTGCTTGTCCTGGGGAGGTTTAGAAGTGCCCAGCCATTGAGCTTGTGTGTGTGTA
This sequence comes from Tokudaia tokunoshimensis, assembly GCA_036184795.1. NCBI lineage: Eukaryota > Metazoa > Chordata > Mammalia > Rodentia > Muridae > Tokudaia > Tokudaia tokunoshimensis. The sequence goes on from BTHU01000010.1 coordinate 105,060,707, forward strand.
TGTGGTATATGGTATGTATGTACGTATGTGTGCATATATATATATATATATACATATATATATATATATAGAAGAGAGAGAGAGAGAAGAGAAGAGAAGAGAGAGAGAGTGTGTGTGTGTGTGTGGTGTATGTGTGTGTATATGTGTATGTATATATATATATACATAGAGAGAGAGAGAGAGAGAGGAGAGAGAGAGAGTGTGTGTGTGTGGTCTTTCATTTATGTGTGTGTGTGTGTGTGTGTGTGTGTGTGGTGTGTGTGTGGTGTGTGTGTGGTGTGTGTGTGGTGTGTGTGTGTGTGGTCTTTCATTTGTGAATCCAGAGAGCTCTTGGGCCAAAGTGCTCCCACCACTACAGAGAACCTGCAGTAGAAGGCCCTAGCTCTTTCACCAACAGCATAAAGCTTACCAGAACTTGTTCATTCTATGACAAGAGCCCATGGGATAGTAAGAGTTCAGTCACCTGCATGACACAGTAATGAAACTACATATTCAGGCTAAATGCTTTCTAAGAATTAGAAAAGAAAAAGGAGATCTTTTCACCAGTGATGAATAACCGCTTACCTGCTATGAGGACAGAGGCTGTGTATTTATATTTATTGAATTCCAAATACTCCCTAATTAATTCATTAATTAGAAGGTTCTCATGAGACAAGGATGGTCGGGGTTCACGATCATCATCCAGGGCATTGAAAACTTCAGCACGGATCCTTGCTTTTAAATGTCCTAACACTCCCCTTCTTTCCAAGGTGTCCTTTAAAACTGTTAAATAAACATAAAATATAAATGCTTCTGTTAGAGTATAAGTGTTGATATTTCAGGTATGTGCTAAAGAATAATGTTTAAAAGGAGACTGACACAAATATAGCGCTTGATTCAAAGAGTCAAGTTAAACAATGACATCAGGAATGACCCAATCAATATATTTGTGCAAATTCAAGTTTATCAATGCTGTATCTTTAGTTAGGGACTACGATTAACATTCCTATAATCCCAGTATTTGGGAGGCTGGGAAGTCTGAACAGCTTGGGCCTCATACCTAGGCTGTATCCCAAGCTAACTTTAAACTTCTTATGTAGACTGAACATGACCCTGAACTTCTGATCCTCCTGCTTCTATCTCACAAGTAGGCTGTGATGGGATTATAGGTATTCACTACCACTCGCAATGCCTATGTTGCTGGGGATTGAACCCAGGGCCTCATGCATGACAGGCAAGCTACATCCCTAGCCCAACAGTAGGATTTTGAAATATCCAGCCTGGTTAGAAATGTAGCACAAGGAGCTGAAAAAATGACTTAGTAAGAAATGTATATTGTTCTTGCAGAGCACCTCAGTTTGCTTCCTGGCACCTACACGGGCAGCTCACAACAATCTATAACTCCAGGGGAACTCCGGACCCTCTTCTGACCTCCTCTTGTACACATGTATGTATGTATACGTGTACACGTGTACACACACACACACACACACACACACACACTGGCTGAGAGGGGGAGGCAGAGAGATAGAAACAAACACAAAAATAAATCTTAAAAAAAAAAGAGATGTAATAAGACTCTAATAAGAGACTATACCACTGCTTACTTACAGAAGGAGTATGCATGTCAAATGTGACCTTATGTCTTGAAAAGGTACACTGTGACAAACATCAGAAGTTGAGATAATGGACTTTTTTAAGTATACAGACTTAGTATAGAAGTTGGAATTGGGTTGAGCTGTCATCATCCCTTAACAGTAATATGGAACCTTCCTTTTTTCAAATAGTCTTTTTGGCTAAACAGCAATTTTAGAAAATCAACATAATATCTAGAATACAGTAAGAACTCACTAAATGTAACATATTTATAATATAGTACCTTACATTATTGATGAAAAACGTAGTTTAACAGTGCACTTTGCTCTGCCAATGGCAAAGGCATTAATATGTCACAATAATTAAAATCCATAAAGCAGTTCGGATACATTTCGGTACATATAACAAAGTTTCTAATCTTTGGTAAATAACAATAATCCTTGGCCATGTGATTGAGGATATACACTCTTAGACTTCATTTTTTTCTCCTTTATTTCTAAAGGATTCCTTCAATCTTTTCACAGGTATACTAGTTGTCAACCAATTATTTTGTAACAGGTCCATAAAAGGAAAGCTTTATCTTCCTTAGGATAATAACACAACCCCTGTTCTCTAGATCCACTTTGGAAATTAAGGGAGAGATTCTTTTCTACTGGCAAGCATCCTGTCCCAATTACTCTGAAGTACACTCAGTACAACCTCAAACTTAGCAGAAAATGTAAAGTAATGATGCTGGATTTGGGAAATGTAGCATGTCCTTCATACTTGGTGGCAGATTCCTAACCTGTGCCTCAGTTGCCTTCTCCGAGGTAACGAACCCTACCTGTTAAAGAAAGATCTAGGTGAAATGGAAACTTTTTTTAAACCAGTAAAAGCCCATAAAATGTAAGATCATTGATTAGGAAACAAGTTTTAATTACTTTTCTCTTGAAAACAAAGCACATCAAGAACCAGAGAATTCAGAAAAACATATATGAGGAGGTCCCCCTAAATTTGAAGGGATAACCCCTGAGCTCTTTATCAGTTTACTACTTGTAGTCTTATACTTACAATGCTATTATTATAAAAACGTCTTCAGGAATTGGTCTTAATCCGACTTACTTTCTATAGAATTCCATAGAATCCTATGCAAAGTTTATACAATATACATGTACTATACATGTACTGCCACCCCCAGAACAACTCGTTGACTCATGTGAAGTCCCTCCTGGGACTGAGGTATGTCTGCTTTAGAATGCTCACCAACACAGTGTACCCAATACATATGCAGTCAACAGTTACTAAATCTTAGTCTCCAAACTATTCTACTTGGTTCTCTCCAGATTTCCATTACCATTGGCTTAGTTTCTGAATTCTTTGAAACTCGGAACTGGTTTTATTCTACAGGAAACAGAATGGCATGATTAAGACCTGGTGCACTACTGCACCTTATGGGGTTTCCACAGGAGTCTATTTCTATCCAAATTATCTTGGATGAAATATTCCACCTCTCAGCACCTCATGTATGAAATGGGCAAGGTGTTATTACACAGAATCAAGTATTTGTTGGATGAGTTGTGAAGTGTCTGATAAAATCACATACTGAACTTTAACTTCAATTACAACTCAAACATTAACTCTAATTACTATTCAGAGTTAACAGTATGCACGTGCTATTGATGTCTACTTGTTTTTGTAGTCCTGATGATGGAACATGCATGCACCCTGCACACGACTATTTTAGAAAAACTCTTCCAAAAAATCCTGAGGAGCCACTAGGATGGACAACTCTGTCTCAGGTTTCTCCCAAAGGACAAGGGGGACCTATCACGTTGTTGTTCGGAAGAGCTAGCCGCGCAAATCATTGAGAAGTGTGTCCGTCACCAAATCGTGGCTGTGGTGCTGTCATGGTCAGCTCGGAACGCAGGCCTTTGGGCGCTGTCGGCTCAGCAGGGTTCTGAGAGATACCCAGAGGTCCTGAGAGGACAGATAACAGTCCCTCCAGCTCGAAGTCTGGCCCTAACATAGCGCATGCGCAAAGGCCGTCCCTGTCGGCCCCTGACACCCTAGAATGACTCCGGGAAAAGACGGGCCGGTGTCCCGCGCGCTCTCCTTCCGTCCCATCCCTATCACATACGGAAGGCCCGACGCTTCCCGCAAGTGAGCATCCCCTCAATGCACTCACCAGCTTTCAGTTCAGTAACAGTCGCCATTTTTCAACGGCCGCTGGTGCCACGCCTCTCCAGCGCGTACGCGCAGCTCTGCGGCGCGGTCTCCAACCAATAGGCTCTCCCCATGCTCTGCCAGACCGCGGCTGTGCCTGCGCTCCAGTGATTGGCGAGCCGCCACAAGAGGCTCCACCAATCAGCGACCGTGTGAGGCGGGCTATGATGCAGGAAGGAGTGGAGCCGGAGCCAAATCTGTTCCCCACTGGTTTGCCTGTTGTCGCCGCTGAAGTCCTAGAGGTCCAGGTGCTGACGGCTCACTTCACCTCAGCTTGGCAGGCTTTGTGGACGGTTGCGTGTGTTCAGCCCGAGTCCCAGACTCAACGCAGCGTCAGAATTGCCTAGAAGACTGCTTAGAACAGACTTCTGACCCACCGTTGGGGCTTTTTCTGAGGCGAGGACCAAGAGTTGGTTTTTCTGTCAAGTTCCAGAATGCTGTGGATGGATGCTGTTAGTCTGAGAAATACCACCTTTAAAAGTCATCTTACACGGCACCCACTCTAAGGTGAACACTAGGAAGTCTTTACACGCCTCAGGTCAATGATGCCCGTTTTACAGAGGAGGAACTTGAATTTTCTAAAGGCAGATCACCGGCAAATGGTGGAGGGGGTGATATCATAAACCCAGGCCGGTGTCTCTTCAAAGCCTGCTGTCTACACTGGGGTTAACACCGAGTACATTTGGAATCCTCGAGTTATTTGTGGAAATAGCTGATAAAAGATTAAGAAGAGAACATGGGAATAATACATTGAAGATTATGTGAGGCAGTATAATGGCAGTTGGCTCTCCAGAGAGGCTAAGACACTGGACCCTTAAAATTCTGGACAGCCCAGTAGTAGAAGTCTATGAGTGGATGCCAGTGAGCATGTTTTCGAGGAAGTGAACTATAAGAAAAAGAAAGTATAGACTTTAAAAAAAAATCATTGGGTTTTTTGTTCTGTTTTGCTTTGCCTCATCGTGTAATCCATGCTGTCTGGGCATTCACTCTGTAGCTCAGGCTGGCATTGAACTAACAACAGTCTTCCTGCCTTAGTCTCAAAGTGATGAGTGCCGCTATACTGGCACAACTTGTTTTTGTTTTTAAATGTGCCTCAGGAAGATGATGTATGTTCTTCCTAAGGTTAACTTTGTTTGTTTTAAGTTTTTTCTGAAGTGCATAGGGTAGTTTTGAATTAGCCCTCCTTTCTTTAGCCTCCCAAGTGCTGCAAGGATAGGACTAACTACATCACCATACTTGGCTCCTAAGATATTTTTCTTTTCTTTTCTTCTCTTTCGGCTTTTTGAGACAGGGTTTCTCTGTGTAGCCCTGGCTGTCCTGGAACTCACTCTGTAGACCAGGCTGGCCTTGAACTCAAAAATCCGCCTGCCTCTGCCTCCCAAGTGCTGGGATTAAAGGTGTGTGCCACCACTGCCCGGCTTCCTGAGATATTTCTTAAAGTGAGTAGCAATTTTAAAAAAGTTTGAAATCCACTTAGAGGATTAGCTCAATGAATAAAATTCTTGCTGCATAAGTTTGAAGACCTGAGTAACCTTAGAAACCTGTTCTGTAACATTAGCATGGTCTTATTCAGTTAGGCTTTCCTATTTTGTGAAACCATGGTGCCTGAATACTTGGTCAGTAGCTCAGAAAATTAGAAGGATTAACCAAATTCTGCAGGTGAGAACAGCACTATTGAATATACTGATGAGGAATTCCAGAGAGGCAAAGCAGAATATGATTGATTATTCTCACTGTGCTCACCAAAAATAGATACATAGCAGTCATCTCAAAGTTTCCCTTAAAAGCGTGGTTTTCCTGGATGTATAGCATATCTACAGGATCAGTTACTCTGTATGCTGACAAGAGGATTGCTTGGGCCAGGAACTCAGTCACTCAGAGCAATCGTGGTGGTGTTTGCTATGGGCATGACATGATTATCACCATCATGAAGCAGAGTGCTATGGTGATTTATAGAAGACTGCAGCCATAGCAACAAAAGAAACAGTTATACCAGCTCCAGTTACAGTGACTCTTGGAAATATATACAATATATTTAATATAAAATATATCAAAGGTTAAAAAAAATGAGAGAGGTGTGGGCGTATGCAGTGGTGCACCTGCCTTGAATCATCCATGTTCTTGTGAAGAATCCTAAACTCATTTACTCACCAAGCTGGTCTCAATAAAATCTTTCTTTGGTCTTCTTCGCTATTTGGGACAGATATATCAATATCAGCGCAGGGACTGGGTTAGTGAATTATACTAAATCACATCAGAAGCATCTTCTTTGCCAAGGACCAGTCTCAGTTTGGAGAGGGGTTCTGAGAGAAGGGGTGTCTGGGAACAGCAAAAAGAACAACTCAAAATCAAACCATGGATCAAAGCTGAAGACCTGTGTTCTGCTTGATACATCTTTTCCAGTCTGCTTCTCTCTATGTTCTGCTTTCTCTCTGGAGATCTGTCTATATTCTCCTTGCTTGCTATTCTAAGAGATCTCTCTGTCCATGTCCTGGTTGCTTGTGTGTGTGTGTGTGTGTGTGTGTGTGTGTGTGTGTTCTCCAAGCAGTTCTCTCTATCCTAAATAATTCTCTAGATAGCTCATCTCTGCAGAACACAGGTCCAGTCTTTTATTTTACATATCAATACAGTCATTTATTATTGATTATCTTACGAATCAGCATCCTGTTACTCCAGCCCTTTGATTCTTAGGAGACAGCAAGCTTACTTTTTTTCCCTTAATATTGCAAAACAATTCAGAGATCTGTCTGTCTTTGTTAAGCACAGAAGACAAGCTAGTTGGGTGTGATCCTGCCCTGAGATTACCATTTCTACCATGCCTGAGCCTAACTTCATTCTGTCCTAGGCTGATCCTAAACTCAGGAATCTTTCAGCATTTGTATCTGCCTGTCTTTGTATCTTTTTGATAAGCTAGCTCATAGTGTAGCTACTTCTGTTCCTTTAGATTCGTGAAGCCCCTCATATAATTCATATTGTATCTTTTTTTTTTTTTGCATAGTTGAGAAATTTTTTTTCCTTTTTTTTTTTTTTTTGGTTTTTCGAGGCAGGGTTTCTCTGTGTAGCCCTGGCTGTTCTGGAACTCACTTTGTAGACCAGGCTGGCCTCGAATTCAGAAATCCGCCTGCCTCTGCCTCCCAAGTGCTGGGGTTAAAGGCGTGCACCACCACCGCCCGGCATAGTTGAGAAATTATATATTTTCGAACTCATGTAGTTAGAGCTCTTTCCCTCAACCTTAGGGACTGTTCTGACATATTTACTATTTCGCCAAGACATAGCCACACCCCTGACTCTTGGATGTGTGCTGTTTTTAATTATCATGGAGTCAATAACAGGGAGGACATTCTTCCAAAGGAAAGAGTCCTTCACTGATAGTAGGTTCAGAAAATATGTTCATTATTACACAAAGAAGCCTTATGCCCACAGCAGCCATCAGTGGAGGCTCACACCAAGATCCTGGCCCAGGGGCAGGAACTATGTCACTCTGTCCCAACCAGGGCCACGCTGGGCTCAGCGCTGCTTCTTCTGAAAATATACACAGGAAAACATAAGAACTTTTTCTGGAGGAGGACTGAGTGACTTAAGGGTCAATTGTCAGAATAGAGTTACTTGGTCCACCAACACATTTTGATTTCCTTGGGTTGAGGGGGTGAGGTTTCTTGTATTTCAAGATCTCAGGCTGGCCTGAAACTTACTATGTAGCCGAGGATGACCTTGAATTTTTGCCTCTGCCCCCATTCCCTAGTGTTGAGTCAATTTATATTTTTAAAACTTAGTATTTATATGTGTGCACATGATGTGAGTGGTTCTCAACCTTCCTAATGCTGTGACCCTTTAGTACAGTTCCTCATGTGGTGAAACCAACTATAAAATTATTTAGTTGCTACTTCATAACTGCAACTATACTACTGTGATGAATTATAATGTAAATATCTGAGCTGCGGGATATGATATGGTGACCTCCAAAGGGGTTGCAACCCACAGTCTGAGAACCACTGGTATGCCATGGTGAATATGTGGAAATCAGAGGACAACTTTGTGTAGTCAGTTGTCTCCTTCTACCTTTACATAGTTCTGGGGATCACACTCAAATCTCTAGGATTGTGTATCAACTGCCTTTAGCCATGACTGACATTTTTAACTAATCACCAGCACTGCCTAGATAGAGATCTAGCAGGAGATGCCATGAAACAATGTGTTGAGGTTTTGTCTTTTGCTAGCTATTGCAATGCTATGTGCGGGCCCCCAAGTCCTAGGGTCTGCACATAGTCCATGTGACCCTGCCCCCAAATTATTTCTGATTGGTAATAAAGATGCCAACAGCCAATAGCTAGGCAGAAGAGACATGGTGAGGGGTTAGGTTTCGAGGGCTTGGGGGGCGGGGAGAGAAGGACCATAAGTAAGAAGAAAGTGCAGGAGAGGAGAAAGGAGGTTAACGGTTAAGAGGTTAAAGGTTAAGAGTCAAGAGAGCGTGGCCCTAAGGGCTGCCCAACTGGAGCTAAGAGTAGCCCAGATGGAATATAGTAAATAGTAAAAACTCAGGGCTATCAACAGGAAAGTAAATTCTAATAGCATGGAGGGTAGGCAGCTGTCCAACTATTGTGCTGTTTAGGGCTTATTGTAAATAGAAAGGCTGTGAATATGTCTATCATCTGGGAACTCAATAACCAAAAGTAGGGCAGAAACTCCAGGCCAGGATTGTAATAATTTCCACAACAACAATGCTTCTTCTGTTTGCCAAGATCGTCTCTTACTCCTTGTCCTCTCAGGGGTCCTCTCAGCTATGTGTACACTGGTTTCTGAAAAGAGGAGCATGCTAAATCATCCCTTGATCAATGATTGGTAGGAGCCAGAGAATGATCCATATCTGCGATGGACCTACTCAAGGCATACTCTATTCCACATAGTCCTCAGGGGATTCCTTTTTTTTTTTTTTTTTTTTTTTGGTTTTTTTGGTTTTTTGAGACTGGGTCTCTCTGTGTAGCCCTGGCTGTCCTGGAACTCACTCTGTAGACCAGGCTGGCCTCGAACTCAGAAATCCACCTGTCTCTGCTTCCCAAGTGCTGGGATTAAAGGCGTTGCCCGACCTTTCCCCCCCCCTCAGGAGATTCCAATGAGAACCAAATGGTATCCCCAGCTTCTGTTAAGTTTGCCAACTTCCTCATTCTCCCTCCATAGTCCCCTTACTCTAGTTCCCTGAAACTCTTCCTCAAACAAACAAGTTACATGAAATCCTATTGTCAGGTTTTGTTCTTTAGGTTAGACTAAGCTTGGACAATCGCATTCACATACAGTGTCCAACTTCATCCACTAGAGAGGATCCTTACAGACAGCAACAGTCAAGGACACTAAAATATCGTATATAAAATGGCATAGCATTTACATAAAACCTACACACATCTTCAGATACTTTTCATGGGTATGGAACTTCGTGGGGCAGAGGTACATATTCTCATAAGTAAAAGTGCACTTGTATGCCTGTGGAGGACTGAGGTCACTTTCAGGAGTCATTCCTCGGGAAATATCCAACTTGTTTGTTGAGACAGAGTCTGTCACTGGCCTGGAACTTGCCATCTGGCTAACAAATCCAGGAGTCCAACTGTCTCAGTCTCCCCAGTTCTGGGCTTACTGGGTTTTTTACTGGATGCTGGGGCTGGAACTGCAGTCCTCATGCTTATGGAGTTCGTACTTTACCACTGAGTTATCACCATAGCACTATCTAATCTTTCAACATTGCTATATGACACTACCATCTATAGAGTGTCAGGTCACAATCAACTATCCCAGCATGCCTGAGGCCTGTGGGTCCTAGGTTGGACATGCCTACTTTAAGGCATCCTTACATGATTTTTAATACTCAGTATAGTATTGATGACATGTAAATAAGCCCCCTCCCCAGTGTGTATGTGTGTGTGTCTGTGAGAAAGAGACAGAGACAGAGAGATGTATGTGCACATGGATGCTGATACCCAAGGAGGCCATAAGAGGGCATTATATCCTGGGGAACTAGGATTACAGGTGATCGTTAGCCACCTGACGTAGGTGCTACGAGCCAAACTCTGGTCTTTTGCAAGAGCAGTATCAGCTCTTCTCATTGAGCCATCTCTCTTGTCCCATAAATAGTTATTATACTATATTGTCTAGGGAATGAGTCTTTACATGTTGATATTAGATATTGTATTTTCCAGTATTTTCAATAATTGTTTGAATCCATGGATATTAACTGCAGATATGTATGAGCAAATGCTTTCACAGTACACCAGCTTTATTCCATCTAAGGCAGGACAGGGGTAGTTTGGTTAAAGTCAAACTGCTGTGTGACTCCTTAATACTGTTATTATGATCTTTGAACACTAGTAGAAGATAATGTCTACTGATACTGTCAGGTGGAAGAAGTAACAGTGAATTACATGGAACCTTAGTCTACTAGCTATCTGGGAACTTTAGGATGAGTTTCTAAGCTTTTGCTTTATTTTCATGCCATAGCCTAAGCCATCAGCTTTATGCTTATATGTATAAAACTGTGTGCCACAACATTCCAAGCAAGGGGAAGAAGCTCCATTTATGTGGGACTGATGTGTCTATGAGTGTGACAGCTTACTTCAATGTCAACAGATGTTATTGACACTCATTTCTGGAAAAAGCCAAACCAAGAGTTGAGAGGCTCCAACAAAACTCAGACAGATCAAGTGCTTTGTCTGGCACTTTAAGATGTTTGCTGACTCCTACATTCTGATTCTATGGATTTTCTAGGAAAGATGCAATAATTAGCTCAGCAATTATTATTATTTTTTAACAATAAGACAGAAACAATAAAAAGAGCAACTGTAAGAACTCCAGAGAGCCTTGGCTTTCCCGGGACCCCCTGAGTAAACAAGACAGAGCAGAAAATTGATGCAAAAAAACAAGAGGAATTTATTAGTCCTGCACCCGAAGGAGAAATGGCGGACGCACCCCCCAAAACCTGTTTGATCAATCTTTATACAGTTTGTCCTGTGGAATGTGTTTACCTGCTCCAGACCTCCTCCAACCCTAGGGTCACTCCTCTGCAGCCACCTGAGGATGGCTCCTGAACCCCTTAGCTAACGCCCTGCCAGTTCCCAAACCTCAGATGCTTCAGTCCCTTATGTAAACTATCCTAGTATTTGCATGTAGCCAACACACATCCTAATGCACACACATATGATCTCTAAATAGCTCTCTTCACAACCAAATATGGATTGGGGCCCCCTCTGGTGTGCACTCCTTCCTAATCCTTAATGCAGCTGAGTGGTGAACAGCCATGAAGAAAGAGGGGAGAGATTGGAGGTGTGATGACTAAGTCAGTGCTTGACTCCAAGGCCACTGACCACACCTAAACTAGTCTTTTGCTTTTCCTAGATCTTTTCCTTTCCGCTATATCTCCCTCTTCACTTCCTTCCCCTCCTCTCTCTTTTAATCCTTGTCTTTCTTTTTCTTCTCTTCCCTTTCTCTCTTCATCCGTCTCTTCCTGTCTCCTTCCTTCCCTCACATTCTTCCCTCTTCCTCTCTCTCCCAAATTTTCTTCTATATCTACCTCTTCCACATAATAATCCCTCCCTTTCCCTTCTTTCCCTTCTTGGTACAGCCCTTTGTCTAGATAGTTTTTTTAGTTCTAGTTCATGGCCACTCAGTCATCTCTTCCTAAACCTTCTGGGGCGAGAGTGGACTCCTCCTCTATTTTGGGAGTGAGTAGGGTCAAGAATGGGGAAAGGCACAAATTAAAAGAAACTTTCCAAGTAGATATACATCACACTGGCCCACTCCTAATGCCAAGGTTATATCAGCTTTTTAGGGACAAGACTTCTCCATGCCTGGTCCTTCTTGGAGTCAGTTGGAGCTTGGGTTAGTCATGTAGGATTCCCTTAACATGGAGTTTCCCAAGGATGGTGGAGGCTGTGTTGAGGATGCTTAGACCACTTTTCTCCTTACCTGCAGTGTTGATTGCAAGAGTCCTCCCTCAAGTCTCAAGCACACATGAGCCCCCTCTGGAAATTCCCAAGGAATCTGGCACTCTAGTCCAGTGACAAGTCAGCTTCCTCTGATCCCAGATCTGGCTCTACTCCCCGAGGTATGCCAGGTGACTCATGGATCAGTCATGTCACAGTAGAGGGTGTCTTGCACTGTACCTGGAACCAACAGAAAGGCTGAACTCACCAGCATCTTGCTATGGAAGACTGCCTGGGTAGTGCTGCCTGCTAACTCTGTCCTCTACAGCAGGCACCCAGGCCAGCTACATTAAGTGACAGAAAACCCTGACTATCACACCTGCGTCTTTGAGTGTAGATATTTGCAGAATGATCGACTGAATTCTCACAAGGCACTTCACCCCATAGATAAAATATTTATAGACTATGAAGTCACTGACTCAAAGCAATCAGAACACTAAGGAGAGCTGACATTTACATTCAAATTTTAATGAGCCTAAAGGCCAGTTCACTACAATGAGACCATGGAATTCACAAGGAAACAACATTTAAATGTTGTCAAGAAGGAAGTTTTAGAGTGCAATTCAGTTTTGTTCTGCTTAGTTATTTGATTTTATTCGTTTGTTTTTAAATGCGGATATTTATGTTAGTCTGTTAGAGCGAACAAAATGGGTCTTCCTGGTGAAATGATGCCTTGTGCCTCTTCCGCCATCTAGCCATTTTGATAGGTGAGCAAGAAATTTATTTAAAGCCATGTTTACCAAGTGATTTAGAGATTAAGAAATTCTTGTGGTAATTCTTGCTGAAATGCAAGCTGTTAGAGGAAAACAGAACAACAAAGCTGTGGGCTGGGCTCAAAGGAGTTTAACATACTTTCACCAAGACTTAGTGCTTTCCTTCCAGGAGAGGTGCTGCTAGGAAAGGCTGGAGAGAGCTGGAAAATCCTCCTGTAGGTGGAAATTTACAACTACGGGCAGCAGCTTTTGGAAATAGGAATTTCTTTGAACACAAGCCAAGGCAACTTGTGCAAACATGGCTGGGGAGATGACTGTATAGGTAAAGTGCTTGCTAATTCAAAAGCATCAGCCAGAATTCTGAGGATTTCACATATTCATTCATTCATTCATTCATTCATTCATTTATTGGTTTTTGTTTTTGTTTTTTCGAGACAGGGTTTCTCTGTGTCGCCCTGGTTGTCCTGGAACTCACTCTGTAGACCAGACTGACCTTGAACTCAGAAATCCGCCTGCCTCTGCCTCCCAAGTGCTAGGATTAAAGGCATGCACCACAACTGCCCAGCACTTTTTTATTTTAAATTGGATATTTTATTTCTTTTTATTATTAGATATATTCTTCATTTACATTTCAAATGTTGTCCCCTTTACTGCTCCCCCCCAAAGTCTCATAACCCATCTCCCCTCTCCCTGTTGCCCAATCAACCCCCTCCCGCTTCCCTGTCCAGCATTCCCCCACACTGCAACATCGAGCCTTTCCAGGACCAAGGGCCTCTCCTCGCTTTGATGTCCAACAAGGCCATCCTCTGCTGCATATGCATCTGGAGCCATGGGTAACTCCATGTGTACTCTTTGGTTGATGGTTTTGTCCCTGGGAGCTCTGGGGGTACTGGGTGGCTCATATTGTTGTTCCTCCTATGGCGCTGCAAAGCCCCTCAGCTCTTTGGTTCCTTTCTCCAGCTCCCCCATTGGGGACCCTGTCCTCAGTTCAATGGTTGGCTGAGAGTGTCCCCCTCTGTATTTGTCATGCACTAGGAGAGCCTCCCAGGTGATAGCTATATCTGGCTCTGGTCAGCAAGTAATTGTGGGCATCAATAATAGTGTCTGGGTTTCATGACTGTATATGGGATGGATCCCCAGGTGGGGTAGTCTCTGGATGGTCTTTCCCTCAGTCTCTGCTCCACACTTTGTCTTTGTATCTCCTTCTGTGGGAATTTTATTCCCCCTTCTAAGAAGGACCAGAGTATCCATACTTTGTTCTTCCTTCTTGAGCATCATTTGATATGTGAATTGTGTCTTGGGTATTCCAAGCTTCTGGGCTAATATCTACTATCAGTGAGTGCATACCATGTGTGTTCTTTTGTGATTGGGTTACCTCACTCAGGATGATATTTTCCAGTTCCACGCATTTACCCAAGAATTTCATGAATTCATTGTTTTTAATAACTGAGTAGTATTCCATTGTGTAAATGTACCACATTTTCTGTATCCATTCCTCCGTTGATGGACATCTGGGTTCTTTCCAGCTTCTGGTTATTATAAATAAGGCTGCTATGAACATAGTGAAGCATGTGTCCTTCTTACATGTTGGAGAATCTTCTGGGTATATGCCCAGGAGTGGTATAACTGGGTCCTCCGGTAGTATTATGCCCAATTTTCTGAGGAACCACCAAACTGATTTCTAGAGTGGTTACACCAGCTTGCAATCCCACCAGCAGTGGAGGAGTGTTCCTCTTTCTCCACATCCTCACCAATACCTGCTGTCTCCTGAGTTTTTGATCTTAGCCATTCTGACTGGTGTAAGGTGAAATCGCAGGGTTGTTTTGATTTGCATTTCCCTGATGACTAAGGATGTTGAACATTTCTTTAGGTGCTTCTCAGCTATTCAATATCCCTCAGGTGAAAGTTCTTTGTTTACCTCTGTACCCCATTTTTTAATAGGGTTATTTGATTCTCTGGAGTCTTAACTTGTTGAGTTCTTTGTATATATTGGATATTAGACCTCTGTCAGATGTAGGGTTGATAAAGATCTTTTCCCAATTTGTTGGTTGCCTTTATGTCATATTGACAGTGTCTTTTGCCTTACAGAAACTTTGTAATTTTATGAGGTCCCATTTGTCAATTCTTGATCTTAGAGCATAAGCTATTAGCGTTCTGTTCAAGAAATTTTCCCTTATGTCCATGTGCTCAAGGCTCTTCCCCAGTTTCTTTTCTATTAGTTTCAGTGTGTCTGGTTTTATGTGGAGGTCCTTGATCCACTTGGACTTGAGCTTTGTACAAGCCGATAAGAATGAATTAATTTGCGTTCTTCTGCATGCTAACTGCCAGTTGAGCCAGCACCATTTGTTACAAAGGCTATCTTTTTTCCACTGGACGGTTTTGGCTCCTTTGTCAAAGATCAAGTGACCATAGGTGTGTGGGTTCATTTCTGGGTCTTCAATTCTATTCCATTGATCTACCTGCCTGTCACTGTACCAATACCATGCAGTTTTTAACACTATTGCTCTGTAGTCTGCTTGAGGTCTGGGATACTGATTCCACCAGAAGTTCTTTTACTGCTGAGAATAGTTTTAGCTATCCTGGGTTTTTTGTTATTCCAGACGAATTTGAGAATTGCTTTTTCTAACTCTATGAAGAATTGATTTGGGATTTTGATGGGGATTGCATTGAATTTGTATATTGCTTTTGGCAAGATGGCCATTTTTACAATATTAATCCTGCCAATTCACAAGCATGGGAGATCTTTCCATCTTCTGAGATCTTCTTCAATTTCTTTCTTCAGAGACTTGAAGTTCTTGTTATACAGATCTTTGACTTGTTTGGTTAGAGTCACACCAAGATACATTATCTTGTTTGTGACTATGGTGAAGGGTGTCATTTCTATAATTTCTTTCTCAGTCTGTTTATCCTTTGAGTATAGGAAAGCCACTGATTTCTTTGAGTTAATTTTATATCTGGCCACTTTGCTGAAGTTGTTTATCAGTTGTAGGAGCTCTCAGGTGGAGTTTTTTGGGTTGCTTAAGTATACTATCATATCATCTGCAAATAGTAATAATTTGACTTCTTCCTTTCCAATTTGTATCCCTTTGACCTCCTTTTGTTGTCTAATTGCTCTAGCTAGAACTTCAAGTACTATATTGAATAAATATGGAGAGAGTGGGCAGCCTTGTCTAGTCCCTGATTTTAGTGGGATTGCTTCAAGTTATTTTCCATTAAGTTTGATGTTGGCTACTGGTTTGCTGTATATTGCTTTTACTATGTTTAGGTATGGACCTTGAATTCCTGATCTTTCCAAGACTTTTAGCATGAAAGGGTGCTGGATTTTGTCAAATGATTTTCAGCATCTAAATGATCATGTGGATTTTTCTTTGAGTTTGTTTATGTAGTGGATTACATTGATGGATCTGTATATTAAACCCCCCTGCATCCCTGGGATGAAGCCTACTTGATCATGGTGAATGATTGTTTTGATGTGTTCTTGGGTTCAGTTGGCAAAAATTTTATTGAGTATTTTTGTATCAGTATGCATAAGAGAGATTGGTCTGAGATTCTCTTTCTTTGTTGGATTTTCCTGTGGTTCTGGTATCAGTGTGATTGTGGCTTCATAGAACAAGTTGGGTAGTGTTCTTTCTGTTTCTCTTTTGTGGAATAGTTTAAAGAACATTGGTGTTAGGTCTTCTTTGAATTCTTCTATCAGAATTCTTCTGATAGAATTCTGCACTAAAACCATCTGGTCCTGTGCTTTTTTTTTTTTTTTTTTGGTTGAGAGACTTTCAATGACTGCTTCTAATTTTTTAGGGGTTATGGGACTCTTTAGATGGCCTATCTGATCCTGATTTAACTTTGGTATTTCTTGTCTGTCCAGAAAATTGTCCATTTCATCCAGATTTTTCAGTTGTGTTGAGTATAGACTTTTGTAGTAGGATCTGATGATTTTTTGAATTTCCTCGGTGTCTGTTGTTATATTTCCATTTTCATTTCTGATTTTGTTAATTTGCATACTGTCTTTGCGCCCTTTGATTAGTCTGGCTAGAGGTTTATCTATCTTGTTGATTTTCTCAAAGAACCAGCTCCTGGTTTTGTTGATTCTTTGCATAGTTCTTTTTGTTTCTACTTGGTTGACTTCAGCCCCGAGTTTGAGTATTTCCTGCCATCTACTCCTCTTGGGTGTATTAGTTTCTTTCAGTTCTCGAGCTTTCAGGTGTGTTGTTAAGCTGCTAGCGTATGCTCTCTCCAGTTTCTTTTTGGAGGCACTCAGAGCTATGAGTTTTCCTCTTAGTACTGCTTTCATTGTGTCCCATAAATTTGGGTATGTTGTGTCATCATTTTCATTAAATTTTAAAAAGTCCTTGATTTCTTTCCTTATTTCTTCCTTGACCAAGGTTTCGTTGAGTAGAGCATTGTTCAGCTTCCACATGTATGTGGGCTTTCTTTTGTTTTTGTTGCTATTGAAGACCACCCTTACTCCATAGTGATCTGATAGGAGGCATGGGATTATATCAATCTTTTTATATCTGTTGAATTCTCTTTTGGGACCAATTATATGGTCGATTTTGGAGAAGGTACCATGAGGTGCTGAGAAGAAGGTATATTCTTTTGATTTAGGATGAAATGTTCTATAGATATCTGTTAAATCCATTTACTCCAAAATTTCTGTTAGTTTCACTGCGTCTCTGTTTAGTTTGTGCTTCCTTGATCTGTCCATTGATGAGAGTGGGGTGTTGAAGTCACCCACAATTATTGTGTGAGGTACAATGTGTGCTTTGAGCTTTAGTAAAGTTTCTTTTACGAGTGAGGGTTCCCTTGCATTTGGAGCATAGATGTTCAGAATTGAGAGTTCTTCTTGGTAGATTTTTCCTGTGATGTGTATGAAGTGTCCTTCCTTATACTTTTTGATAACTTTTGGTTGAAAGTCAACTTTATTCAATTTTTTTTCTTGGGACCATTTGCTTGGACAATTGTTTTCCAGCCCTTTACTCTGAGGTAGTGTTTGTCTTTGACACTGAGGTGCATTTCCTATAAGCAGCAAAATGCTGGGTTCTTTTTACCTATCCAGTCTATTAGTCTATATCTTTTTATTGGGGAGTTGAGTCCATTGTTGTTAAGAGATATTAAGGAATAGTGATTGATGCTTCCTGTTTTTTTTTTCATGCTAATTTTACATTTCTGTGGCTATCTTCTTTTGGATTTGTTCAAAGATTATTTTCTTGCTTTTTCTGGAGTGTAGTTTCCCTTTATTGTGTTGGTGTTTTCCATCTATTATCCTTTGTGGAAAGATATTGTGTAAATTTGTTTTCATCATGGAATATCTTGGTTTCTCCATCTATGGTGATTGAGAGTTTTGCTGGGTGTAATAATCTGGGCTGGCATTTGTGTTCTCTGAGGGTCTGTATGAGATCTGTCCAGGATCTTCTAGCTTTCGTAGTGTCTGGTGAAACGTCTGGTGTAATTCTGATAGGTATGCCTTTATATGTTACTTGACCTTTTTCTCTTACTGCTTTTAATATTCTTTCTTTCTTTTAGTACATTTGGTGTTTTGACTATTATGATATAGGAGGAATTTCTTTTCTGGTCCAATCTATTTGTAATTCTGTATGCTTCTTGTATGTTCATGGGCATCTCTTTCTTTACGTTAGGGAAGTTTTCTTCTCTAATTTTGTTCAAGATATTTACTGGCCCTTTAAGTTGTGAATCTTCACTCTCTTCTCTACCTATTATCCTTATGTTTGGTCTTCTCATTGTGTCCTGGGTTTCCCGGATGGTTTGGGTTACGAACTTTTTGCTTTTTGCCTTTTCTTTGACTGTTGTGTCAATGTTTTCTATGCTACCTTCTGCCCCTGAGATTCTCTCTTCTCTCTCTTGTATTCTGTTGCATCTATGACTCCTGATCTCTTTCCTAGGTTTTCTATCTCCAGGGTTGTCTCTCTTTGTGATTTCTTTATTGTTTCCATTTTTAGATCCTGGATAGTTTTGTTTAATACCTTCACCTGTTTTATTGTGTTTTCCCGTAATTCTTTAAGGGATTTTTGTGTTTCCTCTTTAAGGGTTTGTACCTATATGCCTGTCTTCTTTTGTATTTCTTTAAGGGAGTTATTTATGTCTTTCTTAAAGTCCTCTATCATCATCATAAGATGTGATTTTAAATCAGAGTCTTGCTTTTCTGGTGTATTGTGGTATCCAGGGCTTGCTGTGAGGAGAGAACTGGGTTCTGATGATGCCATGTAGTTTTGGTTTCTGATGCTTGCGTTCTTGCCCTTGCCTTTTGACACCTGGTTATCTCTGGTGTTAGCTCATCTTGCTGTCTCTGACTGAGGCTTGTCTCTCTTGCAAGCCCGTGTGTCAGTAATCCTGGGAGACAAGTTCTCTCTGAGAGAAATTTGTGTATGGATAACTGTGGCACAGGGTCAGCTCAGGATACAGTCAGAAACTAAGGCTGAGTTTCACATTCTTCCTGGTTTTATTAGTGAAGAAAATAACCTCTGTCTTTATTTACAATGTTGGAAAAGGTGTAGCTGTTAGTTTCAAAGACAGCTCATAGGAAACATATTATATGGATCATTCCATTTCATTCTCACAGGAACCCAGGAGCCTGGTGGTTAAGACAAGGATAGCAAGCTTCAGGAGATTAGGAGGACCCACTCAAGGTCACACAGTTGGACACAAACAGTCTGATGATGCCATCTAGACTACACATATCTTAGCCATGTGTTAGATCACAGACTCTCCCAGAAATCATGCTGGGCTACCCCTGGAACCTCTTTTTCTGGATGGAGTTGATAAACTATGCTGTGGTCTTATGGATCTTCAAAAATGTTCAGTTTGCATCCTCCCACTGGCATGTGTGTGCATGCCCAACCTCCCTGATTCTTAGAACAAGAACAGCCTTGAGTTATAACTTCAGTTTTATCTAATGGCTTCCTGCCTTGTGACTCCTAGCACATAAGCAGACTAGATCACATGGTACAAAGTTTGTCCTTGCTTCGCTCAAAAACTGTAAGACTCAGAAACTCCTTTTGTCCTCTAGAATTGAAAGGAAGGTACTCTCTCTTCAAAGCCCCAGTCAGTGTGGTCATGGTGTGATATCTCTCCTGATATTCTGGAAACTGAACAGTCTGTCTCTCTTCAGGACCTCCTATGATACTGTACATGTCAACATTAGTCCATCCTAAGACCTCAATCAAGGCTGTCTATGATAAGCTCTCCTCATAAAGCTCATGGCAAAGGTAATTCCCCTTGGGCTCCTTTCTACATGCATGTATTAACTGTTAGGACAAGGGACTGAGGTGCATATTTTACATACCAAAGCAGACTGGCCTCCAAGTTCTTCTAGCATCCCTCAGTCCCTCCCTGGAATACCCTGCCCCCAACCTTGAACTTTCCAGGCCAGGGGCTGGGCTGCCCTTCCCCATAATTATATAGGACTCCTCCCTATATAATCCAGACATTTTGCTCTCTGTTTCCTCCTCGTCATTGTCCTCCTCCTTTCTCTTCTCTTTTCTCTCTGTGCCAGTGCCCCATTCCCACCTCTACTCCTCCCCATGGCAACTTACCTGGCCTCCTTCATTGGGGCCAGTGAACTCACCTATTTGAGAATAACATCTCAATAAACCTGCCTTCAATATATTAATCTGGTTTGTATTGGTTCATTTCACATAACCTATCATTACCTTCTAACAGTATAGTGATTGGAACAGAATAAGAACTTTTTCATGCTAGGTAAGATTGATTTACCCTTCTTCTTTAAAGTTTCCTCAAACTTTCCTGGCCTTTGACCCAGTAAGAATTTTCCTTTCTTGTGCTGGGGGTATAGCTCAGTGGGGAAAAATCTGCTCTAGCATACCAGAGGGCCTTGGTTTGATCCTCAGCACTCCCTAAAAATGGGGTAGTGGAAATACACATAGTCCTGTGATGTTATATCTTCCACTTCAGAAGTGGAAGTTGGAAGACCAGCCAGCTAGGGGCCCACCTGGATGGGTTACATGAGACTCTGTCTTTGAACAAATGCATTCCTGATCCCCATGGAGCCCTGGCTTCCCAAGAGAACTCAGCTACCCAGCTGCAGAGCCTTCTTTCTCTGTACAAACTCTGTAATCACAAAAGGCTGGGTGGCAATCCTGATCATTCTGTGACTTTCGGCAAAATGGTCTTTCCATTGAACTTTGATATCAGCAACTATCAAAAGATGGAGTCAGGAATGAAGTGCATGCCTCTAATGCTAGCACTGGTAAGATGGAGGTTAGAAGACTGAATCTGAGATCAGCATAGACTAGATAACATAGCTAGACTGGGTCGCAGAAAGAGACAGACCCCTTGAATGTTACCTATCTCTTGGGATGATGATGTGGTATCAAGTTGGTCAATGTGTGAACAGCACTTAGCATGGTACCCAGGACACACAGTAAGTGACAGCAAGCCTTATCCTATGCCACTCCTCTACGGTCCCTCTCCCTGTCCCTGGGACCACAGGCCAGCTTAGTCAGGGTTTCTATTGTTGTTACAAAGAGACCATAACCAAAAGCACCTTAAGGAGAAGAAGATTTACTTCATCCTACACTTCCAAGTAATAGTCCATCACTGAGGATAGTCAAGGCAGGAACTCAAGGTAGGATTCTGGAGGCAAGAATTGATTCATTGGCCATGAGGAATGCAGCTTGCTCAGCCTGCTTTCTTTCTTTCTTTTCCTTTTTATTATTATTAAATTCTTAGTCTCTGTGAGCCCTTATGGGCCCAGGTTAATTGATTCTATAGATTTTCTTGTGGTATCCTTGACCCCTCTGGCTGCTTCAATCCTTCCTCTCCCTCTTCCATAAGATTCCCCAAACTCCACCTAATGTTTGGCTGTATCTGTTTCCATTAGCTGCTGGGTGGGCTCTCTTTCATGGCATGGGTCTCAAGTTGGGCCAGTCATTGGTTGTCAGCCTGCTTTTTTATAGCACACAGGACAAAACTAGGGATGCACAATGAGCACAATGCACAATAATCCCAAAATCAATTATCAATGAAGAAACTCCTCCATAGGCTTGCTCATTGGCCAAATTGGTGTGGGAACTTTCTCAATTGGTTTATGTTTTGTTGTTTGTTGTTGTTGTTTTTGTTTTTCTTCAAATGACTATAGCTGTGTCAAGTAGGTATAAATGGTTAGCACACAGGCCAATGTGGAAGGTGGCAATGAAACCAATATGTTAAGTCCGAACAGATGTGTTAATAAACTTTGCCAAGGATTTGGAAATGTAGCTTGATTCCTTTAAGATCCTGGCTCTCTTAATCAGGAACATACATACATACATGCATACATACATACATACATACATACAGGCATACAATACTTAGGGCTGTGACCATTTGTTTTCTTTCGATGCTAGGGTTTGAATCTATGGACTTGTGCATGGGTAGGTAAATGCTCTACCTGAAGTAGAAATTTCTAGTTTCTTTGGAGACTCAGTTGTGTCATATGATGTTTTTCTGGAAACTGTCTTATGAGAGGTTGTTTTGCTGAGGACAAACATATGATGTTTTTCTGGAAGCTGCCTGGAAAAAGGGCATGTGATGTTTTGCTAGAGCAGATATTTGAGAGAACACATGATGTTTGGAAAGGGTATAAATATAACTAAATGGACAACACTGTGTAGTATTGGTTCACCTTGCCACTCTTGCCACCATTTGTTGTGACTCTGTAGAGAGAAATGTACCAAAGAACTTCTGGTGGTGTTCCAGTGGCTTCTTGCCACTTCTGCAGACTTAGGCTGGTCCAATTGGCAGAGTCTCATGGTTTCTTCTGGATAGAACTGCTGTTCCTGATTAGTGATTGGTGTTTGTGAGTGAATAGGGCTACTGATTTGTGTGAACTGAACTGCTGATATCCTGACAACGCAGACTGGATTCTTCCCGAAGAACTATTTCTAAACAGGTTCACATCCTCCTTTGCCGTATTAACCTTTCCTTTCCACTGCCTCTGGTGGGTGGTAGGCTAGAAGGGAGGTTAAAGCATTTAAGTATACTTATTAAAGTAGGTTTTGAAAAATATAAGCCTACATCTATCATTGAGTTTTATTGATGACCCACAGTGATGGGTCTCATTATGACATTTTATTTATTTGTTTGTTTGTCTGTTTATTATTTCTGAGAAATGGTCTCACTGTATATCCAAGACTGGATTTGTATTTGTATGTAGACCAGACTGACCTTCTACTTGTGGTAATCCTCCTATCTTTGCCTCTTAAACGCTAGGACAAGAGATTTCACCACCACATCCAGCTTATAATATTTTCATACATACATCGACTTTGATGGTATTTGATCATATTCATTCACACGCTGCATTATCTTTAAAACATTTTTTAATTTATGTCTCTGTATGGATATACATATGTGCAGAGACCCTCAGAGGTCAGAGAACGTGTCAGATTCCCGGGAGCTGGAATTACAAGCCATTGTGGCTAACTGACATGGGTGCTGGTCACTCAGCAAAGACAGGCAGTCTTCTTAACATAGCACCTTACCTTTTCTGGTCTCTGCCTCCTTTCTTCTGCTGATACCTTTCCTCTTCCATACACCACCCACCTCTACTTTCATGTCATATAGTTTTTAAAAACTAGACTTCACATAGAAGGCAAAACACGAATCATTTGTCTGTCCACGTCTAGCTTATTTTATTCAGTGTGATGCACTCTGGCTCCATCCATTTTCCTGAAGACATAACTGTCTTATTTTGATTGGCATGATGTCCTTAAAGTTCATCCATGTCAAGTCATGGTCAGCATTCCCTCTTTCTGCGTGGTTCCATTGCTCATAGATGCTACATTTCATTGTCTATTTACCATATATAGTTACTCACTGCTGGCTTCCCTTTTTGCTCTGGAGAAATATGCTCTGGAGTGTCTGCCCACACTCATTTCTGGGCATGCTCCTGCAACTAGGATTGCTGAATCATTTCCTCATTGGTCTTTCTTCAAAGGATTATGGGAGGTCATAGTGGCTTGATGCTTTCTTGCTTTCATAGGATCTCTCTAGATGCTATAAAGGGGCTCAGACTGTGGTGAGGAGATTGGGGAACTGGGAGACTTAAGAGAAAGCAGATGCAGGGCTTCAGGTGAGAGATCGCAGAGGCTTGAAGCATGAAGCTTGCAGTCTGGTTTAAGAGGCTACAGAGAGCAAAGAAAGGATAACAAGTATAGAAGACACAAAGAGAGTGCTGATTGAAGGAAAACAAAACAACACTTTTCTTTCTCCTTCATCCTTCTCTTTTCTTTTTTCTTCCTCTTTTCATTTCTCCTTTTTTCTCTTCTCCTCATTCTCTCTCTCTCTCTCTCTCTCTCCCCTTTTCTTCTTCCTTCTAGTCCCTCTACCTCTTTCTTTTTTCATCTTCATAGGGTCTTACTGTGCAGTCTAGGCTGGCCTGAAAGCCCCCAGCCTCTGCCTCTGCCTCCCAAGTGCTGGGATCACAGGAGGCCCCAAACTTTACTCTGCTTCAGGGCATTGAGCTAGGCACTCTCTTCCTGAGCTTTCCTAGGATAGGGATTAAAGGAGGATTTAGGAGAATCTGTCAGTAGCAGTGATGGTGCTGAGAGTATTACTGTCTATGGCATTTTATAAAATCCTCAGTTACAAGAAGGCAACGTACCAACTCCTCTTGGCCTCTGTTTCCTATCTGTAGTGTCAGGGTACACCTCCTCACAGATTGGTGTGTGGAGCAGGAAGCACAT
Source organism: Tokudaia tokunoshimensis (assembly GCA_036184795.1). Classification (NCBI taxonomy): domain Eukaryota; kingdom Metazoa; phylum Chordata; class Mammalia; order Rodentia; family Muridae; genus Tokudaia; species Tokudaia tokunoshimensis. The sequence continues at coordinate 105,084,863 of BTHU01000010.1, forward strand.
GAGATAATGCCAGGCCTAGAATCCAGGGAACATTAGCTACAATGTTTTTTATTTTGTACTGGTCATGATGTCTCTTTCATATCTAGTTTCTTTTTCTAAACCCAAAGTAATATACAGGGAAGTAGTACCTAGTTGGGGGAGGGCTGGATTAAGTGCAATAGCTGTTTTTAATGGCTGGGGCTGTAACTATGAAAGAGACATCTGGTTTCCTGACTCTGTTACTGTACTACTTCAAGATATGGTGCCCATCAGTGGATGAATGAAGAAAATACAGTGTGTATACACAGTGAGATATTCATCCATAAAAAGAATGAAATCCTGTCACTTACGATAATATATGTGGACTGGAGAGATGGCTCAGTGGTTAAGAGCAGTGACTGCTCTTCCAGAGGTCATGAGTTCAAATCCCAGCAACCACATGGTGGCTCACAACCATCTGTAATGGGATCTGATGCCCTTTTTTGGTGTGTCTTAGGACAGCTACAGTGTACATACATATTAAAAATAAATGAATCTTTAAAAAGAGTGATAATGTATGTGTTTTTCTTTTTTTTCTGCAACCAAACTACCTGATGTAAGCAACTTAGGAGAAAGATTTTTTTATTTTTAGATTAATTTATTTTCATTATATGGGTGTTTTCCTTGCATGTATGTATTGCGTATCACATGAGTGCTTGGTGTTCACAGAAGTCAGAAAAGGGCTTCTGATATCCTAGAACTACAGTTACAGATGGTTGTTGGCCACCATGTGGGAGCTGGGAATTGAACCCAGGTTCTCTGGAAGAGCAGCTGGTGCTCTTACTCACTGAACCATCTCTCCAGGCCAGAAGGGTTTATTTTAGCTCAGGATTTCAGAGGGCTCATTCAAAGGTAGAGGTAGGACAGCTGTTCATATCCTAGAGGGGTAATATACTTTGGAATGGTCCTTTTCTGGCGACGTATTTCCCTCGGTGCAGCTCCACCTCCTCAAATCTCAACAATCTTGGAAAAATTAATAACTCACTTAATTTACTTAGAAAAATAATAAATTACTTTTATTATTATTTTTAGACATGGTCTCACTGGGTAGTGAGCCCTGGCTGGTTTGACACTCACATGTAGACCATGCTGGCCTAGACTTCATAGAAATTCTCCAGTCTGTGTCTCTGAAGTGCTGGAACTAAAGGTGTGTGCCACCACACCCAGGCACACAGTTTAAATAAATATAGCACTAGTAGCTAGGGACCAAGCATTCAAAATATGAGCCTGAGGGGTTATTTCCATAATAGATAACATCAGTGGACCTGGAAACCATTGTGTGCAGTGAGTCTGATACAGACCAGTACTGCTAGTCTTACTCTTAAGCAGAAGCAGCATGGGTCGGGGTCAGGGTTGGGGTAGGGTGGGGTGGAGGGGATGGAGAGTGAGGGAGTGGGGAGTGGGTGATGGGGATTGGGAGTGAGGGTAGGGACTGGGAGCTGGCAAGGTAGTTCTATGATTAGAGCTATGGAAACATGAATTTGGATCCCTAGCATGTGAAAAATCGGCCACAGGCTTCCTCTTTCTCCTCCTACTCTTTCACCTCCTCTCCTGTCCTCCACTTTTCTCCTCAACTATTGACCTCTTTCTCCCCTAAACTTCTTCCAAGACACACAGCTTGGTAGCTCCTGTGTCTATATTTAACCTTGAGACTTTCCCTGGGGCCATACACACACCCAACACTCATCATACTCTATGGCACTTCCAGATGTTAAAGAATGTGCAAAACTGGAAAGGCCTTCTGTGAACCTGAAATTCAGAGAATCCAGAGGTAGAGATAGAAGCCCAGATCAGAGCTCAGCCAGTCTAAGGTTAAACTACGGCCGGAATATATCCCCAACTCCCACCTCCAGGAGCTACTGAAGATCCTTAATAGTCAGGCCAGACTGATTTCCCTTGCCCCTTGGAGATTAGAGAGCTGTGATATCTTACTCACTGACAACACAGCTGCTCCTTCTGTTGTCAGTGGCCACACAGGGTGTACATTCCAGGACTACTTTGGTCAGGACTGAACTCAGTGTTTTCACTAATCACCACAAGGAAAAATCAAGGCAAATGTACATGAACAGTGCATTCTCTGGAAGATCTGGTGTTTCTACACAAACACCAGCCAAGTCTCACAAGGACATTTTCTACCCAGACCAATTCAACTAACAGGATCCCTGTGTAGAGAAGTCATCAAATGCAAATGATGATTTGTCCAAGACATCTGTGTCTGTGTATGCTCCTATAACTTAGGATCCTGGATCATCAGGAAGACCAGAGCTGGTACAAAGAGCTGACCCTTGATATGTCCCTGTACAAAAGGACTGTCAGTGCTGGTCAGAGGACTGTTGTATCTCTTCTTCACCTTCAAGAGCAACTGGTACATAGTCTGGAACAGGACCTCAGGGCATACTTGGTGTCCTGCAGGGGCTCCCTGTCACCCTTTGACTTATACTTCCCTATGCCTTTGACCCAATGCAGGAAATCTGGTGTCATTCCTACAAGGTCAGCAGTTACAGCCTAGGGAGTGGTCACTGCATCCAGATGTGGTTTGTCCCAGTCCAAGGGAACACCAAGGAGGAGGTGGTTAGATTTTACTCTGAGGCTATGAGTGAAGTTACACTCCATGGGTCTGGCCCCAGTGCAGCCTGCTGTAATGCTGCTCTGGGGTCTCAGCTAAATTCTTTATATCCTATACTTTCTGGGTACCCCTGTCTGGCTTAGTCTCCCATCTCACAACCTCTTTTGGGCAGGGCCTGTGGCAATCAACTTAAATAGAGCAGACATTTCACATGGAAAAAGTAAAAAAGCACCAGCCACGGTTCACACTGATAATCCCAGCCCCTCAGAGGTTGAGGCAAGATGTCTGGGTCTCCTAAACCACAACACCCTCAAGGTTTATCCATGCAGTGCCAGGGGCAGAATTTCCTTCGTGAAATGCAGAACATCCCACTGGACAGAGGTGCTACACTTTGTCACTTATTTACCATCTATGGACTCTGGCTCCTTCCCCCTTTGCTGGATGAGCCATCTCACTGGCTGTCTCTGATTTATTTTTTGAAACAGCATCTCTCACTGAATTTAGACTTCACAAGTGGGTTAGGCTAGCTGGCTGGTGAGTTCTAGGGATCTGCCTGTCTCCATCTCCCCAGTACATTACAGACGTACCCTGACACATGGGTGCTTTCTGACATGGATGCTGGACACCAGAGCCCACGTTCTCAGGTTTGTGTAGCGGCACTTACCCAGCTAAGCTTTGTCACCAGAACTGCTCTGTTCTTTGTTTTGTGTCAGGTCTCATGCAGCCCTGGTTGACCTCGAAGTCATAGCCTCTCAAGTACCGAGATCACGGGCATTTAGCACCAGTCTTGGCTGCTTCATGTTTTCTTATAGGCTGCTTTCTTCAGCTCAAGACACAGCCCAGGCTGGAATCCCAACTATGCTTGTGATTAGCTTAAAAGCTTTCTTCCAGAAAGTCTTCTAGACTTTTATCTGAGCAGGCCTGGCCCCCTTTAGACCCCCTTTTTCCCCTTCCTGGATCTTGCAACAGTTTCAAATACACTTTCCAGTTCTGAAAGTATGTGATTAAGATCTGCTGCCTTATCATTAAAACATGTGAAAATACGGCTCCACTTTACGGTCTGTCAGATTTGAACATACTCCGGCTGCTAGCTTGCTAGGGCCAAGCAAGACTCCTGGTATACAGCAGATGCTCAATAAATATGGGTAACAGTGCACTGAAAATTGTCACCTGAAAGTAATTATCTTTAAAAAACTCATTCACAGAGGTAAAGGAACTTCCTGCCAAGCCTGATGACTTGAGTTACCTCCCTGGAATCCACAATGCTCCAAGAGAAACAACTCTCCCAGGATGTCCTGACCTCTACAAGTACAAGCTTATATACACACACCCCCACCCCTGCATCCACCCACCCACATCCATACACACATAACCCTCCTTCCCCCCCCCCCCCACACAGAAGTAAAAGCTGTTACTACAACTACCCTTACTCATACTGAGGGGGCCCTGGGCCAAAGAATCACAGAAAAATCCTGTGTCCTTCCCTCTTCCCTCACCAAGACCTTTGTTTTTGTGGGGGTCTCATATTTAGTAGTTTGTTTGTTTGTTTGCTGCAGTTGTTTGTGTGCATGCTAATGGGAATTGCACATTAGGCAGATACCTAACAAGAGAAGTGTTGAAGTCATTGGAAAGCTTAGACTTCCAGACCTTGGCCCAGCTTTTCAGTTTCTGTATCTTACTTAAGTAGTGCTGATGCAGTTTTACACAGTGGTGAATGTTATTATTTTCTCCTTCAACCCCCAGCAGGACTGCCTTGTTCCAAAGCTAGGTTCAGTCATTCTCCATGTAAATGATCTTTGACAAGCTGCTTTTGCTTTCTTGTTTTGGTCTCTAACCTGAAAAGTAGGAAATAATTATATTAAGTACTTCATGCGTAAATTTGATGTACATTGTTGAACCTGAAGCCTTGAGTAGCTAACCATGAATGTTAAGTAGCCTTATGTATCTAGGCTTCAGTGTCCTTGCCTCTGAGATGAAGATCAATGACTGGGCTGTTGTCAGACCTACTTGGAGGGGAGACAGGGGCCTTGTTTTGTTCATGACTCTGCTTCTGGGACCCAACACATTTACATACACACCCACACACAAACACACAGAAAAGTAAATGCTGTTACTACAACTACAACTACCACCACCACCACCACCACCACCATCACACTACCACCACCACCACCAAACCCTTACTCATACTGAGGGGGACCTGACTTGTGGTTGACTTTCAAAAATTTGTTTTATCTTACTCATTTACTCATTATTATTTTTTAAATTAAAAAAATTTTTTTGAGGGGCATACATAGCTCAGTTGGTACTGTGTTTCCTGTGCATGGAGGAAGCCCATGTTGTCAGTACTCCAGTAGGCTGGGGTAACAAGAAGTGGAGGCATGGTGGTGCATATCTTTAATCCCAGCAATTGGGAGACGGATATCTGAGTTCGAGGCCAGCCTGGTTTACAAATTGAGTTCCAGGAAAGCCAGGGGCTGCATAGAGAACCCTCAGTCTGTTTTTTGTTTTTTTTTTTAAAGGAGGCATGGGGCTCACAAGTTCAAGGTCATCCTCCACTACAACGTGCTTTAGAGGCCAGCCTTAGTTATTATATGAAACCCTGTCTTCAAATTCCCCATACCAAGTAATAAGGAAACGAGTTATTTCCTGACTGAGCTCAGAATGGGAGAAATTCCCAGAGTGCTTTGCAGACCTTGGAGGAGGGGTGGCAAACTGGTGTTTAGGATGGAGATCTCAGTGTTTAGGATGGAATCGTTCTTGATTCGAACGAACTCCACTTCTACTCGTTGAGGGGCTCTGAGCGAATTTCCTCACCTTTCTGAGCCCCAGTTTCCTCATCTGTTCCCATATATATATATGTATATTTTTTAAATTATTTTTGGTTTTTCTTTTTTTTTTTTCTTCGAGACAGGGTTTCTCTGTGTAGCCCTGGCAGTCCTGGAACTCACTTTGTAGACCAGGCTGGCCTCGAACTCAGAAATCCTCCTGCCTCTGCCTCCCAAGTGCCGGGATTAAAGGCGTGCGCCACCACCGCCTGGCATCTATTCCCTTTCCTTTCTTGGGAGCTCACATTCCTACCCCACCAGCTGCAACTTATGGAAAAAGCCCTAAAATCACGCAAGCATCGAGCGTTCTCCCGCAGCGGGGGGTTGGGGGGGCAGCTGTACAGTTAAGATCACCTGGGACGAAGCCCAGGTATGGAGGGCCCAGTGCGGGGTTCCTCCCGGCCGTGTCAGCATTAGGAACAAGCAGTGGGTGGGAGCTGCAGACGCGGCCTGCAGGCCCAGGCCGGGGAAACTCGTGGCGGATCTCGCTCCCACGCGCGGGGCGGGGCGGGGCGGGGCTGCATCCCGGTGACGCGGGCCAACCGCGCGGCGCTGCGCCTCCTCGCTCCGTCGGTCGCCCGCATGGCGCTGCGCAGCTTCTGCAGCGCCGATGGCTCCGATCCGCTCTGGGTAAGGTGGTGGGCCTCGGGGGACGGCGCGGGGCGGCCGCGGACCCGGGGACCGCGGGGGCCGCTGGGACGCCCGGACCCAGCTGCTCCCCAGCCCGAGCCCCGCTCTGCAGACGCGGGGATTCGCTACCCGGGCCGCCGCCGCTCTCAGACTCTGGGGACCCGGTTCCGGGAGAGCTGGGTGTGTGCGGGGAGGTGCCTCTGTGCTTTGGGGTTCTGCCATAGGGAGGGGACGCCAAATCTGGAGGCAGCAAATTGGGGGTTTTCCGTCTTTTGTGGGGGTAGGATCTCCGTTTACCGCGCACACACTGATACAAAGAGCACCGTGTAGGAGCCCAGACTCTAGAAAGGGACTAACCACAGCTTGTGTTGGGGGTTCCCCACTGTTGTTTTACCTCCGGGTTACTCTGGTTTCATGTTTTTTTCTCATCCTCTTTTCTTTCTGTCTAAATGCTATCAGGGAAGTTTAAGGAAACAAGAAAAAACCAAGAGAAGGTAGAGGGTTCTTTCTGTCCCTTTTTGTAGCTTTGGGGTGCAGTGGAAAATGCCCGGGACTCTGGTAACCAGGAGAATGTCTTCTACTCTGTGAGTCAGAGAGACTCCGTCGCTCTGAGGATGGCCCTAGGACTTCAGGGCCTCTCTAGGTAGCTTTCTTCTGAAGTGATCCTGGGCTGGGTTCCCTGGCTGACTGCTCTAATCTCCAGTGCTTGTGTATTTCGTGTTCCTGTAATGCGATTTGCCTGTTGTTCCAGAACAATCCTGTATCGTACCGTCCTGATTATTAGTGAATACAATAGGAAACCCTGGAAACAATGACTTTTCTTTTTGTTTGAGAAACAAGAAAATACCCGTTTCTTAGCTGCTGATGATTAGCGCCCACGAGTATTTGTTCTGTTTTGTGGTACCTCCCTGATAGACTGCATTAGGAATGGTGACCCCTGATGGCCCACTGGGAGACTTTTGGGTGAGGAGGGTGAGGAGGTTGAGAAACTTACACCATACTTGGATATATGACTCTCATTTTAAAGCTAAGAGACTGGAGGTTTTTCCAGAGCTGGAGACAGAAGAGATTTGCATTCAGGAATCTGCAAGAGATAGGTGCCTGTTTGCCACACAGGAACACCTGTGTGTTCTCTACCCTTGTACCAAGTGTGGAGACAACGAAATTATTTATACTCAGTGGGATCTGGCTCACTCTAACATGGATGCTGGTGTATTTTCTGAATTATTTTCTTCTCTTGTGGTGGAGAGAAAGTAAACATCAGATCTTTACCAGTTTGTGTATTTTATTTTTGCATATACATAATACACACACACACATTTATATTGTGTATGTGTGTATGTTTGAGTGCATGCATACCATGGCACATGTGAAAGTCAGATTCTTGTGGAACTCTCCTTCCACCATGTGGGTTCCGAGGGTTAAACTCAGGTCATTAAGCTTAACGGGCAGCCTCTTGCCGGTCCACATCAGGATGTGTTTTATTGTCGGGCAGTGGTGGCTAAGAAATGCTGGGGGGTATGCTCTAGCTTCTAATATGCTAAGAAGCCTACCCAAGAAACCCGACTTTGTGTTCTTTTCTTCTTGGGACTTTTTGCTACAGAAAATTAAGATGGATGAATTGTGTTTGGCTGTAGTGGTGCTGGCCTTCACCTTAGGCAGGTTCCCACCCTTCCTTAAGTTTCATCTTGTAGACTTCTTTGTGGCCCCACTTCTCACTGGTCTAGGCTTAATGGACACCCTGTTTCTGGAGTCCTGGATCCAGAGTGGGTGAGAGGGCCGTTGGCAAGCAAGAACTTCTGTGTAGCTAGATAATCCAAACACAATACAGAGTGGGTTGCTTGGCCTGGTGTGCACATATCTGTAATCACAGCACTGGGGAAACTGAGGCAGGAGAATTGAGTTTCGGGGCAGCTGTGCTAGGGTGAGATTGTGCTTCAAAGGACAATAAACTAAAGCAGGTGGCTTGTGTCTTCCAAGGCTAAGTGTTGCACCAGCATATCCATACCCCCCCCCCCAACCTTATCATCTTGAGTTGTTTCATTGCTTACTGTGCTCAGTTTATATGTAGAATAGGGGTACAGGGTAAGCTTCCCAGCCTTCTGGGCTGTGGCCATGGTTTATCAGCGTGAGTGGTCTAGCCTGCCCTGTGCTTTGTAGCTTTGTGTTCTTTTCTTCTCTCATGTGTTATATCTCAGCTGCAGATTCTCCTCCCTCTTCCCCTCCTAGTTCCTCCCTTCATATCCCCTCATCCCCAGATCCACTTCTCCTCTGTTTCCCTTCAGATGGGAGCAGATGCAGAGACCTACAGCCAGATATTAGGTGGAACTCGAAGAACCACAGAAGATAGGGAGGAAGGATTGCAGAAGCCTGGTGTGAGGACACGGGAGAACACAGACCACAGAGTCAACAAAGCAGGCCTCATAAGGACTCACAGACTGATGGGAGTGGGCTGCTGTCTTTTTGCTACTGATACTTGGATCCTTTTAGGACCAACATTATGCTTAGAGAAGTCAAGATTCCACCCATTATGGACTCTCTCAGAGTCTTGCTCCTGGGTTAGTTAGGGTCTACTGCTGCCAACTTACAACCTTCCCTTAGGCAAAGGTCGGGGATGAGAAAAGAGACACTGTGTTTGTTATCTAAGCGGAAAGTTGGAGCTAAGAGCTGGCAGTGGCTGGCTTTATTCAGTGGGAGTGCGGACCTGGTAGGAGGCAGGTGGTTTTGTGGCTGATCTTTGAGAGAAGGTTGGGAAAAGGGGCCTGGGCTTTTCTTTGTAAGTTGCTTAAAAAAAAGGTATGAGGAAATTGCTCAGTGGGCAAGAGTACTTGATGTGTAAGCAGGGGGACCTAAGTTTGAATCCCAGTACCCATGTAAACAGCCAGCCCTGGCTCTGTCTATAAGTGCAGCATTGAGGGGGTGGAGCTTACCAAAAGAGCAAGTTTCAGATTCAGTGAGAGACCTTGAGAAGAATGATAGAGGAAGACTCCTGGCATGCTCCTTTGTCCTATACATTGGTATGTGTGCTCTTACATATGTGTACACATGTATATATCTCACATGTACATACTATCACACAAAGTAAATTAGAAAATTAGAAAATATGTATTAAGCCTGGAACAGACCTGTCATCCTGGCCACTGAAGAAGCTGAAGCTGGAGGACCACAAGTTCAAGGCCAGTCTGGGTAACTTGTAAGAGCTTCTTTTAAAATCACAAAAAATCTTAAAAAAGGACTGGAGATTAGCTCTATGGTACAACACTTGCCTAGAAAGTGTGAGGCCCCATGTTCAATTCCCTGACCTCCAAAAACAAAAACAAAAACAAGGTATAAGAAAAGTACCAATTTCATGCCTAATGTAGAAATATTGGAAAACTCAGTTGTATAGGTGACTGCTCAGAGCAAGTCCCTGTGTGCCCTGCGTTCAGAAGTTGGCTTTGCAGCTAAGATGGGTTACTGTTCTACTCTGTACCTCAGTTTCCCCACGTAGAATAATGGAGTGCCTAGCAAATGGTGGCAATTTGAGTACTGAATAATGAGTTCTTGGCAAGCGCTGGGAACAGTGTTGCTTGGTACCTAGTCAGCACTCAGTAGATGTAAGGGCTTGTAGTTGGGTGGGACTCCATAGTTGATTTTTGTTGCATCTGGACATATACAAAAGTCAGCAGCAGATCGGCAGTGTAGGCTTTGGAGTGAGTTGGTTGTGGTGCCTGATTTGATTTGTGGCACCTTCTAACTTTCCAACTCCCTGAACATTGTACCTGACCAGTGTGGCAAATGGATCTTGGTGATTGGTGTTCCTGGGGTAGCAGGTGGCCTTGGAAAGCCTGCCTGCTTTCTTTTTTTCTTTCTTCCTTCCTTCCTTCCTTCCTTCCTTCCACCTCTTCCAAGGACCTTGTTGCTTTTCAAACTCCTTCCACTGCCTTCTACCACACCTGTCTTCCTCTGCTCTCCTAACTAAGCCTGTGGATTGATTGCTGTAGTCCGTCAAGTCCCCATTTTCTTCCCCTTACCAGATGGATGTAGCATCTGTGTACAGCCCAGAATGGTGGGGTGAGGGTACCAAGATAACCAGGTAAATGGCTTTGGGAACTTGTGGTAGGGCTGGACTGAGAGGCTCTAGTCCCTGCTCTGTGGCCTTGCCCCTTGGCCTTGCAGGAGGAAGCTGTGGGTCCCGCTGTGGCTGAGCCAGGGTCTGGGGGGTTCTCCTTTCCTGGAGCCTGTGGACTTCTTTCACTCTTGGAGGGGCTTCACCTTAGGAGAGTGGTGATGAGAGACTTGCCAACTTGATTTGGAGGGCTTGCAGAGAACCCCTGTGGGGATTCAGGGACATTCCTCTCTTACTGCTTAGTCACCTCTAGGAAGATTGGCCCTTTCTCTTGGGGAACAAATTCTGTGGTGTCCTTGGTTTTTTTTTTTTTCATGATTTATTTTTATTTTATGTGCATTGGTGTTTTGCCTGTATGTATATCTGTGTGTGGGTGTCAGATCCCCTGGAACTGGGATTGCAGAAACTTTTGAGCTGCCATGTGGGTACTAGGAATTGAACCTGTGTCCTCTGCAAGAGGAGTCAGTGTTCTTAACTGCTGAGTCATCTCTCCAGCTCTTGTGCTTTGATGATGATGATGATTCTCCTCCTTCTCCTCCTCTCTCCTTCTTCCTCCTCTTTCTTGCCATCCTCTTCCTCTTCCTCCTCTTTAACTCCTCCTTCTCTTTCTCAAACAGGGTTTCTCTGTGTAGCCCTGGCTGTCCTGGAACTCACTCTGTAGGCCAGACTGGCCTCGAACTCATAGGCCTGCCTCTGTCTCTTGAGTGCCGCCCCGGCTGTCCGTGATTCTTATTTCCTCCTTCTCTCTTATCTGCCTGCCCTTGTAAAATGTATCTTAACTTGTCAGGGATGCCTCCTGGATCCCAAGGTGCTGTCTACTGACTCCTTTTTGCATTTGAATACTGTATTTGTTTTTGTAGGGCCGGGGACTGGATCTGGGGTTTAGCCCTCTTTTAACTTTTTATTTTGAGACAAGAGTCTCACTAAACTGTCCAGGCTGTCCTTCATCTCCATAACCTAGGTGACCGCTGAACTTGGCATCCTCCTGCCTCAGCTTCCCCAGTAGTTGGAAGAATAACAGGCCTCTACCACCACACCCAGCTTCCTGCCACTCTTCTCTCCCTGTCCTCCCTTGACCCTCGCAGTCTAGTGTCAGTCCAGCAGCCGGAATGCATGTTTTTGATTTTTATTCTTTTATAGTCCTGGGGATAGGATCTAGGGCCTCCAAAAGTGCAGTTTTAGCCCAGAGGAATCCTGCTAAGAGAGAGAGGTCAGAGCCTACCCTCGCTCAGTTCAGCGCCCTTCAGCGGCTCCCCAGCCCTGGGACATCCACCCTACTCTCCCTTGTCCTAGTCACTGACCCCCAGGCATGTTTTCCCTCACTCCTGCCACTTCTTGCTCTTGCGTGCCCAGTTTTCTGCTCCTACCTCATCGTTCTTAATTTTTCTCATACATCAAAGAGTTTATACTTAGTTTTTTTTTGTGTTCGTGACTCTAATCCGAGTATCTAAGACAGAGTCAGTAATTACTCGTAAAATGAGTTAAATGACCTAAAACCCTAGGATAGCTGTCTCCCTCTGAGACAGTCAGGATAAAGTTCTCTTCTGTGTTCAGCTTGCTTGTATTTTGTTTTGTAATGGTTCACTGAGGTCATGCTTATCTGTTTTTTCCTGGGCCCACTGCTTTGCATCCAGTAGGCTCAACCAACATTTCTACAAATAAATAAAACTAAAGTCTATTTATTTAATTAGAGACATGGTTTCCTGTATATCCCTGGATGGTCTGGAACTTGATGTTTAGACCAGGCTAACCTCTAATTCATAGGCTGTCTGCCTCTACCTCCCAAGTGTTGGGATTCAAGGTATATGGCCCCATGTCGGGCTTTTTGTTGTTTTGTTTATTGCTTTGTAGCTCTGGCTAGCCTGGAACTTGCTATCTTTCTACCCTAGCCTCTTGAGTGTTGGGATTATAGGCCAGTGCCAGCAGACTTGGTGTTTGAGTGTGTTTTCCAGCCTACCTCTAAACTGGCTTGGCTTTATTTATTTACTTAATCTTTAATATTTTATTTTTTAGTACACGTATTTATTGATTTGGGAGTGGGTGGGCACACCAGTGCCATGGAGGCCGGAGGATAACTTTCAGGAGTCGGTTTTCTTTTCTTACCATGCAAGCGCCTTTACCTGTTGATCTGTCTCACTATCTCCGTTTTGTTGGGTAGGGTCTCAGTCAGGCTGGCATCAAACTTGCAGTACAGCTGAGGATGACCCTGAACTGATTCATTTGCCTGTGCTCCCAAGGATGGGTATGCACCATCACTAGCTGTGGTTTTTGGCTTTATTTTAATTATGTGAACTACTGTCATTTCTATTTACTTACTGGAGGATCTTGCACAAGCACCTGGATTTCTAGCTTCTCTTATAATATTGGATAGCACTAGGCCTCACTGTAGCCACTCCTGGGAAACAGGCCTGTAGATCCCACTCCTCCTTACGGTTGCCGAGTGTCCATTGTCTTCCTTGTACTTTCTCACACCTGGTTGACTCCCCTCCTGGGTGGAGTCCACGTGACATCTGTTTGTTAGCATTTGAATTAGGTTCTATTGCTTCATAGCCTAACCTTAAGATAACTGAATTGGGGTTCACCTGACTCAGTAGGTTATTGTGTGTTGTTTGGGACAAGGTCTGACTGGGACAAGGCTGGCCTGGATATTACTGTGTAGTCCAGGCTTGCTTCAAACTCTTGATTTTCTTGCCTCAGCCTTCCAAGTGCTGGGATTAGAAGATGTGTGCCACCAAGACCTACCTTTAGATTTTTTAAAAAAGATTCTTCCTCCTCCTTCTCTTCCTCCTCCTCCTCAACATGACCATCATCATCATTGAAGCAGGGTCTTACTGTATAGCTCTGGGAGACCTGGAACTCAAATATAGATCAGGCTGGCCTCAAACACAGAGATTGGTCTACCTCTAGCTCCAGAATACTGAGATTAAGTAATTTAGTACATTTTGGGTTTTTTGAGATAGGGTTTCTCTTTGCAGCCCTGGCTGTTTTGGGACACTGTAGACCAGGCTGGTCTTGAACTCAGAGATCTACCTGCCTCTGCCTCCCAAGTGCTGGGATTATAAATGTGTACCACTACCCCCTGTTGGTTTTTTTTTTAATTAAAAAAATTTTTTTTGGCAGAATACTGAGATTAAACGTATGTTCTGTGAGGCCTATTTTTAATTCTCTGCATGTCTCTGTGTGAGTGCATGCATGCGTTCGTGCATGCGACATGCCCACATATGTGTGGGTGCCTGAGGAAGCCAGAACATTTGATGCCTTGGAGTTGGAGTTGGAGTTGCAGGCACTTATGAGCCAGATGATGTGGGTGCTAGGAACTGAACTTGGATTCCTGGCAAAAGCAATATATGCTTTTAAACAATAAATCGTCTCTCCAGCCCTTAGGTTCTTTCCTTAATGCTTTCTGTGTGTGTTTCTGGATAATGAACCCAGAGTCTTGAATATCTAGGCCAGTGCTCAGCTACTCAGCTACAGCTCGCCCCCAGCTGGCTGGACTGGCAACATGAAGAAAGACCCTGTCTCAGATCCGGGTATATTTGCTCTGGCAGGAGGGTGGGCTGTAGGGTTGTTATTCTAGGTACCCTAGGATTCTGAAGCAGGTATTTGATATGCATATAGTCCTAGGTTTTCAAGTAGGGAAAAGACCTGGCTTTTATGACCAGTAAAAACACCAGCTTGTAAAAGCTTGCCTGAATGTTTTACAAAAATAAGTAAGTGGGTTGGGATGCTAACAAAAGCCTAGAGCAAGCTTCCCCTGTCTTGACAAGAAATTGGGGATAGTGTGTGCCTTGATGGAAGTGTGTACTTGTCTTTTTCTCCTTGGGGCTACCTACTTGGTAAGTGGTAAGACACTGCATTTGTGGGAATGTCAAGGTGTTGAGGGAGACTAGAGCCTAGTTTCTCAACCCTACCCTGTTCACAGTTGAGCCAAACTGTTCTTTGTGTCGGAGCACACTGGATATTATAGGTTATTTGGCAGTGCTCTGCCCTCTGCCCACAAATTGCCAGCCATATCCATACTTGTTGCAACAACCAAACACGCCCCTGGGCAGTGCCAAATAGCCCTCCTCTGCCCCTTGAGTGCTGAGATCAAAGGGTGCTTTACTGTGTCCAGCCATTCATTCTTTTTTGTTCATATGTGGAGGCCAGAGGTCAATGTCAGGTGTCTTACTAGGTCAATTACCATTTATTTTGAGATGGGGTCTCTTATTGAACCTGGAACTTTTCCCATTTTTAATTAAGCTGACTGGCCAGAGGCCTCTTGGTGTTCTCTCTCTGCCTTCTCACCCTGGGATTGTGACTGCATACCATTGCCTTCAGCTTTTCCATGGGTGCTGGGGATGCGTGAAGATGCATGAGACACAACAGTCATCTCCACAGCCCTCATCCCCTCTGAGACAGGATCTTTCTTTATAGCAAGTTTGTCCTGGAACTTTCCCTTCACTTTCCTTAGTCTCCCAGTGCTGGGATTGGAGGTGTGTGCCATCCAACCCCCACACCTGAACTGTCTCAGGTTAAGTAGACAGTTACCAAATCCAGAGTCTGCTTTAGTACTCTTTTGACTTACCTATGGGACTCCTCTGTGCTGTTATTGACAGGTGGCGGGAGGTGTGGCTCTAGGCTGCCATCTGCCACCCTCTAGTCATAAAGAAGATTTTATGGAACTTTTCCCTGCTCTTTTCCTGAGTTTTATTTTCTGAGAAGCTCAGTTTCCTTGGCCTCCTGGGTGGTTGCTGGAAATTGAACTCAGGACCTCTGGAAGAGCAGTCAGTGCTCTTAACTGCTGAGCCATCTTTCCAGCCCAAGGGTGTGGCTTTTAAGACCCTGGATTTGTCCCCTTGTTTCTCCACACACACTTTTTTTTTTTAAATTATTGAGTAGGCAGTAGATATTCTAGCTTTGTTCCGGATACTGGGAATGTAGTCTTGAACAAGACAGGCCAGGCCCATGAACTCATGGGGTTTGTGCTAGGGACGCCTAACAATTCCAGAGCACAGTAAACCACACAGAGACCTAAGCCTGGAGGAACTAGGGGGTTCTAAACAACCTTAACCAGAAGTGACATTTGTCTCACTATTGTGGTGGTTGAGCTAACTACGTCTCAGAAAGAGGACCATGATGTAGTCAGAGTAGCATAGAATAAAATGCGCGCGCATGCGCGCGCGCGCACACACACAAATGTACACACACACGTACACACACACGTACATATATAAAGATTTTTTGTTTTACATGTATGAGTCTGTGTTGCATGTTTGTCTGGTGCCTGTAGAGGCCAAGAGAGGACACTGGACCCTCTGGAACTGTAGTTACAAATGATTGTGAGCTGCTGTGTGGTTCTTGAAATTGAATCTAAGTCCTCTGCAAGAGCAACCTGGACTTGAACTGCCGAGCCATATTTAGCCCTCATATATATATATTTTTGAGACAGAGTGTAATGCAGCCCAAACTAGCTTTGAACTTTACATGTAGCAGAGGATGCTCTTGAACCTCTCATCTCCTGCATCTACATTCTGAGTGCTGGGATTATAGGGGAGCATTAGTGACTCAATTTCTTCAGAGTTGGGGATGGAAATTGGCTTCACAAACGCTAGATGAGCACTCTGCCAGCTCAGCTCCATTCCCAGCTCTGTATTACTGAATTTTATAATTCAGAGGAATTACAGGGTCAGTAGAAATCTCATTAAAAGTCCTGCTTTAAGTTTTTCACAGATGTATGAAGCCTAACAGAAAGGGCCTGGAAATCCCAGGCCAGGGAAGGAGAAGCATTTGTCCAGAGCTGTCAGGGCCTTTGATCTGTGTCGGAGCAAATGGGGGTGCTGTGCTGGGGATGGAGCACAAGTGCTCTCTGAGACATGCCTCAGCCCCAGTCATCCTTGTGTTTAAATTAAGCTTGTACATTCTCCCCCATTCCCACCCCCTGTCTCATCTGTGGCTCAGAACCTCTCAGAGTGAGCCTGAGCTGGGATATCCCACTTTACAGCTGCCTTTTAGTCTGCAAACAGCTTTTAATGATCAACACAAGTTTTCCTTTTTGGCTAGGTAGATTTTCTACTGGCTTTTAGAAAATGACTTGAAAAGTTTAACTTCAGGTTTTCCCTTTTCTTTTTTTTTTTTTAAAGATTTATTTATTTATTATATATGTAAGTACACTATAGCTGTCTTGAGACACTCAGAAGAGAGTGACAGATTTCGTTATGATGTGGTTGTGAGCCACCATGTGGTTGCTGGGATTTGAACTCAGGACCTTTAGAAGAGCAGTCAGTGCTCTGAACAGCTGAGCCATCTCTCCAGCCCTTCTTTTCTTTTTCGAAATAGAGCCTTTAGTCCAGGTTGCTCTCAAACTCCCTGCAGCCAAGGATGACCTTGAACTAACTGCCTTTACCTCCTAAGTGTTAGGATTATAGATATGTTCTACTACTTCTGGTGTTGGGGGATCAAACCCCTTTGTGTATGCTGAGCTACAGCCCCAGCACAGGGCCTCACACACAGTACACTACTGAGCTGTACTCCTCAGACCTCCACCTCCCTTTTATAGTCTTGTGAAGAAATTTCTGAATTGTTCAAGGCCTGTTAAGTCTGGATAGTGCTGTTGCTTTAAAAAAAAAAGGTGAGTAATCAAGAAGAATATGAAGGGAAAAGTCAGGTTTCAGTGTTCTTCCCTGCCCCTCTGAAGTGAGTGAGTAATGATGATGATGATGATGAGAGAGAGAGAGAGAGAGAGAGAGAGAGAGAGAGAGAGAGAGAGAGCGAGCGCAAGCATACATGTGCATTGTTTGTGTTTATGTGTGCACATTTTCTCTATATTTTTCATACTGTAAATATTCTGTATCTTGTATTGTTCACTTAACTGTAAGAGGCAGTATCCTTCTGTGTAGTCTGGAATTCGAAAGAACAAGGAAGTTACATTTCTTTTTGAGCCTTCCTTTTTTCTGTGGAAAAGCTAAGAAACCACAGTATCACCTTGTTCCCTCTTGGTGACTGTCAGGGTCATTATCAGTTTTTCAGCTGGTTAATCAGCACTGGGGAGGGTATGGAGCTGGGGGGCGGGCGGAGAGCATTCCTGATCATGTTTTGTGACCAAATCCATGCACATGACTCAGCAGAGTAAGTGTCCCCAAGAAGTTGCCTGCTTAAGAGATATTTACCTTTTGAAATTTGCTAGTTAATTGCTAGGTCAATACAAAGTTATACTCCCACAAATGACCCCACCAGCATTTACTAAGTACCTACTGTGTTCAAGGCATATGAGTCTTGAGCAAGCGGGAAGCCTGTTGGAGCTGCTTTTCTGGATGTGAGAAGATTTTGGTCAGAGAAGTTAAACCTTGCATACTGGGGAGCTGAGATCAGGAGACCAAATGAGGGTGGTTGGGTTCCGTCTGGTTTTTCAAAGCTGTGTTTAAATACTAAGCATTTTTTCCCCCACCGTGTTATTTAAGAAGTGCTTTGAATTAAGTTAGACAATATGTAAGGCTTTACTTACATCCTGTCCTCAGATGTCACTATGACCTCCCCCTCACCCATAAAGTTTCTAGTTGCAGCACAAAGTTTTCTGATTATAAAAAATTACACATGCTCTGTAGTCAAACAAACCACACAGATGTGTTGACATAGATGCTGTTCTATTGGACCAGCCTGTTGTCATGTTCTTCCACCTGCTTATAAAATAAATAACATACTTAAGTCTGCATAGATTATAATCTTTATTCTGCTTATGTTTTTGCCACCCACATAGATACATGGAATCTCACTAATCTTTTCCATTAGGTATATAATATTCCAGGTTACAGAACTGTGATATAGATCATCGTTTGCCTAGAGTTCCCTTTTATCTACTATGTATCCTTGTGCTTGAGTCAAAATTACATAAATTTTAACCTTTAATATAAAGGCTGATTATTTTCAAGAAGTATATAGCTAGCCTTTTCTGAATGTAAGTGAATGAAAATTCTCATTTCTAGCTGGGTGTGGTGGTGCATACCTGTAATCTCAGGCTGAGACAAGAGGCTTATTAGGTAGAGGCCAATCACTGCGACGTGAGACTGTGGTAAACAACAACAAACAAAAAAACAACAACAATCTGTTTGTTCAAATCCAAGTTAGTATCTCCAAGAGATCCGAGAAGCTGAGGCAGGAGGCTCACAAGTACAAGATCTGCATGAGTTACAGAGCTACTTCTATGGTAGCCTAGGCAAATTAATGAGACCCTTTCTGGAAGTTAGTGAAAGTAAGGCTATATGTTCTTATGTATCATGATGGGTCTTTTTCCTGCTAATTTGTTGGGATATACAGTATACTGGAGACCTCTTTTTCTCCTGAGTGTTGTAAAAATTCTTTCCTGGGCAATTGCATATTTGTTTGTGTACTAACCCTTAAGACTTAGCCTTCTCTAGGGTTTTGAGTGACCATGGTGGTCAGTTGCATTCCATTTTATGGTATTTGCTGTTATAAGAAATTCTCATCCTCACATAACCTTGTAACAACAACCTTCAGCACTCTACCACACTTCCTTGTACCTGTGTACATTCATGTCATTATTGGCTGTGGTTTAACATTTAAGTCACAATAGTATTTTTCCTCCTTTGTTCCTCCTTTTTTTTCCCTTGAGAGCAAACATTGTTGTACTGATGCTATGAACATAGGACCTGTTGACTTGTTTCCTTGGAAGTCATCCCTGAAGGAGAACATTCAAAAAGGCTATACCTTGCCTTTGCTTTGTTTTTCAGAAAAGCGTTGGCTAGCTCACTGTTCTAGCATGGTCCGAGAATAGCTGTTGTTGCTGCTGTTGTTGTTGTCATATAGTGAGTGTGTGTGTGTGTGTGTGTTGCAGGGTATTCAACTAAAGGCCTCCTGCATGCTAGGTAAAGTGCTGTACCACTGAGCTATACTCCATTTCTATTAGTGTTCTTAAGAGTCTGTTCTTAAAACTAGATGAAGACGAGATGGGGTGGGGAGGGGGGTAGGCTGGAGAGATGGCTCAGTGCTTAAGAGCACTGATAACCTCTTTTGGAGTGTCTGAAGACAGCTACATTGTACTCATATATAATAAATCTTTAAAAAAAAGGTAGATGAAGGGCTGGGGATGTAACCTAGATGGTAGATTGCTTGTTTAGCATTCACAAAGCCCTTGAGTCCATCTCCAGCACCAATTCTATACATTGGGTATTGTGGATTTTTGGTGTGGTGATTGCCTTTGGGCTCATTCAAGCTGTGACAGAATCAGGCCAGAACCCAGCTATGTCTTTCCTGGCTCCAGGTAGACCCCAACCCAGCTTTCTGAGACATTTCAGGTTGTCTGGGTAGTCTATCTTGGGTATTTAAGGTGCTTGACTGTAGGGGAGGCAGGCATGAAGTCTGGGACAAAGTGAGCATGGGGTGTCATTGTTAAGTTTCAATCCCCAGACAAAGGCTGAGGTGCCTGTTTAACATATTAAAGGGACCAGGCCTCCAGGTTTTCCCAGCATCCCCCATTCCCTCCTTGTTACAAAGGGGTTTGGCTGGCATACCTCATCCCTTACCCTGAACTCTCTAGCCCAGAGTCTGAGCTGCTTTTCCCTCAGAGACTCTTCCTTATATAGTCCAGACATTCTGGTTACCTGCCCCTGTCTTTGTACCTTTGGCCTCCTGGCTGCTGTATTTGATTCTCCTCTCTCAATTCTCTTCTTTCTTCCCCTTCCCATCTGCCCACATGGTCTAGGGACATGTCCACTCTGTACTCTCCTACACATGTCTGCCTCTGGCTATGTCTCCCACATATCTATAACAAACTTTCTCTCCTCTACCATACTGAGGAGCAGTACTTTCTTTCCTTTTTATTTTCTTTTTTCACTCAGTTACCTCTGACATCGAACTTGTATCTGTAGCTCTTTTTGACGATCAGGTGTAAGGAAACCTCTCTACCTAAATCCAGTGCAGACTGGAGCTGGCCACAGATGCTATGGTGGGTAAACTCATGTAGTTCAGTTTTTAAGACTCTCCCAACACTACAGCAACTGAGTTATTTAAAGGGGCTCAGGCCTGTAATCTAGGCCACACAGGCAGGAGGATGGAGAACACAAGGACAGGTTGGGCTAGGAAGGAAATTCAAGGACAGCCTGGGCAACATAGTCTCCATCTTAGAAAAAAAAAAAGATAAATTGAGGCTGAGCTCAGTGTTACTGTACTTGTTAGCACATGTAACATCTTAGGTTTGACCTCCCCTCTTTCTGGGGCCTTCCAGAAGAAAGGGAGGAAACAGTATTCCTTCACACATTCCTTTCTTTGGTATACGAGAAGGACAGTTTATATAAAATGAAAATGCAGAGGCTGGAGAGATGGATCAGAGGTGAAGAGCACGCACTGAGCTCAGTTCCCAGCGTATACATTTGGCAGCTCACGATTGTCTGTAACTCCAGCTTCAGTTGATACAAGTTCTTACCGCTGTGGGCACACACACACTGTCTCACATACTTAAAAATATATTTAGAGAAAGCATAAAAAAGCAGGTGTATACCTGTGATCCCAGCTTTTGGAGAGGTAGAGGAGTTCAAGGCCATCCTCAGGTACATAGTGAGTTAAAAGGCTAGTCTGGGTTATATGAGACTCTGTCTCAACAAACATTGTTCTTAACAAAGCAAAATAAAACAAACCAAAAAGGAAAAATGAAGATACTTTACATTCTTCTAGACATAAGCTTACTGGTTCCTTGGTGTGTATACTTTTAAGACCCCTCTACATAAAAGCTGAATGCATTGTTTTTTCTGATCCTCCTGGCTTAGCCTCTTAAGTGCCAGGATTGTAAGCTTGGCCACCAATAGGGCTCTGAAATAGTTTTTGTTTTGTTTTAAGATAGGATCTCACTATGCAGCTTTAAGTGGCCTCTGACTCACAGAAATTCTTTGTCTCCCAAATTTGGGTATCTGAAATAGTGTAAAGTAAAATCAGGCCTGTGTTTCCCCTGTATTTTTTTTTCCTGTGCTTTCACTGATAGTCCATCTTGCACACAACCTATTTTTCTTAAGTAATAGATATATACTTGCAGATGAATGTAAACATAATCTCAGTGAAATATTTTGCTAATAATGACCCCTTGATGATCCCTGCCCCAGCTAGTCAGGACTTGTTTGTAAGCCTCTGTGTACAGGGCTGTTGGGGGTGGGCTAGTCTTTTGATTTTCCAGGTGCCCCATGGGACATTCAAGGCTCCTCATCCCCACTCCTGATCTCATGTCCTGGTCCAATCCATACATAGTCTCCAACAGGCTCTTGAAGATTTACCAGATTTCAGGCTGGGAACTTAGTGCTTCTCTGAAAGGAACATCCCATTGTCTTTTTTTTTTCCCCATTGTCTTTTCAATAATTACTTATAAGGCATTATTATCTTCAAAGGGCTTCCAGGGGACCTAGATGAGATCACTGTGACCCCATGGTGGTTCCTGAGGGGTCCCTGACAGAGTGACAGTTGTTAAGACAAAAGTCTTCATCACAGATGCAGGAAGATGAGTTATTTTTACTATAAGCAAAAGTGACAGTCTCATTTGAGATTTCCAGATGATGTCTGGGAGAAGAAAGGGACGCTGCCAAAGTCACCTGCATTCAGGGTCTAAGCCTGCCTGGTTCATTGCTATTTTAGTATTAACTATACATCTAAGAAGGGGATGTTGTCTCTGTTAGTGACCCTTGAAACAGATGTTGTTAATTGCATTTAAATCCTTTCCTGTCAGCTGGTGAGAGACTTCAACCGGATTCCTGGGTGAGGGGCTCCTTTTCTTTCCCATGCTCCTGTAAGTTTCCTTGTTTCTGTCCTGCTCAGTTTCACTGACATCTATATCTTACTTTCTCCTTGTATGTGGTGTGTGTATGTGTGTGTGTGTGTGTGTGGATGTGGATGTGGATGTGTGTGTAGGTGCATATGTACATGTGTGTAGAAGCCAGAGGTTGATACTGAGATTCTTAGTCACTGTCTTATTTCTTGCAGTATGGTCTTTGAATTGAACCTAGAACTTTCCAATTTGTTTGTTTAGCTAGCCAGCTTGCCCTATGGATTTCTTGTCTTTGATTTCTAAGCTCTGGGATTATAGGAGGGCTACCAGACCTGCCTAGTTTTTATATGGATCTTGGGTATCCAAACTCTGGTCCATCATTCTTAGATACTTAGAATATTTTACCCACTGAATCACCTTCCCAGACCCTGTATCTTGCTTTCTATCTTTTTAGGATTGCATTTGGTTTCAGGAAACAAAAAGTCCGACTAGGGAACTTATTTATGCATGAAGGTATTCTCTTTTTATTTTTACATATCAGGAATCCCAACCTCTTATTGTTGCTGGCATTGCTATCCTGGCCATTTTCATTTTCTTTTACTCCAGGCTCCAAAATGGTTGCTGCAGCTCTAATCAATACCTTTAGGTTCAAAGGAAAAGCCTCACCAGCCTTCTGTATTTCCTTTTATTTATGAAAACACAGGTCTTACCCCAAAGCCCTTCTGCCTGCAGTGCAGACATGAGTTCCTGCTTTCTTGACTGGAACTGTATTTATATGACCATCTCTAGCTGCAAAGGAGGGAAAGCTAGCATTTGGTTCTGTGCTCTGTGGGAGCTAGCGCAGGAGCAGTGAGTTAGGTGTGGTTGTTGAGTAAGCAGCCAGTGGTGTCTGCCAAAGACATGTCTACTTCATGTTCCTTTTAGATTGTTCTTAACAGTTTAATTTAATTAAATTAAAATTTTAATCCCAAGGGAGGTTTCCAGTTAGTTAAAATATCTGTGAGGGCTGGCAAGATGACTTAATGGGTGAGGGTACTTAATTGCCAAGCCTGACAGCCTGAGTTCAGTCCTGGGGACCCACAAGGTGGAAGGAGAGAACCAACTTCTGCAAGGTGTCTTGATCTTCACATGTGTGCCATGGGATGTGTAGGCTCTCATGAGCAGGTGTGAGCGTGTATGTGCACATACAAACATACACACACAACACACAAATCAATGTTTTAAAATTTTTAAGTATCTATGAAGCATGAGGCTAGTTATATTTATGAGTTTACATAATAATGTTAAAGGGAATTAAGTTGCCCACCAGGATCCACAGCATGTTACTTTTGAATGCCCTCATATTCTCAAATCCCTGAATGCTCAATTTCCACGTGTAAAGTGATTTAGTATTTGCATAAAACCCATGTATATTTTCCTATATACTTTAAATTGGCTGCAGATGAGAGATGAGTTGTAGCACTGAATGAAATGTGAATCCTGTTCTTAGGGAATAATGACAAAAAAATATTCTGTTCATGTTTAGCATGGTGCAATTTTATTTTCAGATACAATATTAAACTTTTTTTTTTAACATTTTGTGTGTGTGTGTGTGTGTGCGCCTGCCTGTGCCATGGTAACACATGTGGAGATGAGTGGGCAACTTGAGGGAGTCAGCTTTATCCTACCATGTGTGTTCTGGGAATTGGGTTTGATGACGGACACTGTTAACTGCTGGGACACCTCACTGGCCTTTCCTAATATTTTCAGTGTGAAGTTGGTTGTATCTGAGGATGTAGGGCCTGTGGATACGGAGTACTGAGTATATGTCTATCTGCACTGTTAAAAATGGGAAAAAGCTCTAAAATTAGCCAGACTGCTCAGCGGTTCTCAGTGCTGGGCAGTTGACTTATCCCCAGGGGACAGATGGTAACACTTTTGATGGTCTCAAGTCAGGGGGAGGGGATGAGGCTACTACTGAAGTGTAGAGGAAGTCACAGCTCAGGATAGCCTCAGACACCAGGAGTTTACAGTGAGGAGACTCATGCCTGGGCTCAGTCTCTCTGCTGCTGGGAACCAGAGGACTGGACAGTCATTTCTCCATGCATCTGTGTTTTGTCCAGGTGGTTGGATATCACGCTAGTGGCCTGCTTGATTTGCAAGGTCTTGGAACTGCAGCAGTATCAGTCCTGAGATAGGGTTAAGAACAAAGCTTAGAAGTCAAGAAAAGGAATCCCCAGGACAATTTGACTTGCTAAACAAACAAATGGGAAAGTTCTAGGTTCAATTCAGAGACCTCAAGGAGTAAGTTAGTGACTAAGAAAGACTCTGACTGTCAACCTCTGGCCTCCACACATGTGTACCTATGCACCTGCACACACACACACACACACACACACACACACACACACTCACACGCGCACACACACACACCCCACATAGGAACACACACACATTCACACATACTACATACACATAAGAAAGTAAGATACAGGTGTCAGTATCATGTCATGACACTGCTAGTTGTGCAGTGAACTTGAACAGAGCAGAAACAAGGAAACTTACAGGGAGATGGGAAAGGATGTAGACATGAAGACTCATTTTATGACAGTGGGTGCAGGGAGCTCATGTTGAGATGACAGCTAAGCCTTACCCTAGTATCCATGTTGGCAGGAGCAGCAGCTTTGGCGAACGCTTCTTTTTTGGGGCCTGGCTGTGAGAGGCTGGTGGCTGGGTGAGGGGGAGAGCTTGTTGCTGTCTCTCAGCCTGGGTTTGGCATAAACAAGCTGGCCCAGGCATATGGCTGGTGGAGACAAGAAGACAGCTGGTATTGGAGACTGAATGCAGCTGCTGGCAAGTTCCTGATCTGGCCTGGCAGCTAGCTACCTCAGCAGTTACACTCTGCCTTACCATTAAAGGTAACTGAGTGCCAGTGAATAGCAGTGCAGAGGCAGGGCGTGTGGATATGGAGTACTGAGTCTATATCTATCTGCACTGTTAAAAATGGGAAAAAGCTCTGAAATTAGCCAGACTGCTCAGCGGTTCTCAATGCTGGGCAGTTCTGAGAGGCAATGACTCTTTTTCATTTCCTTTTTTCTTTTCCTCCCTTCTTTTTGTGCAGTGCTGGGTCAAGCATTCTAACACCAATGAGTTACATCCCCAGCCCCTTTTCTATTCTTTTAAGACTGGGTCTCACTAAGTTAACCAACTTAGGCTTGAACTCAGTTTGTAGCCCGCAGAAGACTTGAACCTGTTGACCTGTTGACCTCTTGTCTCAGCTTTTCCAGTAGTTAGGATGATAGATGGCATCACCTTGCTCAGTGTGGAGTGCTGTGCTTCTTTCTTGACTCTGGAGATGTAGAAGAAAGCCTCCCCCTGAATAGTGTAGTTGGATGAAAGAAGAGGTACCCCCAAAGTTGTGACCTGCATCCCAGAGGCAGAGAGCAACAGAGAAATGTGGCCTGGAGCGTTGGTGGATAGAGACCAGGAGCTGAGATACTGAAATCTGGAAGGGTGAGGATTTGACTTCCATTGCATCCTGGGTTTGAACCCCAGCCCTGCATAAGCTGGTTGCAGGCATATGCCTGTAATCCCAACAAATGCCTTGGATTAGCAATTTTATCTGTCTGTAAGTGTTCTCATGTACACCATAGTAATGGCTCCTTACTGAGCTATGAAATTAAGTGAGCTAATACCTTATTAATGCATGTGTCTTGTCGGGGGGGGCATTTTAGTGTCCTCTCCTCTTCTTGGCTATCTACATCACGCTTTTATTTGTTGTTTGCCATCTTGCTCTGAGCAAAGACCAGGCATCTTGATCTGGAACCATAATGGAGAGTGATAGGTTTTCACAGGCCACTGAATTCTCTGGGATCACTTTCCTTGGGTCGGGCCTTTGTAATCTGTGCCTAAGTTTCCACAGTGGGCAATGAAAACAGCACCCTTGAAGGCTTGTGGTGGGATCACATACATCGTGGTCCAGAACAGCTTTGACTTTTCCTGACTGGAAGGTTCCTTTTCTTTCATTTGAGCTGTTCCCGAAGTCAGGCCTGTCCCTAGGTGATCCCCATGCCCCCCATACCTTTTGGATTGCCATTTTCCCATTTCCACTGAGGCAGACCTTAGTGTCTCCCTTCCTGAAGCTTGTTCTGACCTCTCAAGAGGAAGTGACAATAACGAGACAGTCAGCTCCTCGGGTCCCTGAGTTCCTGTCAGTTGTTATATCTGTATATCTCTTTCCTGTGGCCTCAGGGACGCGGTATGTGGCATGTGGTCCAGATGCCTGCCAGCATGTCTTGGTTTACTTTCTCTAGGTGCCTTTCTCAGAGTCATCTGTGTATCTTGGTTTTCCCCTTTGTCAGCGTGAGGCTCAGGAACTAAGCGAAGTTCGGTGATGCTGAGGGTCACATTTTCCCCATTTTCTTTAGCATAAGAAGCAGGTATAGGTGGCTGAGATGGCCCAAGTGGGGAGAGGGGTGGGGGGAAGAAGGGAAAAAGGTAATTGTAAAGTAGTCTCAAGTTCTACAGGAAGCATCTAGAAAGACTGAATGCTGTCTTTGGAGAGTTTGTCTTAGTCTTGTTGCTGCCTTATGGGTCTCCATGGGAACCAGATATAGACAGACATTGGTGTTGATGGGAAGCCATGGAATTCTAGACAGGTATGTGTGTCCCTGTCTTGGTTTCTGACAAACTTAGAAAGTAAAAACAAAAGCAAAAGCAAACAGGCAGGCGAACGGGCTGAGGGTGTAGCCCAGTTGTTAGAGTGGGACAGGATCCAGGCATCTTGGGGCTGCTCTGCTGCCTCCATTCCCGGTGTACCTGGTACACCGCGAACTGCATCTGCTTTGTAGTTCAGGTTGGCTTTGAACTTAAGATCTTCCTGCCAAAACCTCTTTAAGTACTGTGATTGCAGACCTATTCATCATGCCTGGTAGGGCCACTAAGTAAGTCTTTCCTGAATGAAATCCTGGCAAATATGGGAAGGCAGAACAGGAGGTGGGTGTGGAAGTCAGGGTGGCTGTTGTATGACTGGGCTCGCACTGAAGCAAGGGCCAATTTGAGTCATGTTCTTCTTGTCAGCTCCTCTTATAGGACTTCTGTTGAGACTGCAGCCTGTCCTTGCCTAAGGCTTTTTTCTTGATTTACCAGGTGCTTGGTCTGCACATCAGGCACGAGAATTTGGGGTATTTTCTTGGCTATGACAGTGACTATTTCCCACCACTCCTTAAGAGGAGCCAGAATTTCAGAGTTTCTCCTTGTGTTTGAGGAGTTGAAGCCCGTGTGCCTGATAAGGGTGTCTTTGGGGGATGTGGACTCTTAAGAATAGTCAGGGATGGATTGATGATCAGATAGGGTTCCTCAGTCAGTGTTGGTGACATTTGGGTTGTTTGCCTGCTGGCCTGCTCTGTGTATTGGATTTTCTTAAATATCTTTGACTTCTACCCACAAAATGAGGTGGTACAATCCTTCGATATCTCATTTTGACAACTAGAAGTCTTCCAAGCAATGTCAGATGTCCCTTGGAAGACAGACTGGCCCCTAGTTTGAAAAGCAATGTTTTAAATCATATGTTAAGGGATGGGTGTGGCTCATTGATGGAGGGCATGCCTAGCCTCTGTGAGGTCCTGAGTTTGATACAGACCCTCACTCCTGTGGCTCAGTGCTGGTTTCTTACCTGTAGGAATGATGCTCAGGCAATAGATGAATGCCTGTTCTCTGTCCTGCTCTGTTCCCAGACACACTCCCATGCTTGGTACACGTTTGACATTCCCCATGCTTCATCCCAGTCCTCAGGTGGTGGCAGAGAAGTTTAGTGATACTCAAGGGTCTGACTTCAGAGAAGGGAGTGGTGCCTCTTGCTTTTCTGAGTTCTTGCCTTGCACATCTGGCGTGAAGATTCAGGTGCTTGCCGGGCCAGGACAGTGACTATTTTCCACCACTTCCTGGTTCCCCTTGTTGGTTCAAAGTCTGGTTGTGCCTTAGTCAGTGTTTCTGGACTTTCTTCGTAGTTCTGATGAGTCAGAGGTCACAAGAGGGTAGCTCAGCTGGCAGCAGGCTGGTGGTATTGCTGCCAGCATGTCACCAGAGCCTTTCTTGACTTGGGGCCTAATGTTATATTAAGGAGAGGGACTCTAGTCTCCTAATCATCACAGGATTGCCATAGGAAACAACACCCCATGCTTTCTCTTTAAGTAGGACTGTGTCCTGAAGCTCAGAGCATCCCAGGTCAGCTACGTCTTGATACCCTTCCTCAGGAGCTCTTCTCTTCTGTCTGCTCTCAGCTGGGCCCTTGCCCATTCTCAGGAGAAGGAGCTTGGAGAGTCCTGGAGCCAGATCCCTACATGTGGCTCTGGGACTTGGAGCCTGCAGTCTCTCCTCGTTGTCCTTATGTCCCTTTCCGTGAAGCTTAGGAATTCAGTGGAAAAATGGAGGGCTGTACTTGATTCTTGAACGTAGCACTCAGCATAAAGTCTGTGTGTACGAAGAACTAGTTCTCAAGTTACTTTCTCTGATCTTGCTGGGCTAATCTCTGGGCTTGGATTTACTCTTATCCTGGATATTGTTCCTCATGGCTGCTGCTTAGCCCGCTTGCAAACAGCTAGAATCTGATTCAAAGCAGGCCCCACCCCCTGCCATCTCTGACTTTGCTCACTCTTGCTAAGGGCCAGTGTTTGGAGTGTTCATGAGTCTGAGCCAGTACATGGCTTGTCTGCTCTGCACAGGTGAACTTGAAAGCCAAAGGGCATTTATTGGCCATTCTGTAGCATCTTGTCCCAGAGAGCTATCATGTGTAGATTGCTGAAGTTGGGGTGTTGTAGCCTTCGGAGTTCCAGGATTGAGTTTCAGGATCCGAGATGGGCGCTCAGGTTTAGATTCCTGGTTCTCTATTTCTGGACAGAGTTTGTGAATAATCTAAGCATCCTGTCAGAAAAAGAACAAAGTAGGTTTTTTTGTTTTGATTTTTTTTTCCTTTTTATTTTCCAAGTCTTGGGGTTGAATTCAGGGATTCATGTGGTAGATAAAAACCACTTGACTACACCCCAACCCTTTTTTCTAATTTATATTCCCTTTGCCTCAGCCTCCCTAGTGCTGAAATGATGTCCTCGTTTGTTATACCAATTTTGGAGGCAATAGGAAGGTAGCTCAGACTGGGGCTAGGGAAACCGGAGTTCCCAGCCTCGGTGGCTGCGATGGCTGTTGTTGTTGGTACTGGTCAGTACCCCTTTGGTTTGTCTCCACCTCAGAAATGTCAAACTTTCAGCTCTGCTGTTTGTTTTTTTAAGTGTGAATTGAAGCTATTTGCTGGTATTTTAGATGCAATACACAGAAAAATCTAAACAGGACCAAAGATTATTGACTCCAAACCCCTAGTTTCCATTTTTCCCTCCCTTTGGCTTCAGGTCAACTTTCTAGCCAGCTATTTGGTCTCTTTTGACTGCCTAAGAAAATGTTTCTGCCCGGCCATGTGTGTCTTTTTTTAGGTTGATTTTAATTGGTTATTTATTTATTTTGTAAACTACATCTTATTATGTATTCTAGACTGGCTTTGAACTCCTTATGTTCTTGCCTTAGCCTCCCGAGTGCTGGAGTTATACAGGTGCTCACTTCAGTGCCCAACTCTATGGTGATATTTCGTGAGTGTGTATGTACATGTACGTGAGCACTGCATGTGCTTGTCCATGTGGAGTCCTCTGTCCGTCTTAGTGTTTTGAGACAGGGTCTCTTACTGAACCTACAGCTTGCTGTTACTGAACTGCTGCATTTGGGCTTTTTATGTGGGTGCTAGGGATCAGGCTCGGATCCTCATGTTTTCATGGCAGACCCTTTACCCACAATACCACCTCTCCCCAACTAATATTGATTTTAGATGGATAGTAGTACACATAACTGACAAACAGTACAGATGTTTCTATTTCTAGACAAATTTCTATGTATGACTTCAGGCTTCTGGCTGTGTATATTTGCCTGCATGTTATATACTTGAGTCTCAGTTTCTGTCACCAGAAAATGGGTTGTAGGAGAAGGTTTTGAGACAAGGTTTCATTTCATAATCCACATTGGCCTCAAACTCAGGGCCATCTTCCTGTTTCTGCTTTGTAGCTTCTGAAATTCAAGGCATGTGCCAGCATGCTCCATTCATAAAATGGTTTTTATGACTGTACCTGTCTACCCGACTCGATTTTGAGATTTGAGTGTGACATCAGTAGCCAGACATGGTGGTGCACACCTGTAATCCTAAAACAGGGAGGGTGGAGTGCTGAGGCAGGCAGATCAAGAGTCTGAGAACAGCCTGGGTAACATATCAAAAGACTCCCCTCCTACCCATGGCCTCCATCTGAAAAGGGTCTGTTGTGGTCTCAGGTACTTAGAGCAGAGCCGGCAAACAGCGCTGCACCTGAGTAAAAGGCACATGTGTAGTCATTCAATAGGTGGACTTTTCTCTCCTCATCCTTTTGGTTTTTTGTTTTTTGTTTTTCCAAGAAAGAGGCTTAAATAACTCAGGCTAACTGTGATGGTTTGTATATGCTCATCCCAGGGAGTGGCACTATTAGAAGTCTTCCTCCTAGATGCCTAACCGTGTCCAGTCTGTTCCTGGCTTCTTTTGGATAAAGATGTAGAGCCTTCAGCTCCTGCACCATGCCTGTGTGGTTGCTGCCATGCTTCTGCCTTGATGATAATGGACTGAACCTCTGAACCTGTAAGCCAGCCCCAATTAAATGTTGTCTTTTATAAAACTTGCGTTGGTCATGGTGTCTGTACACAGCAGTAAAATCCTAAGAAACTAACCTTGAACTTTTACCTGAATCACATCCCTAGGCTCTTTTTGTTTTATTTCTTTCTGGGTTTTGCTTAAGGTGCTTTTCTACCTGTTTGCTTGCTGCCTCCCCTGTCCCTGGTTAAGAGAGAGAAGAGAAATGAAAAATATGAGAGTGTTCTGATAAAGATACCTGTCTCAAAAAGAACCCTGCAATACAGAATTCTATGGGCACACAAAACTCAAGGGCTTTGGACTTTATCCTTGTGCAGTTTGATCAACTTGAGGGTGGAATAGTGTTCATTCAGTAGCCTGGGTCACATAGTTTGTGTCAAGGCAGTTGGTTCCCTGGAGAGTTCTAAGCTAAATCAGGCTTGAGTTCTGAGGATCCCTGGTTAAGAGAGAGTCCTGTGGAAGGAAGACCAGGCGACTGAAGTTTTGGGTTGATTTCAGTGAGTCCTTTGCTTGGGCCTAGAAGCCTACAAGTGACAGCCACAGTTCTTGCTTTCTCTAGTGGCTGAGGTTGAGACTGAATGAAGCAAATATTGAGAGGCTCCAGCTGTGCTCAGGGCCATTGTGGGCTGTGAGGAGAGATGGCAGGTGTGACTGCTGGCTTTCCATGGCTGTAAGTTCATGTTCCTAGCTTTCCCTTTGGTGTCCCTTCCTGCCCCTTCTGGCTCAGCTCTGGAGCAGGGTGCTCTTCTCAGCAATTCTCCTTCCTCAGGGAAATGCCCTCCTCTGCACCTCTCTTTCTTTCCTTGGTGGCATTTCAGCTGATCTGCCTTATGCGGGATCTAATCTCTAGGCTGAGCTGTTCCTTCTCCTTAGATATTGTCTGCACCAGTGGGTGCATGGCGGTGGTGACAGTGGATCTGCTTCTGGTAGCCCTATGGGAGGGATCAAGCTCTTCTGTATGCTACCTCCTTGGTTTTTGCAGAGCCTTCCACGCACTTCACCTTCCTGACCAACATACTGGAAAGCAGCTGCAGTTCACTGTGTTCTGCCCAGATTCACATGAGGTTAAGGTCTTAAGTTGGAGTCCATATTTACTGGGTCTGAAAGCTAGGACTCTACTTGGGCTGCTGGTGACTAAGAAAACCATGGACTGTTACTTAAAAACAAAACAAAACAAAACAAAAAACAACCAACCAATCATCCAACCATGGGAGCTGAGATAAGTCTGTAAAGCGTTTGCTATACAAGTTTGAGGACTTAAGTTCAATCCCTTGTAACCAAGTAAAAAGCCAAGTGTGTTGGTGTGAGTTTGTAATCCCAGTGCTGTTGACCTGCAGACAGGAGGATGCTAATTGGTGAGCTCCAGGATAGTGAGAATGGCATCTCAAAAAATAAGGTGGGTGGCTCCTCAGGAACAGTCGCCACATACTTTGGCATCCATACACACATGTGCATATCCATATATACATAGTCACATACACGAGGTAGGGAATAATGCTGGAGAGGGAAGAGGTGGTTTTAGATGTTTGCTTACTTAGCAATTTCCAGGTACCTGGTGGGCTTTGCGGAGGAGAGTCAAAGGTAATGAATATTGAGACTTGAGTGCTGAGTTCCTAGTGCCCCTGCTTATCTGTGGCTCTTGGATGAGTTCTCAGTGTACCTCATCCTGGAAATGGATTATAGTGGGTTCTATAGGAGAGCAATCAAATTATCAACTGAGCCGTTTCCCCAGTCCACCTGTGTCATCTCTTAATACAAGGATATCAGTCTGAGTCTTCCTTCAAACATTCAACAGTGGATTACCTTGTTCATTTCATTTGTCATAAAGAAATAACTTTGGTGGGAGATCTGCCTTTGTAGGGCTGAAAGGCTCAGACACTTGTGAATGCCTGGAGCTTGGGAAGTGGCTGCCTTGTGTAAGTTCGTGGTGCTTGTTTGGAGGGTTTTGTCTGTTTTTGTTATGCACCCCTCCTCCCATGTCAGGAATAGAATTCAGGACCTGTGCATTCTAGGCAAGCACTTTACCACCAAGCTGCATCCCCAGCCCTCTCTCCATCTCTTACTCTACACATTTTAGTTTCTGTGTGAGTGCAAAAGTCAATGTGTGGGAGTGGGTTCTTCCACCACTAGGTTCTGGGGGAGCAAACTTGGGTCCTCAGACTTAGTGGCAAGTGTCATTGCCTGTTGAGCCATCTTACTGGCACTAACTTTATTTTCTCACAAGTTTCACAAAGTTGCCCAGGCTGGCCTTGAACTCATTCTATAGTCTAGGCAGGTCTTCTGCCTCAGTTTCCTAAGCAGGTATGGCTGGAACCAGCAGACCTGGCCAACTTGTTTACACTTTAAATAAACCTGTGACTGGCCACTTTGAATTCCAGAAGTTACCTCACACAGACAGGTGCTTCCTGCCATAGGGACCTGCTGGGTTCTTGATGTTGTTTATTTGCAAGGGTAGATGGAATGAGGCAGTGGGAGGTGGAATTAAAGTCAAGATTGCCACATGTAGTTAGGCATAGTGGTATTCCCAAGAACAAGGGCCCTCTGAAGAGAACAAGGACAACAGTAGGGCATGACAGCAGGGGGCTGCCTTCTACTGGACTACAGAACATCCCTGAGGGTTTCTGTTACAGATGCACCAGGTGTCTTCTGTATCAACAGCCAGGTATCAACCGGAAGTTGATAATGGTTGACTCTGAAAAAACACGAGGGCACTGGGAGTGGTTAGAAACAGCTTAGGGCAAAACCTCTCTTGTCTCTCATGCTCTCTCTTTCCCTCTCTACCCCTACCCCTCTCTAGCCCTCCTTCCTTTTTTTCCTTTCCCTCTCCCTCTCCTCTTCCCTCCTTCCTTTTCTCCTTCCACCGTTCCTCTCTCTTCCTTCCCCCTTTCCTCCCTCTCACCAAAAGAAATGAAAATGTCAAGAATTAGACAAATCTTGTTAGTGATTTTCA
Organism: Tokudaia tokunoshimensis; assembly: GCA_036184795.1. Lineage (NCBI taxonomy): Eukaryota > Metazoa > Chordata > Mammalia > Rodentia > Muridae > Tokudaia > Tokudaia tokunoshimensis. Next base: position 105,118,392 of record BTHU01000010.1, read on the forward strand.
TTGGCCAGTGCGGTTGTACATACCTTTAGTCCCAGCCCTCTGAAGCAGAGGCAGGCAGATCACTTTGAGTTTGAGGCTAACATAGCCAGAGGGAGGGGGAGTGAGGGGTGGAGTGGGGTGCGGGGGGCGGGGGGAGAGCTGGTTCCAGGTATCAGGTTAAAAAAAGGAAAGGCTGGGGACATGGTCCAGCTGGAACAGTGCTTACCCAGCATGTACAAGGCCCTGGGGGGCACCACATAAAACTGGGTGTGGTGGTGCATACCTCTAGTCTCTGTCCCCCCCCTAGCATTCTGGAGGGAGAGGAAGGAGGATCTGGAATTCAAGGTCATTGTGTGCTATGTCTGTAGTTTGAAGTCAGCCTGCACTGAGACCTTGTCTCAAAATAAAGCAAGGAGTTTAAGAGGGTTCAGCAAGTAAAAAAAAAAAAAACTTGCTTTCAGACCTGACAACCTGAGTTTGATCCACATGGTGGAAGAAGAGAGCAGACTATTGAAAGTTGTCCTCTAGCCGGGCGGTGGTGGCGCACGCCTTTAATCCCAGCACTTGGGAGGCAGAGGCAGGCGGCCAGTCACAGGTTTATTTAAAGTGTAAACAAGTTGGCCAGGATTTGGGAGTTCGAGGCCAGCCTGGTCTACAGAGCGAGTTCCAGGACAGCCAGGGCTATACAGAGAAACCCTGTCTCGAAAAACCAAAAAAAAAAAAAAAAGAAAGTTGTCCTCTGACCTCCGTGTGCATGCATGCACATGGACATGGATAATATAAGACCCCCCCCCTTTTTTAAAAGCAAGGTACAGAATAGAGTTGGCATCATGATACCTTTTAGGGAAACTAAATCATTTGCATTTGGATGGTATCCTGCAGTAGCAAGGGAAGCTTGCCTGTGAGGTAGTTTGACAGACTGTGAGTTAGGAGAGAAAGGCTAATTTTTCACCATATATTATTTTGTATACTTAGAAAAAATTTTAGCATGCTGTGTAATTACCTGTAAAGGGCAAGCAAGTACCAGAAGAGAGAGGGGCCATGGGTGAATTTATGTGTGCCTGGATGGGTGATGGATGATTGTACAGGTGGAGAGATAGACCAGACAGGTAGGAGGCAGGTCGTGGTGGGTAGGTATGTGTGGATGTGTGGATACAGCAGTAACCTGGTGTAGTGGGAGGATTGTGCAGACCAGTAGCTGGGTTTGCATGCTACTCCAGTGGTTCAAGCACTGAGTAACACTCTCTGTGCCTCCATCAGAAAGAGGAGATAGTAAAGGACTGAACTCATAGTCACAAAGGACAGAACATTGTATTTATTACATTATATATATATATATTTTAGTCAGGGTCTCACTAGTATCTTTGGTTAGCCTGGTGCTCAACTGTGTAGACTAGGCTGGTCTCAAACTCACAGAGATCCACCTGCCTCTGCCTCCAAAGTGCTGGGATGAAAGGTATGACCACCACATGTAGCCCAATGGTTTATTTATTAAATTAAAAATTGTGACTTCAGTGAGATGGTTCAGTGAATAAAAGTGCTGTCATACACACACACACACACACACACACACACACACGCACACACAGGCGCGCACACGCAGGGGAGTAAAATGTTAAAAGTTGTGTTGTATTGCCAGGTGGTGGTGGTGCACATCTTTAATCCCAGCACTTGGGAGGCAGAGATAGGTGGATATCTGTGAGTTCAAGGTTAGCCTGGTATACAGAGTGAGTTGTAGGATAGTAGAGATGTTAAATAGAGAAACCCTGTCTCGAAAAAAAAAAACCAAACAACAACAGCAAAAGTTGTATTGTGTATACATATATATTTCACGTTTATGTAATGTAATACATGTTGAGACCAGAGGACATTCTCAATTGTCATTTGAATTGTCATTAAAAAATCAAATGTCTTTGATGTTTTTTAAAAAAAAATTGTGTATTTAATATATGAATACACTGCCCCTCTCTTCAGACACAACAGAAAAAGGCATCAGATTCCATTACAGATGATTGTGAGCCACCATGTGGTTACTAGGAATTGAACTTAGGACTTCTGGAAGAGCAGTCAGTGCTCTTAATGTTGGAGCTGTCTCTCCAGCCCTACTTTTTGAATTTTACTTTTTGAATTTTAAGATGGGGCTCTCACTGGCCAGGAACTTGGCAAGTATACTAGGCTGGCTTTCTAGGGTGCCCTAGGGATCGTCATGTCTCCATTCTCCCAGTGTTAGAATTGCAGGTATATACTGCCATACTGAGCTTTAAAAATTATTGTTGTTGTTGTTGTTATTATTATTATTTTAATATAGTACTGGCTGACCTGGAACTTGCTATATAGTGCAGACTTTGTTCAAACTCAGAGATCTACCTGCCTCTGCTTCTGCCTCTGCTGGTGAATTAAAGGCATGTGCTACCCTGCTGGCCCCAAACTTTAAATGTGGATTCTGGGGATTGAACTCAGGTCCTAATGCTTGTACAACAAGTGCTTTACCTACTGAGCTATCTATCTCCTTTGCTCCTTACAGTTCCATTTTCTGTGACCATCTAGCATAGGGATGGACACATAGTACTGACTGGCATTTGGGCATTATGTGTGCTTATGGTGATAAAGATCCAGAGTCTTTAGTTCATAAAGCATACATGCAAATGATCAGTATGATGCCCCCAGGTTCTTTCAGGTGACAGCCTTCCTCCATCTTGTGAGCAGGGGACTTGCTGCTGCACTAGGATCACCTCTTCCTCACTTCTGTTACTTGCCTTCAGGCTCTCTGGTTACTGACTCTTTGAAATTTGCATACTCGTGTTGAGAGATCCCTGGAATCATGGTCTATTCCTTTGAGCCTACAGCAGCAGGATTTGAATAATATGAGCCCTTGTTCCTTCGTGGTGTGACAGTTGATCTTTCATGTGTTTGTGTCCCCAGGACTGGAATGTCACATGGTACACCAGCAGCCCTGACTTTACCAAGTGCTTTCAGAACACGGTCCTCACATGGGTGCCTTGTATCTACCTCTTCTCCTGTTTCCCCATCTACTTCCTCTATCTTTCTCGACATGACCGTGGCTACATCCAGATGACACACCTTAACAAAACCAAAACTGTAAGTCACCGGGTGTCCCTGTGGGGTGGGGCATCTGGGTACTTGTGTAGTTCAGGCTAACCTTGTGTGAAGAAGGCAGAAGAATGTGTTAAATCAAGGTTGAAAATTTGGAGCCAAGCATAGGTCAACATTCAGGCCACAGGACCTTTGAGTGAAATCTTTAACTTCCATTGCCTCAGTTTCCCTGTGTTTGCATTGGGGATGATGGGAGCTTTCTAGGGATTCTCATAAGGTCTTTGTTTACTAAAGCAGTTTCCTTGTATTTATTTATTTTGTCTTTGAAAATGTTTTCAGGGCCGAGGAGATAGCTCACTGGATAAAGTGCTGGACAATGTGAGGACCAGAATCCTTGTGAAAGTTGAGGTGTAGACAGGAATCCCCTGGGCAGGCTGGCTAGCCAGCTAGCTGGAAAGGGATCCCAGGTTCAGACAAGAGACCCTGCCTCAGGAGTAAGGGGAAGGTGCCTCAGTGTGTGCCTGAATACACATGTACATACATGACATTAGCATGCAAATAAAGATTTTGGTCTTGAAATTATTTCAGGCTATAGGGAAATTGCAGTAATAATAACAGGCCCGTGCCAGCCCCTCTGCCTGAGGCTCCCATTGGCCAGACTTTCCACTCTTCTCATTTGTTTCTTTCTTAGTCTCTGCTTTCTCCATGTGTATATATTCCTATGATTTTTTATTTGGCCATTTGTGAAGAGGTGACATCTACCATGCCCTTGTGTTCTTTAATTCTTTATTTTTATTTTTTTGAGACAGGTTACTTTGTAACCCAGGCTGCCTTGGAACCTTTGCCCCTTTTCTTCTCATGCTTAGATTTCATACCACCATGTCTGGCTGTCCTCAAATTGGGCTGTTCTTTTATTAAGTATCATCAGCAACAGGCAGGGATAGAACCATCTCAGAGCTGTGACTAGAGGTCAGATTCTGAGCAAGGTACTAGGGATATGAGAATAAATTACACAGCTATGAACGGTGGAGCACATCAGGCATCCTAGCACTTGGGGGGCTAAGTCAGAAAGATCAGGAGTTCAAAGCCAACCTGGGCTACATAGTGAAACCCTGTCATAAAGAGAAAGAGTAAGAGCCGGACAGTGGTGGTGCACGCCTTTAGTCCCGGCACTTGGGAGGTAGAGGCAGGCAGATTTCTGAGTTCGAGGCCAGCCTGGTCTACAGAGTGAGTTCCAGGACAGCCAGGGCTACACAGAGAAACCCTGTCATAAAAAAACAAACCAAACCAAAAACAAAAACAACAAAAAAAAACCAAACCAAAAAGAGGAGAGAGAGGGGAAGGGAGGGAGGGAGGGAGGGGGAGAGGGAGAGAGAGAGAGAGAGAGAGAGAGAGAGAGAGAGAGAGAGAGAGAGAGAGAGAGAGAGAGAGAGAGAAGGAAGCTGGACACTTTGTCTGAGAACCTTGGAGGTTAGCTGGTGTCCTCATGGTGACTTTTTTGTGGTGTTCAGAGAGATGCCAGGATTGCTGCTATAACATGCTATGATACTCCCTTTTCTTCCAGGCCTTAGGATTCTTTCTGTGGGTCATCTGCTGGGCAGACCTCTTCTACTCTTTCTGGGAAAGAAGTCAGGGAGTGCTCCTAGCCCCGGTGTTACTGGTCAGCCCAACACTGCTGGGTATCACCATGGTGAGTGTTGGCTGGTGGGACTGGCAGTGAGAAATGGAGGGCTTGGCCTGTGGTGTGGCTGGGTGGTGGAGTGTTTGCCTAGTATGAGCAAGGTCATGGGTTCCACCAACAAAAGAGAAACTGTAGTGAACCAAACACAGTGGCACATGCTTTCATTCTAGCACTTGGAGAGATGTGGAGTTCAAGGTCAGTCTGGCTGTAATAGTGAATTTGAGGCCAGCCTGGGCTACATGAGACCTTGTCTTACAAAACCAAGAAAGGTTGGTTAGAAGCTAGAGAGATGGCTCAGTGGTTAAAAGTGCTTGCTGCTCTTGCAGATGACCCAAATTTGGTTCCACCATGTACATTGAGTGGCTCACAACCCCTTGTAATTCCAGCTTCCGAGGGATTCCTCTTCAGACCTTGTGGGTACTTACATATATTTGGTACATACGTAGACATATACACATACCAATAAATAAAAATAAATCTGAAAAAGAACAAAACTTAAACCTAAAACCAATAGACGAGACTGAAGAAATGGTTCAGAGGATAAAGGTGCTTGTGGATAAAGGTGCCTATGCAAAGGTGGAAGAAGGGAACCAGCTGCACAAAGTGATCCTCGGACTTCCACATATTTGTTCTGGCATGTGTGCGCACACCCACATAATAATAAGGTATTTTAAAACCTCTAAAACCAACTATGCAGAATCTCTAATGTTTAGGGGAGTCATCAACAGCAGCTACAGATCCTGCCCTGCAGCTCCCTGCATTTCTAAGTGCAGTTCACAGAATGTCATTTGTAGTCTCAAGAGTGATGGATTTGGGGGCTCTGAGGCTTTAGGGAGGTAGAATAATAAGTAAAGTAGGAAGCTGTGCTGGCCGCTAGGCCCCCACACCTCAGCAGCACAGACAACTCTGACTTTAAATTTATAGATACATGGTGAGTGGGTTTTGAGTCTGGTAGGACTCCTGGTATTGTGCTTGCTGAGGTCATTGTAGAGTGACCTTGTGGGACAGATCCCATGTGTTTTCTTACAGGTGATAAGATGAAGGCACAGAGAGGCCCAGGGCTGTGATCGAGGTCATGGGTACTTGAACCAGGCTTGGATCCTGTGCGAAGCCTAGAAGTTTTTCTAGAGAGCAGAGTCCTTGGCAGCTGAAGGAAGAAGAAGAAGAGCAAGCTTAGAGCAGACTTCGGGACAGAGAATCAGTTTATCTGAAGGGTTGGGGCTGAAAGGAGGTGTACAGGGAAGGAGAGGCTGTGTGAGTCAGGAACAGTGGAGGCTTGGGAGAGAGGGGTGGGGACCAAGAAGACAGTGATGCTGATGACTGTGTTAACCAGGAGCCAGGCACAAGACTAACTCCTGAATGACCTATGTTCATATATTTGACATTCTTCCCATGTTGTAGATAAGTGTAGTCCAGAGAGGTGAAGGAACTGGGCCTAGGTCACAAAGCCAGGAAATGGTAGAGCCACATTCTAACTGCTGTCCTGGTGGCTCTTGGCTTATTTTCTGGCTCTCCTGCTGGGCTCCTTGCAGGCACTTAGTAGGAAGTTAGCAAACATATTCTTGCCCTGACTATGTGTGAGATAAAAATGTGTGGCTTGGATGAGCACAAAGACATCAAATGATGTCTCTATAAAAGCTGTGTGTCCTGGTGGCGGAGCTTTGAGTGGGGAGCTCTGAACTTGGATCTGGGGCTTGTAGTTAAGGAAACTTCACTGAAGGGAAGAATGGCAGAGCTGAAGTCCAAAAGGCGAATAGGATGAAGGGGCTGAGGGCAGAGGACCTTCCTGTTGAGAACAGCATGTCTAACATTCAGGGTAAGGGAGAAATGGAGGGTTGGCCTGAGTACCTGGAACAGAGATGGAGAGGGAGGAGATCAGAGAGGATGTGCCAGTGGGAGATAGAGGACTCCAAGGCACTGCATCCTCATAGTAAGTGGGGTCTGCTCTGCGTTGTCTCCTCTCAACGCTGGATCTTAGTTCTAAACTGAGCTTCCCTCACATTACTGTTAGGGTCTTATTAGAATCTCATGACTCAGGGACTGGAAGATGGCTCAGTTGTTAAGAGCACTTGCTGCATAAACATTAAGAGCTGTTCAAATCTCTAGCACCCATGTAAAAAATCTGGCATGCCACACATATCTTTAATTGGAAAGCAGAGGCAACTTGGCTACCAACCCAGCTCCAGGTTAAATGAGAGACTCTGTGTCAAGAGAATAAGGCAGAGCGAGCAGAATACTCAGAATCACCTTCTGGCCTTTGCACATGTGCACCTATCCAGACATGTGTATATGGCACACACGCTCACAGGAGTACACACAGAATAAAAAGAAAGAAACCTTTAGAAAATAGCTACAACTCTTTAGGTAGGTGCAGTGGTACAGCTGTGACTGGGGTAAGGCCTCTCCAGGCAGTTCTTGGACCCTGAGTCAGGCATGCCATGACTAAGGCACCATGGACCCTGGGGCCCTGCTTTCTCTAAACTCTTATGGACCTTTTTCTTCCAGCTGCTCGCCACCTTTTTAATTCAGCTTGAGCGAAGGAAAGGAGTCCAGTCCTCGGGAATTCTGCTTACTTTCTGGCTTGTAGCCCTACTCTGTGCCCTTGCGATCTTGAGATCTAAGATCATCTCTGCCTTAAAAAAGGTAATTAATGGCTGGGGGAGAGATGCTTAATACATTTTGTATGGTCATGTGTTGACATGGGAACCATAGGATGGGGACCACATAGATTCTGCTGCTTTTCCAGGAACATCTCTACTCCAGCAAATCAGGTACAGACTTTGTTCTAGACCCTTCTTTCCTGTTTACAGGCAAATGCTAACTCACATTAGGCTTGTCTTTAATGCTTGTATAGGGTGGCTGGGCTGGAACTGAGCTGAGTTGGGAGATATGTTTGCCCAGTGGCTGTTCCCCAAGGACCCTAGACATGTTAACCTTGGTGCTACCAACTGTATGTAACTCTTGACACAGGAAGTTGTTGAGGCTGGCTCCTGTGTGCCACTCTCAAAACATTTGAAGAATGTACACTTCTTGGCTAGTCTGCCATTTCTTGTTATCTGGGAGCTAGAGACTTGACGGCGCTGCGCCGTCACAGTACCTGACTGGCTGGCATGAGCATGGAGGAGGGATGGAAGGAGGGAACATGTAGGAGGGAGGATAGATACAGAGCACCTATGAAAGCACAGCCTCTGTAACAGGACAGTGGCTGGCATAGTTGAATTTGTGTTTTCCTAAGTGCTTCTCTTGGGACTACACGTTTCTCATGAATAATCTGAGGACCATGCATAATGACTCTGATGAGGCATCTCTTCTTGAGCAATAACTGACAAGTGGACAGAGGCTTCTTCATTGTGGGACATTATCCTATGCTTTGTAGGATATCTAGGGCCACCCTGGCCTCCATACCCTGTGTGCTAGGAGCTAATGTCAAACATTCCCAGACTCTGGAATTGTTGTCTGGCATGCAAAACAGCCCTTGGTTGAGGACCACTGATGTGTTCAGTGGTAGAGAAGCCAGGGCATAGAAATGTCAAATAAATGGATAAGGTCCACAGCCAGAAGGAGCAGAAGCAGATCTGTTTCATAGGAAAGGAGATGGAGCTACCTTTCTTCTGTCTTGTTTTCAGGGGAGGGAAATGTGGGGATGGTGACAATCTGCAACCTGCCCTTTGGACTTCTCTTAATCCTTTTTACTGTTGCTACAGCCAAATCCATAGTCAGGATGATTTAGAGAAAACAAAGGTTTATTGAGCTTGTGGTTCTGAAGGTTGGGAGGTCTGAGGTTTTGAGGCAGCATCTGGAGAAGGCCTTGCTGGTAGATTCCCTACAGAGGCCTATGACATCTCATGCCACTATTGGACCCCACAGCTGAACACCATTCCTGTGCCTGTGAGGATTTGGTGAGTTATCTGAACCCTACTTTTAAGGAAGATTGTGCTGATCTGTGTCCCCTGCCTCCTCCCCTGCTCAGGATGCTCAAGTGGATGTGTTTCGAGATTCCACATTCTATCTGTACTTCACCCTTGTGCTCGTTCAGCTCGTGCTATCCTGCTTCTCAGACTGCTCGCCCCTGTTCTCTGAAACTGTCCATGACCCGGTAAGTGTGACCCAGACGTGTATGCCCAGGTGGGAGAGAAATAGGCAGTTGTAGCTAACTCTGACTGGGCTCAGGTTCTAAATCCAACACCAACTGGGTACTTGTCCTGAGCCCTGCTTCACCAGTGCAGACTCACATTCCATTCCTGCAGAAGCCCATAGCAAAATCATTCTTCTCACTGTCAGGTAGAAACCTGTGCTTGGATAGACCAGTGTCCCTGGAGGTGGGGAGTCTGCTTTATCGTGTCCCTGGCTGTGCCTTACAAGCTAACTAGTAACTTTTACTTAACATGGTGATTTTAGAAAATGTGAACAGAACCCACAGGTGAAAACTTAGAGTCAGCAAGTATCAGGTGAATTCCAACTGCCCAGGCTTTCTAGAAAAATGGGAAGCCTTGTTAGATTAAGGCCATGGTCTTACAGGGCTGTAGTTGGTAGGAGCTAGGGCTGGGACTATGGATCCACATTATCTTAGATCTTGAGTCTCGACTATGGTGCCCACTAGGCCCTCTGGCGCCTCTGTCAGTTCCAAGGACATTCCGTGAGCTGCTGCTTCCTGCTGCTCCATCTTTTTCTTTATTTACCCCTCCCCCTCCTTCCAGTACATATCCAGTTTCAGCCCTATGATTTGTGTCCCTCCAGGCAGCCTGACCTCCTGTGGGGTTCCCTCAGTTCAGAGGGATACCTTTCTTTTGGGCTCTAGACTAGGTCCTAGCAGACAGCAGATTCCTTCATCTACTTTTTTTGTCCACAAATTTTTATTGGAACATATTTTTACTTATTTGTGAAAATGTCCCACACGGCTGCTGGAAACTTAAAAGGAGAATTAAGGAGTTGCCACTGAGGCTGTATTCCCCTTACCCCAGAAGTCTATCTAACCTTGCTGTTTGGCTTTTTGTAGATAAAGTTTGCTGGCTCCCTTTCTGGAACATTCCTTTAGTTTTGCTGATTTGGTACCTTGTATTTGTACTTCCTTTATTTTTTGCAGGGCTTCTTTCTTCATGTGATCACACAGCTCAGTCACTGAGGGGCCAGGACAGGGCATAGCTGTTCGTCAGCTTCCTGTTGTGCTAGGCAATTTATATGCATGTCTCTTTTTATTTTTCCCATTTTTCAGATAGAGAAATGGAGTCTTAGGGACTTAAGTACCTTGCTCATTGTAAGTGGCAGAGCAGGAATTTGAACACAGAGCTGGTCCTTCTATAGAACCTCATCACTTCTCTTGGTTATACTCCACTTAAGGGCAGGTTTAATAATGCCTGGATTGGTTCCTCAGGCCCAAAGGCAGAGATTGCCTTGGAATCTTGATGCCTTAGGCAGGGTTGGTATGCGTGGACTGCTATAACAGTATACGGGGTTCTCAGGGGGTCCTCAGAGGGTCCTCAGAGGCCTGCTTGGGGCCTTCTGGGACACTGGATAAGGCTTCCATTCTGTCCACTTCCCATAAAACCAGGAAAGAAGTGGAGGGTACCAGGGTGCTCAGAGTTATGCTGAAGTCCTGGCATAATGCCAAAACTGGATACCCTTTAAAAACACTATGTTCATTTATTATGACAAAATGTATTCAACCTAAGATTGATCATCTTAACTGCTTTAAATGATTCAGCACTATCAGGAGATTTTGATTTCATTCATAACACAAGTATTGTGGCTGGCAGATTTCAACTGGGACTGTGTTAAGACACATGGAATCATGGACCCCTTCTGGGGTCAAACATAACACAACTTTGATAGCATTCCCAGGTGGTGTGGCCATGTGTGTGCGTGTGTGCACGTGCTCGTGTATGTGCAGAGAAGCTTAAGTGGCACCAGTTTAAAGCTCTCAGACTTGAATGAGAGCTTTTTGTTTGCTTGCTTTTTGCTGTGCTAGGGATGCTAGTGTTTCACCATTGAGCAGCGTCTCCAGCACCAAGGGACGTATTTTTGAGGACTAAAAATATTGGGGCTCAGAGAAGTTGTGTTATCACATTCTAATTTATACCTAATTTATGTGGAAGAGGAACCTCTTCTTGGAGTTGGGTTGACCCTGGGGCTCTTAAGTCCTCTTGTGTATGATACAGTTGGTGCTAGAAACATAGCAGAATGCGTTGTAGTCATGATTAAAGCAGTGGGCAGGGAACACTTCATCCCTTAGAGTCAGTGCCTACAGCTGGCACACAGAACAAAGAACAGAAGACAGGATGGTAGCAGTGAAAAGTCTATCTTTACTAGAACTGAAAAGGGATGTGTAAGTGCACTCCATAGGCAGGTGCTGGCTTAAATGAGCATGTGTTTCTGGAGTACCATTTTCCATGTCCAGGGCTTTATTATTATAAAAGGGAAGGGAACTGTCTCTGAAGGGGCAGGCTGTACTTTGGCTGTTGTCAGTGATTGGTCTGGGTGTTGGTAGAGACTTGTACACCCCTTGGGTGGTCCAGGGCAGTAAAGGGATGATTTTTCTGTTACTGGTTTTGAAGTTAACCTTCTTCAGACTCATTCATGAATATCTATCTGATCCTCTCCTCCTGCCTTAGCTGCAAGAACTGTATATAGGATGTCAGATGTCATCCTGGCTGTCTTTGGGAGATACAGCCTTCCACGTGTCTTCATGCTTTGAAGCAAGCACTTTTCTGACTGGGTCTTCTCTCTTTCTTTTTCTTTCTTCTTTTTAAAACATTTTAACTTAATTTTAGTGTGTGTGGGTCCCTGTGCCTCAGCATGTTCTTAGGGGTCAGAGGACCTCCTCCAAGAGTTGATTCTTCCATTGTATGAGTTCCTGGGGATCTAAGTCAGGTTGTCAGACTTGGCAGTAGTCTTACCTACTTAGTCATCTTGCTGTGTAGCCATCTAGCTCTGTAGTCTAGATAGCTTTGTACTCATCGTTGTCTGGTATCAATCTCCCCAGTGCTGGAATCACAGGTGTGCCCTATCATGCCTCACTTGGTAAGCTTTGTTTTGTTTCTGAGATAGAATACCAGACTGTCCTTGAACTTGAGATCCTCCTGTATCTACTTCCTGAGCACTGAGATTTCAGGTGTGTACCGCCACACTGGGCTTATGTGTTTCAGTAAATGAATAACTTCAAGTTACAGTATGTCACCAGGATCCCACAAAGTTTCCTTTCTTCTTGGCTAGTCTCCTACTCCACTCCAGAGGCCAAATACTGGACTTTGATCAGAGTATTCCAAACTCCATCTTTTTTGTCTACCTTCTTTCTGCTTTGGGTCTTCAGGAATTGAGCAGTGTCTTCTGTCTGTCTGTCTGTCTGTCTGTCTGCCCGCCCGCCCGCCCCTGATGGGCTAAAGAATCAACCTTGACCTCTGTCCTTGAGGTGAGATGGAAGAGGTGTGTGTGTGTGTGTGTGTATGTGTATGTGTGTGTGTGTCTATGTGTGTGTGTGTATGTGTGTGTATGTGTGTGTGTATGTGTATGTGTGTGTGCGTGTATGTGTGTGTATGTGTATGTGTGTATGTGTTGCAGAATGGACGGTCAGGGCTAATGGTTTCTGAGTCATAGGAATAAGAGAAAAGCTGCTGCTAGGTGAGGAAGTTTTGTGTATATATTCACTTTGTGTTTTATGGGAGGGGTTCCTAGGAGAAGTAATATGTGCAAAGTTCCAGATGTGTGATGGAACTTATTTGTGTTTCTGTTTGACTCTGTCAGAAGACTCCATCCCAGGAATTAAGTGACAAGGCAGGGAGAGAGGAGGGTCCTAGGAACTGAGTTCATTATACTTTACATTTATGTGAATTCACTTGTGGTGTAGTGAGTTACTACTGTAGATTTTACCCCTAAGACATCTGGGCAAACACTTCCCTATATATTGCCTAGGCAGATAGATTTTCTTCCTGTTCTTTTATTGAGACAGGATCTCCTGTCTCTACTACTCTGGCGTTCACTTTGTAGCTGCTGACGATGACCTTGAATTTCTGACTCCCTGCCTCTTGCTCCCATAGTGCTGGGATTACAAGCATGCACCACTGCACCCAGTTTTACTCATGGGACCCAGAGCTTCCGGCATGCTAGGTAGGCAAGCATCCCCTAGCCCCTGTTTTTTTGTTTTTTTTTTTAATGACTTAGTTAAAAACAAAAAGAAGTGTGTAGTCCAGGCTGGCCTTAAACTCACAGCAGTTTTCTTGCCTTAGTTTTGCAGTATGGAAAGCCATGACTGGCTTGTGACTTTATTTTGAGACAGTTTTGCTTGCATAAAGTTTCAAAAATAGTCGAGTACCCTTACATCTTTACTCAGCAATAATATTTGAGAGATGAGGGTTTAAAAAATATAGAGCCATTATTTGGCCTAATATCACTCATAATAATTCTTTTCATGTTATCAAACATTGCTGCAAGCTATTGTAGTTGCAGAATGAACCATCCTGTCATTAGATGGGCTTATTGCTTTACTTTGACTGCCCTGGTGTGGGGTTTGTTTAGAAAAGGGAAAGGAAATTCTTGTTTCTTTCCATTTAATCTGTGTACCAGAACAATGGCTTATGTCACTAAGTGTCTTTATCATCCTTACAAATCTGTGTATGGTGCATAGTGTAATGTGTTTTGGTACACTGCTTTTCTGATTTACCCTTTTCCCAGCCAGGGTCCCTTTTGACTGCTTCTAGAGCTTTGAGCATGCCCACTCTTTGGACTAGTAGCTCTGGGGTATAATATAGTGCTCTGGCCTTACCTTCTTTGTTTCTTGCCCAGTAACTTGTTTTCAAACAGAAACAAATTTTGATACCCTGATTCTGCCCCCCAAACCAGCTTCTTCTGGAACAGTGGGAATGGAATAGGATCAACAGACTGGATGGAAAACCCATGATTAGAGTAGGCTATCTCTTCTGCTCTCTGAATACCTTCTCTTAACTCTTATTGTTCCTTCACAGAGGCCGTTTTGGAAATTGTGCACATGTTAAATGCTTGAGCTGTGTGCTGGTAATTCCCACTTTCTTTTGAGCTGGCCTTCTGCCTTCTTTGATAGCTGGCTCAAAATCTCTATGGCTCCTAGAGTTGTCTATAAGAGACCCAACGTTTCTAACCTGACCTTCAGTATAGACTCTACAGCCTCCATCACAGACTGCCAGATCTCTTGCCAGATGTTGAGACCAGGGCTTTCCACAGTCGAGACAAGTGTTCTGCTGTAGACTTAAGTCCCTTTTGGGTCCCTGGGTCTGCCATACTTCTCCACATTCCTGGGCTCTGAGCACATTGCTTTCTGTCAGGAATGCCTTGCTTTTCTTGTTGCTATAGTTGCCTTCCATTCATTCTTCAAATGCTGGATTGACCTTCCATAGAGAGGCTTTCTTTGAGCCTCATGAACCAGTCTTATGTGTGCTGCCTTATGTGAGGTCCATGGTCATATCCACCTACATTTAGACCCTGGTTGCAGTTAAGTTTTACATTGTTTCTAGTGTTTGTATAGTCATTGTTGATTGTCTGTCTCTAGAGCCCTGACTATTTTCCTGCCACTTTTAGATATAGGAGCTCAGATAAGTTTTTTTTCCCTACCTCTGTTCTCATTTAATTGCAAAATGGGGGTGAAACTTAACCCTGCCTTGTAGGGTGATCTTGGAGATGAACTGGTCATTTATGTAGTGTGTTGAACAGCTTGTAGAGCAGGGTACCACAAGGTAGGTATACACGGGTTGTCTTTTTGTTCATACTTGTGTATATTTCTTGACACATAGTAAGTGCTCAGGAAATATCTTCTGGATGGATTAGACAGTATTCAAAGAGTCCATAGGCCATAAAATAGTAAGACCTGGGCTGGGAGTGTAGACCTAGCATGTGCAAGGTCCAGGACTTGATTGCTAGCAATGCAACACAAAAGTATACACCTCTTTGTAAAGAGTACATCATAGATGCTTATTAAAAATGTGCTCAATAAATGGATATGTAAATGTGGAGAATGATAATAATACCACCTCACACAGTTGAGGTGAGAATGTAGGAAGCGAAGGTCCATAGTATTTTATAGAGCATCTAGCACATAATAGGTGCTCATAAATACTTGTTAAATGGGTGAATGATGTGGGGCCAATGTTAACTAAAGGTCATGGGGTTGCTATGAAGATGGGTTGATATCATGTTATACTGTGCTTGCATACAGTAGGTACTCAAGGGACATTTGTTGGGTGAAAATTGAGGGATGAGCTCTGAGGCTCAGCAATCCATGTGGCATGCAGAACTATGAAGATGTGGGCCATGGTCCTTTGAAGGAAGAATGGTCAGCTATGCCTAGCTCTCCCAGATGTAGAAAGTTAAGTTTGGATTTCCTTTCTCCTCCCTCCCTTGTGCCTTCTGTCTCCTAGAATCCATGCCCAGAATCGAGCGCCTCTTTCCTTTCCAGGATCACTTTCTGGTGGATTACAGGGTAAGGCTGGACCTCCACATGGGGTAGGTAGTGGGACATGCATACAGTGGGTGTATGAACACTTCTGTGGAGCTCAGCTTCCTTTAATTTCCTCCTGTACTATCTTAAGGTCAGTAACTAGCCTTCAATGTTATAAATGCCTGAGTGATTAATCCACAGGCTGTGAGCACCCTTAGTTTCTGGCATAGGCTTTTAGCTGGCTTGCCTAGGCTTTAGACTTGCCTTTTGGTTGAAGGGATTTGTAACTGTTTAATATGGTATCCCATCAGGCTTGGTTCCAGGACCTACCACTGACTGATGCTCAGTGAAGCAGAGTAGCATTTGCATTTAACCAGATCTGCCTTATCTTCTGAATCATGTCTAGATGCTGCATGACCCCTAATGCAGTGTAAATAGCTACCTTGCTGTACTGCTTAAACAATGATGACAAGGATGTCCTCTGAAGACAAAACTTTTCCAACACAGATATAGACTAGTGACATTGTCATTTTCTCCTACCTTACACATAAGGAAGATATACATCACTACCAACAAGAAAACATCTAGAATTTGCTGATATTTTCATAGGAAGCAGGAAGATCAGAGGTTCAAGGTCAACCTTGGCTACATAGAGTTTGGGGCCAATCTGGCCTAATTGAGCCCATATTTGAAAACAAAATAATTAAAAATAAAATTTACAAGTCACGTCAGAAATCAGAAACACCAGATTATTTCTTTCTAAACACAGCGTGCACCTGTTTGTCACAATGAGTCTGTCTGTTTTGTTTCACCAAAAGACCTAGTAGAATTAACCAGTTGATATACCTTCATGTCCACGTAGTCTCAGATTTTTCCAGTCATGGCTAGACAGCAGTAGCAGGGGTCTGAGGGGAGGCCCATAGACTCTTCTTTCAGTGCTCATTATATCTTCCTTTGTGCCTTGCTCCCAGGATGATGGTGCAGGGCTACCGCCAGCCCCTGGAGAGCAGTGACCTCTGGTCATTGAATAAGGAGGACACATCAGAAGAAGTGGTACCCGTGTTGGTGAATAACTGGAAGAAGGAATGTGCTAAGACGAGGAAGTGAGTATCAAATTTCTGTGTTCTTCCAGGTAGGGCAGATGTAGCCTAGGCTGACCTGTGGCTACCTACCCTTAGCCACCCTGGTTGATTCTGGTTCTAGGGAAACTGCACTATCTCCCTAGGCTGCATTTCCTCTTCTCTCAGATGGGGGGAGTGGAAATGTTTAACACCATAGGGAGCTCCCAACAGCTCCCTTCTGTATTGTCTGCAAGTTAGGTCTTTAGCTCTCCAGAAGGAGAGAGGAGGCCGTCTGCCAAGCTGGAGTTGATTTTTCTGGTTACAACCCTCAGCTTGGGCCTTTCCCTGCTCACACAGTCAGTCTTTGACTTTTTCCGCTCTGAGCATCTGTTTGGTGTCTTGAATATTTCCCAAATGTTCTTGTTGGGGTTGGATGCTTTTTGTTGAACATGTCAAGCATGAAACTTGAACCTGGTGCTGCTTTGGTGCTGAACTCTGAACCTGGGTTCAGGCATTGGGACAATGCAGGCAAATGCCTTGCACCATGGATTGTATAGTTTAATAGTAAGATCAGAAGAAGTGAAGGGCACAGTGACATAGGGAAGAGTATTCAGGGATTGCTCCTGTGAGAAGGTGGCATTCAAAAACACTCATTCAAAGGAGGGAGTGAACCATGTACATACCTTGGGACAGGGCCTTCTAGTTAGAGGGACAACTGATACAAAGGTCCTGAGGCACCTATTGAGGCTTGAGCGAATGACTGAGAGTGGGAGATATCTTTGCTGGGGTCCCAGGCTATGCTAGAGAGTTACATTAAAGGCATAATAGGAAGTCAGAGGTCGATTCTATACAGGGCAGCAGTGTGGTGAGAATTCTGTTGAATAACAACCATTAGAGTGTCATTTTAAAATATATTTGTATATGTATGTATGTATGTTTACATGTGTGAGTGTGCATTGCCATAGCATGTGCATATGGAGATCAGAGAACAACTTATGGGAGTTGGTTTTCACCCTCTACCATGTGGGTTCAGGGATTGAACTCAGGTTGTCAGGGTGGATAGCAGGTGCCATTACCCATTGAGCCATCTCACTGGTTCTGAGCCTATCTTTGTTTCTGGCCCAGTGTGCAGTTGACTTGTGTACAGGTTGGTTTTGTGTGTCAACTTGACACAAGTTAGAGTCATCAGAGAGGATGGAGCCACAGTTGAGAAAATGCCTCTTTGAGATCCAGCTGTAAGGTGTTTTCTCAATTAGTGATCAGTGGAGGAGGGCCCAGCCCGTGGTGAGCAGTGCCATCCCTGGCCTGGTGGTCCTGGGTTTTATAAGAAGGCAGGGTAAGCAAGCCATGAGAAGCAAGGTAGTAAGCAGTACTCCATGGCTGCTGTATCAGCTCCTGCCTCCAGGTTCCTTCCCTATTTTGATTTCCTGTCTTGACTCTCTTCAGTGATGAACAGCAATGTGGAAGTGTAAGCCAAATAACCTTTTGTCTTCAACTTGCTTTTTGGTCCTGTTGTTTTGTAGCAGCGATAGGAAGCATGACTGAGACAGTTTGTGATAATACTTTGTGGTCTCCTCAGCCTGTGCTCCTCTTATGGTGAGGCCATTTTGGATCGTGTTTCCAACTGGCATACATATCAAGTGTTTCCTGTGAAAAAGAATTTGGCAGTATTTTTGTTTTGTTTTTAAATTAAGTCGTCACTTACTTGTCATTCTGTTTCCAAGCAGATGCCTAAGAAAACTAGAACTTAGGTTCTAAAAGGTTTTCCATTGACTTGTAGCTGCCTTGTCTGTGATAGCCCAGGACAGAATCAAACCCAAACGCTGATGAAGATGTAAGTAGAAGTTGGAATTACTACTCAGAGCTGAGGGAGGAAGCACAAAGTTATTATGCTAAGTGAAAAAGTAGACAGATAGTTGTCCTAGTATTTGATACCTAACGGGACTTGAACAACAAAACTGGAGCGTTCACCAGTGATGCCCCAGTATATCTAATTAAAAGAAATCCAGGGCTGGAGAGATGGTTCAGTGATAAAAGGACTTGATGCTTTCTTTTCCAGAGGACTTAAGTTTGGTTCTCAGTACCAATGTTGGACAACTCATAGGGCTCTAGGTTTATTAAGAGTCAATATCTTGAGAAGATGGAAGACATATTGGCCTGCCAGCTCCATCTTGGGGAACTCTGGCTGAAGGAGCTCTTATAGAGGGGGATTGAGTTCTACATCTAGGCTTGATGGCCATCCTTGTCATTTAGGGTATATTTATCTTCCTGTCAGTTGGCACATTACTGGATTACCAATGACCTTGTTTCCTGAGTCAATTTCTAATTCTTTAGGAAACATTATTTTTAGGCAAGTCGATTATTTATTTATTTTTAATTAAAGAACAGATGAGCAAGTCCTTTGCTTTTTGATTTTATTTAAAGACCACTGGTGTTCCATGTTCTGATAAATGGAAAGTATTCTTTTAGGAAGTTTGGGGACCGGAAATTGTTCCTTTTTGCCCCCTTTCCCTGTCATAGTTGACTGTAATAGCTCATTTGTCAGCCATTGTAAGGTTTTTGTTGTTGCTCTGTTTTAATACAATAGATTTCAATGTTTTCAACATAATATATATTTTTATACCAATCATAAAAATGATGGACATGTTATTAAATGCACATAAAAAGATAAAGTCTTTTGTTTGTTTGTTTTGTTTTTAATAGAGCTTAACATCTTGGCTCTTTCTGTGGTACAAACCCAAAATAAGAACAGTTTTTAGACATTGGAGTTCATTGTAATAAGGCTGTACTTCAATGTCCCTCACATCACCAAAGGATTTTACCTCCACAGTAGCTAAGCTAAGAGTTGACAGTTCTGCTGTGCCGAGGAATGAATTGTAGGCACGATTATTTGAATACAGATTTCCTGCTATGGTCAGAGCTATTTGACTTGAGTGACTGTCATCATTCTCAGTCCACAGGGAACAGGTTACATTCGTTTAAGAAATGGTGTGTGTATTAAGATGGTCTATCCATGAAGTCATTCACCAACTGTTTCAATGAACAATCGTTCTGCTTGGAGGGTGGCACAGACATTAGGTGAGGGTAAGATTCTGGTTCACTGGCTGTGATGATTTTGAAAAGCATTCATCTCAGAAAAAGAGTAACTTATAAGGTCATCTTCTTCAAAATTGATACAATAATTATAAATATCAAGCAACACATTCAGTCTCAGTCTTTGTTCTCTTAAAAGCCACCTCCCAAATTAATTGTCTACGTTTCTTTTGGCTGTATAAATAATTTTGAAATATGTAAGCTGTTCTAAAAACCTTAGTATAGTGTAAAAACATCAAATAGACAGTCCTACTTATGGAGAGGCCAAGATAGGAGAAGCATGATTTCAGGACCATTATGTGGTACACAGCAAGACACTGTCACATACAAACAAGCAGAAAGTGTATATGGATTGTACAATATTGGACATTTCTCTCCAATTACCAAATTAGAGAGACCACTGGGTGACAGCCAACAAATTTCTAATTCCTCATATTTTTGAATTTCAATCGATTAGGATATGTTGGTAATATTAATTTTCATATTAAGAGATATTAAGGAAAAGTGATTGTTACTTCCTGTTATTTTTGTTGTTAGAGGTGGAATTATGTTTGTGTGGGTTTGTTGAAAGATTACTTTCTTGCTTTTTGTAGGGTGTAGTTTCCCTCCTCATGTTGGTGTTTTCCAGTTATTATCCTTTGTAGGGCTGGATTTTATGGAAAGATAATGTCTTGTTTTCTCTGTCTGTGGTAATTGAGAGTTTTGCTGGGTATAGTAGCCTGGGCTGTCATTTGTGTTCCCTTAGGGTCTGTATGACATCTGCCCAGGATCTTCTGGCTTTCATATTCTCTGGTGAGAAGTCTGGTGTAACTCTGATAGGTCTGTTTTTATATGTTGCTTGACCTTTTTCCCTTACTGCTTTTAATATTCTTTCTTTGTTTAGTGCATTTGGTGTTTTTATTATTATGTAACTGAAGGAATTTCTTTTCCGGTCCAGTCTATTTGGAGTTCTGTAGGCTTCTTGTATGTTCATGGGCATCTCTTTCTTTAGGTTAGGGAAGTTTTTTTCTATAATTTTGTTGAAGATATTTACTGACCCTTTAAGTTGTGAATCTTTGCTCGCTTCTCTACCTGTTATCCTTAGGTTTGGTCTTCTCATTGTGTCCTGGATTTCCTGGATGTTTTGGGTTAGGAGCTTTTTGCATTTTGTGTTTTCTTTGATGGTCGTGTCAATGTTTTCTGTGGTATCTTCTGCTCCTGAGAGTCTATCTTTTGTATTCTGTTGGTGATGCATCTATGATTCCTGATCTTTTTTTTATGTTTTCTATCTCCAGGGTTGTCTCCAACCCTGATTTCTTTATTGTTTCCATTTCCATTTTTAGATCCTGGATGATTTTGTTTAATTCCTTCAACCTGTTTGATTGTGTTTTCCTGTAATTCTTTAAGGGATTTTTGTGTTTCTTCTTTAAGGGCTTCAAGCTGTTTATCTGTGTTCTCCTGTATTTCTTTAAGGGAGTTATTTATGTCTTTCTTAAAGTCCTCTATCATCATCACGAGAAGTGATTTTAGATTCGAATCTTGCTTTTCTGGTGTGATGGTATATCCAAGACTTGCTATGGTGGAAGAATTGGATTCTGTTGATGCCAAGTAACCTTGTTTTATGTTGCGTATGTTCTTATACTTTCCTCCCGCCATCTGGTTATCTCTAGTGCTACTTGCCCTCGCTATATCTGTCCTTCCTGTGACCCTGGTTGTGTCAGAACTCCTCAGAGTCAAGCTGTCACTGTGATCCCGTGATTCTGGTATCCTTTGTTCCTGAGATTCTGTGTGTGTCTGAGATCCTGGGAGTCAAGCTACCTCTGGGACCCTGAGATCCTGGTGTGACCAAGTTCCTAGGATCCTGGGATCCTGTGATCTTGGGTGTGTAAAAGTGCACGGTAGTGGAGCTTCTTCTGGGTGTTGTGGGACTGGCTGTGGGGTTTGGGCCCAAGGTCTGCTCAGGGCACTGCTCCCGACAGACTGAAAGTGTTGCTGCTGGTTGCATTAGGCAAAGAGGAGCAGAGTCACTTTACCAGGGACAAAATTTTAAAGGGCGGCTCATCTAAAAATAGGTAGTGTAAAACAAAATGAAGTAGCTATTAATTGCTCTAAAAGGTATTGGTTTAAAAGACTGAGGTATGCTCTTGTTCCCATATCTACACTTTTTGTTACCTGTGATCAAACAAGATCTGGAAATATTAAATCTAAACTTCCATTCCTAAGTTTTAAATTATACATCATTCTTGTTCCATCACATTCTGTCATCCAAGGTGACAAAATTCTTTTGTGTACTGTGTCTTCACTTTGTATAATACTCACCTGCTAGTTGATTGTTCAGCAATGATCTTGGAGAGATGGCTCAGGAGTTAAGAGCACTGGCTGCTCTTCCAGAGATTCTGAGTTTAATTTCCAGCAACCACATGTTGACTTGCAGTTATCTATAATGTAATCAGATGCCCTCTTCTGACATACAGGTTTTTGTGCAGATAAAGCACTCATACATAAAATAAATAAATTAGAAACCAAACCCAGATTTTTTGTGCAAGTAAGCCTTAGGTAGCTGCCTAAAATACTATACAGGCCTATTGTTGTCTCAGTCTGCTGTCTCTGAGGATCACAAGAAGGGTGAGGGTAGTAGACATTGTTTTGAGAGTAACAGAACACACTCACATTGTGTTATTTTTCTACAGGATGGTGTAAGTGTTTCTTTTTTTTAAAAAACTGATGTTTGACTTGAAGATTAAACTTTTTTTTATAGATATTTGTAAGAAAACAAATCCAGTAGTATCCATGGATAAGAGGGACTGTATATAAATGTGTAAGAATACAATCTGTATATACTTGTGTCTGTATATAGGTGACTTCAGGCTAGCATTTTAGTGGTGTGGATATCTAGTAGGGTATTTGTCTTTGTTCAGGACTGTCCTATGTAGGACAGGACAGAACTACACTACACAGAAGGATGGTCACTGGGCTGAGTCATTGTGACTCAAGTTTATGAAACAAGTCTGTTTGAAAACTTGTGTAGCCATACTGGTTTGTTTTCTGGTGTTGGCAGAGGTGGTGTTGGTGGTTGTTTTATTTTGTTTCACCTTTCAGATAAAGTTTTGGCACATAACCCTATCTAGGCTGGTATTTTCTTTGGTATGTAGCTGAGGATGACCTTGAACTTCAAGATTCTCATGCTTACATCTGCCAAGTGCTGGGACTTTAAGTATGTGCAAATCATGCTCAGCAGGTTTTATAGTTCTTAGCTTCTGCAGGTAGAAGTTGGACCCTTTCTACGTGTATTTCTGTGGGGCTGGATAGGTGACTCCATGGATATGAACTCATACTGCTAGTATAGAGGACCAAGGTTTGGCTCACAGCTCCCACCTGTTTCTGGGGATCCAGCACCCATTTCTGGCTTTCACAAATACCTACACTCATATAGGGCACATAAACTCATATAGGCAAATGCACATACACATAAATAAAAAATTTTTTGCTTTTTATACCTAATGTGGTGTCATGGTCCAGCTTATTCTTCGCATGTGGCTATCTAGTTTCCTATTACTATTTTGTTTTGTTTTGTTTAATTTTAGAGAGGACCTTCCTATATATGTGTAGCCCAGGCTCTTGGCACTCCTCTTGTCTTACTTCCCAAGTGCATGAGTTGCTTTGTCTGGCTTATCACCAGTTTTTTTTTGGGGGGGGGGAAGCTTTATTTCCAGTAAATAGACTTGACAAAAATCATCTGCTTCTGGACCTTTAATTGTGGGCCCAGACTGATCCCTGTGTGGCTTCCTTGATGTGATATCTGTCAGCTTCATCTTCTCTGTTAGGATGGCTCTAGCTTATCTGGGTCTCTAGTTCCCATTTCAGATTTTAGAACTGATCCATCACTTCCTGTGATATAAAGTAGTCAGCTGAGCTTCTGATAGGGATTGTGAGTCTGTAGAGGAGCTTGGGGCCACCATGCTGCCATGCCTTTCAGTTACAGCCTCTTAGGATTGTGTGTCTAGCTGAGCTTGGGGCCAGTGTGCTGCAACAGCCTCTCATTCTGTACATCCACGAGGGAGGTGGGACTTCCAGTTTATTGACTCAGAGCCTCATTATGTCCTCATTGTTGCCTCCAATTTGTGATTTCTTTCTCCCAGCTTCCCAGCACTGGAATTGCAGTCATATTCCATCACACCTGGCTACTATGAGCCCTGCTTTGCAAAAGAGAAAACTAGCTTCAGTATCCCTGCAGTTGCAGCCAGCAGATGGTCCAGGGAGAATCTGAACCCATGGCTCCCAAGTCCAGGGTTACACTCACTGCATTAAGCTTGACTCTCTGTGGTCACATGTCTTGGGTTCTGTTCTTCTTTACTCTCTTGACTGTGGGCTACCTCTTGTAGACTGGATAATTGCTTTACTCTCCTTTCATTATAGGCAGCCTGTACGGATTGTGTATGCCTCTCCCAAAGATCCCACCAAGCCTAAGGGAAGTTCCCAGTTGGATGTGAATGAGGAGGTCGAGGCACTGATTGTCAAGTCGCCCCACAAGGACCGGGACCCCTCTCTGTTCAAGGTGTTATACAAGACTTTTGGGCCCTACTTCCTCATGAGCTTCCTGTACAAGGCCATTCATGACCTGATGATGTTTGCTGGCCCCAAGATCTTGGAGTAAGAACTCTTGCCTGACTACCTGGTTCCCTGTAACCTCCTGGGCAGTCCTGTCATATGCTGGAGGAGGCTTGTTACCTACCCCTTACCTTCATCTTCCCCAGCTTTGTTTAATTACTATCTGAGTTGTATCCACTTTGATTGCAAGTCACAAAAGCTACTGAGTCCAAAGTTAGGAGGATATGGGACTGTCTAGAGCAAGGATGCAGGTAGATCTCATGAGTATCTGCAGCTGGAAACCAAGAAGGCAGCAAGGGGGCCTCTGCCATCTTTCTCTCCATCACCTTGGTGTCAGTGTGCTCTATTTGACTACCTTTGAGTGATGTGCTGGTGGAGAGACATAGCTATCAGTATGGTGGTCCCAAGGCAGAGGTCCCTGTTGTAAGAATCTGGTACTTGGCAGTCATAGCACCCCTATAAGGTAAAGTGTTGTCTGGCTCAGGTGAAAATCACTAGGGTGACTTGAAAGTATTTGCCCCTACTGTATTATCACACTCAAATCTCCCTCCCACCTCCACAGATTGATTATCAGCTTCGTGAATGACAGGGAGGCCCCCGACTGGCAGGGCTACTTGTACACAGCACTGCTGTTTGTTAGCGCCTGTCTGCAGACACTGGCACTCCACCAGTACTTTCACATCTGCTTCGTCAGCGGCATGCGCATCAAGACTGCTGTGGTGGGCGCTGTCTACCGCAAGGTAGGCCAGGCACCACACCCAATCTGTGACCCCAGAATTCAGGGATCGCTGGGTAGAGCTCTCCAGGACCTGTGGAGATTTCCAGCTCAGCATCCTCAGCAAAGAAAGGATGGGGGGGGGGGGCAAGTGGGGGGGGGACCATGGGGCCAAAGGTATCTCTCATGACAATTTGTCTCTTAATAAAATGGCCCTCAGTGGCTGATGTGTGGGATATCAGTGGGTCTGTGCTACCTGTGGGTAGCTGGGTTTCTTAGACAGATTGTCTCTCTTTGATGAAGTCATGGATGGAAATCCACGTTCAGAACCTGGGGAGATGGCTAACTAGGGAAAGTGCAAGCTTGGCAACCTGAGTATGGATTTCTGGAACTAGGTAAATTTGTCAAGGTAGTGCCTATCTCTACACTGAGCAGTGAGATAGAATTCCTAGAAGCTCCTGAGCCAGGTAGCCTTGGGTGCAGTAGTGATGAGACCCTGTCTCAAACAATTTGGAATGCTAGGATAGCATCTGATCTCCACATGTGTGCCATGGATGCATGTGTCTGCATACACATATTCTTACATGTGCACAGTTTTTTATTTTTTAAAGAAAAGCAATCTATGTTAAATATTTTCGTTTCACATCCTGGGTTTGCCTTCACTTCCACCCTACATTTGAACTGAAGAGCTGGTATGCTTCTTGGATAGAGGCAGACAAGCTTTGAATATTTATTTATCTCACCATGCTGGAGGTGCACACGGCTGGTGGGACTATTCCATATAGCTTGACCATAGCCTCATTTCCCCGTTTTGGTTGTTGTTGATATTCAGTTTTTTTTCCATAATTTTAATTTTTATTGAAAATAGATTTTTTTCATACAGTATATTCTGATCAAGGCTTCCCCTCCTTCAACTCCTTCCAGACCCTTTCCATCTACTCAAGTCCATACTTTCTTTCTCTCATTGGAAAACAAACAGGTAACTTAAAGGGACCCAGTGATCTTTCAGTCTACTTATGTCCTGGCTTCTGCACCACGGGGCTCACAGGCCGGCAAGAGAGGCAGTTTTTCTAGCACTTCTCACCCCTGATTACAAATTGCACTCATCTATTTGCTTGAGTCCTGGTGCGTAGGCAGCGGCCCAGACCAGTGGGACCTTGAAGTCAAGGTTGTCATGCTCAGGGACAGGGCTATTTTTAAGGCCACTGATACCTCAAGACACTTTAGGTATCACAGCTTGGGATGAGGGCATTTTCTGGGTAGAGGCCAGGGACTGCCTTGCAGTTAGTATGCAGACTGACCAAACAAAGCATTGCCTAGCTCCCAGTGTCGGGGTAATAAGGCCAAGAACATTGTGTTGGGAACTGAGGCCAACAGCATGGTCATAACCTTGAGCTGCTTAGAAATCCAGAATCCTTGCCTAAACACAGACCTGCTGATTAAGAACCCTTGGGTAACATGCTTGCATAATGAAGTATACAACGCCATGGTTTAAGAAGTGCCTGGAACAGCTCAGGATGGAGAGGAGAAAGATACGAATTTACTACTGTCCAGAGTCTTGTTCAGGGTCTGGGAGAGTCCATTACCCTTTGCCTTCACTTGTAGGCTCACCTCTTCCTCTCTTCTGAATCCCACAGGCTCTTGTGATCACCAATTCAGCTAGAAAATCTTCCACAGTTGGAGAGATTGTCAACCTCATGTCTGTGGATGCTCAGCGCTTCATGGACTTGGCCACGTACATTAACATGATCTGGTCAGCCCCTCTGCAAGTCATCCTAGCCCTCTACTTCCTGTGGCTGGTGTGTTTCCCCTTGGTCTCCTTGTACAGGGAGGGCTGACTTCGTCTAGGCACTGGCAGGGAGAGTATGGGTGGGAAAGAATGTTTCTTGCTTTCATTTACATTTTATTTTCTGGTCTGTTTGCTAGTTTCTGGTTATTTTATTCTTTCCTTATATTGTCAGGATTTAGTTCCATTTGGTGGTTTTGTATGTATGCACTGTCATTTCTTTGTCTATATGTGTGGGCTATATGTGCGTGCGTGCGTGCGTGCGTGTGTGTGTGTGTGTGTGTGTGTCAGAGGTAGACTTCAGGTATCCTCCTCAATCTCTCTCCATCTTGTTTTTTGAAAGTATGTCTCTTACTGAGCCTGGAGCTCACTGATTTAGCTAGGGTTGTTGGCCAATGAACTCCAGACCTGCCTTTGCTTTCCTACTCCCACACTAAAATGATAAATGTACACTGCTACACCCAGCTTTTTTATTTATTGTTTTTCATTTGAGACAAGGTCCTTGCTGCCCTGAAACTTGCTATGTCTACCATGCTGTCCTCAAACTCACAGAGATCCTCCTGCCTATGCCTCCCCAGTACTGAGATTACAGACTTGTATCAACATGATCAACTGTGTTAGTCTTTTCATGAAGTATATAGAATTAACATTTTAATGTTAGCCTTTTATGCTGTTAACCCACCAGTTCTGCTCCATTGTACCACCTCAAATGTGAGACAGACTCATTTATTAGAGCCTAAGTATACTGGCAGGAGCCTCTTGGTTGTAAGGAATAGAAATCCACCGTACCCTGAGCAGACAAAAGGACTTGTAGGGGAGGAGTGCTCATTCAATAACATAGCAGAGCAGATTGCATTCATTGCCTCCGTGTCTCTCCCAGGGTACTATGATTAACCAGCTCAGTCCTGTTCCTATCCTTGAACCAGCGGCTGTGACCTAGGAAGAAGAAGTCTCTGACTGGCCAGCCTGAGTCATGGATCCCCTCCATCGCAAAAGAAAGTGATATTATTTCTAGTGGGCCATTAGTAGTTTCAAGATTGGGAAGACAGTGAGCCAGGAGTAAAGAGCAGCATATGCCCCAGGAATTACTTCTCTCTTTCTTTTTTTTTTCCTTCCTTTTTTCTTTTTTCTTTCCTTTTTTCTCTCAGTTCTGAGGATGGAGCTTGAGACCCCTTTGCATACTAGGTAAGCGCTCTACCTCTGAGCTCCTTTACAGCTGAAGGATTGACCCTTCTTACTCCCACTGATGATTCTTTCCCTGCCCTAGGTAGACCACCTTTCATTTTTCCTTAATCTTTAGGTATGTGTATGTGTGCAGGTGCGTGTGCACACTTTCATGTGTGAGTATGGATACACTGGCATGAGTGTCACCATTCTAGAGGCAGTGGGACCTGGGAGAATGGAGCCAATAAATGAGGCAGACTGAAGTCTCATGCAGTAACCAACTTTATTCAGAGCCCCAGACATTTTATACTCCTGAGGGTTAAAAAAGGTCACCTGAGTAAAGTTTTCAAGTTCAAGTTATAAGGACAAGCCACAGTTTGCAAAAACATGTTTTTCCATAGAGGTATATGAACAATTATTTAAACATTTAATTGAATAACATCAACAAACAATAATGAGTAATCTGAAGTAAGCTCACTCCTGTCTGCTACACCTGAGAGGATCACGAGAACACATTCCAAAAACAATTCATGGGTTGAAGAAACTGTGGTCATGAGACTCTTGCCTTATTTTCTTGGAGTATTTTCACAAACCCTCAGAATTCTCATATAAATCAATTCCTAGACCTAGTTCTGACATACTTGGTTAGAGGATAACTTTGAATTTTGGCACTCACCTTCTACCTTGTTTGAGATAAGATCTTTAGATCCTAGCTGCAAGTGCTAGGCTGGCTGACTTGCAAGCTTCCAGGATTTTCCTAGCTCTACCTTCCTTCACAACTGTAGTTCTCTGGGTTTACAGATATACATATGGACTCTGAGGATCTGAACTCAGGCCACACACTTGTAGGATATATGACCTATTGACCTAGCTCCCCAAATATCCTGCCCCTGATATTTGACCTCATGACACCATGGATGTTGCTTGAGGACAGATATCATTGGAGTGTATCTCTGGTGGGTGTTGTACCTGATTACACCAGAAAAGTATCTGTTGAATTGAATTTATGTTTAAATGTTAAGAAATTACATTTCTTTGTGTGCATGTTTATGGGTCATGGCTCATGTGACAGTCAGAGAACAAATTGTGAGGGTCAGGTTTCTCCATCCACCATATGGGACTGGGGTCATCAGGTTTTGGGGGCAAGCATGCTTGCAGACAAACGCTTAACTGATCTTCCCGGCTCTCCTGTGGCAAGCACCCTTGCTCACAGAGTCCCACTGTCTCACCAGTCCCACTGCTTTGTATAGATAGAGAGGAGTGGTGAGTAAAACCCTTATGATGATGCAGCTGAGAAAGAACAATGTTAGACCCAGGACATGGCCCTTGGAGAGAAGCCTTGTACTACAGCTCCAGTCCTACACAGAGAACATAAATAGTTCTATACAAGTCTTCAGGTGTATACTATGGCATGTACCCTTTCCTAGGAATTGTAATCCATGTGCAATGTTGAGAAGTTTCCAGGGCTGTTTTTAAATTATAAACAAAGAAGGGTCTAACTTGGAGGCTAGTCTGGGCTATACAGTAAGACTGTTGTAACTTTTATTTGCTAGATGTAATTGTCATCTTGGAGGCTTACTGCCAAATAAGCTTGTCCTTTCTAGCTCTTTCTGAACTGTGGCTGGCTGGTCAACTCAGCTGTTCTGGCTCAAACTCCTCTCCAAGCTGACTGATTCAATCTGGCTTCTCTTGGCTTCTTAATTTTTTTATTGCTTTGCTTGGCCTCAGACTAACTGGCAATTTGTTCATCTTCTGGCCCCTTCGTATTATCTGGTTTGTTCTGTCTTCATCTACATCTAGTTTGTTCTCTCTGTAACCTGTCCTGGTAAAACTGCCTGGTAAAAACTACTTCTGAACTGAGCGCAACCAGACTCAATGGACTCAACTCTCCCTTTCTTCACTGCTCTTTAAGTAGCCTCTCTTTTCTGTCTGTTCTTGTGATAGTTGGGTGTATCCTATCTCTGACTCATTCTGTCAAACCTTTCTCTGATTAGTCACTTTACTCCTCAATTAGACTGCTTCCGTCTACAAAATAACCTTGCCTTTGTTGTTAAGGATTAAAGGCGTATACCAGGGCCATACCTGCATTCCAGCTAGGTCACATAGACATAGAAGGTCTTTGGATATGATCCCTTGCCAGAGCAGCCATGTTGTTGGACTAAAATTCCTCTACAGGCTGTTTTTTTTTTTTTTAAAGATTTATTATTATATCTAAGCACACTGTAGCTGTCTTCAGATGCTCCAGAAGAGGGCGTTAGATCTCATTATGGATGGTTGTGAGCCACCATGTGGTTGCTGGGATTTGAACTCAGGACCTCTGGAAGAACAGTTAGTGCTCTTAACCACTGAGCCATCTCTCCAGCCCATCTCTACAGACTGTTTTAAGGCCCAAGCAAGATTTCCTTACTCAGACACCAACCCTCACAGTATAGGATGGTGGCTGCTGAGGACCAAGCTGGCTCTTAGATTTTGGGTTCTTTGACCTTGGGCATACTTTTCCCCCCAGAAATACTTATTGTAACAGAGTGCATGCTCAGTGTCCCAAATTGTGAACCTTGACTAAATGAACATGTGATATTCAGGGAGACTAAGCAGATATCAAAAATTTGCTGTAAAACTTTATTTCCCAATATATTTATATTGTGTGAGAAAGCATTAAGTTGGCTGGAGAGATGATGACTCGGGTTAGGAGTGCTTGCTGCTCTCCCAGAGAATCCAAGCTTGGTTCTCAGCACCCTTTTCAGACAGCTCACAGTTGCCAGTAACTATCTCCAGGGGATCTGATTCCCTCTTCTGGCCTCTGCTGACCAGCATGTGAACTCATGTGGCATATAAAATGCAGACACATGCATGCCATACATTTTTAAAAAAGCAGTAAGTATAAAATTAATACACTAAAAATTTTACTTGAATGGTCAGGGAGATGGATCAATCTATAAAATACTTGCCAGGCAAGTACAGAGGTACAAGTTTGATCTTCGAGACCCTCCCCTTCAAAACAAGAAAACAACAAAACAAAACACCCCAAAGTCAGAAATTCTCTATTATAAGAGATGTGGCAAATGAGGCAGAGAAAGGCAGATATCTAGGGCTTGTCAGCCTAGCCTAACCAGCCAAGTTCTAAGCCAGAGAGAGAAAGAGACCCTGTCTCATAAAACAAGGCAGATGGTATCCCGAGGAGTGAGACCTGAGTTCACACACTCTCTCTCTTACACACACATACCTGTATACTGCACCCCCCATGAACATTCAACCTGTGTATTGCAACCCTCATGCATACACACTTGTCTATCATACCCTGCCCAACAAGCACGAGTCCACATGCAAATGATTGTAATAAACAATAAAAAAAAAAGAATGCATTTGATCATAGAATGTTCTCCCAGCCTATGCTGGGAGTGTCATGAAGTATGTGACATGTACTATGTCAGGGTCCCCAGAGTTAGGCCAGGCTTTACGATTTCGTGGTAGAGCAGTAGAGTCAGAATTGATTATGGAAAACCATCAGAGATGCTAGGGAGATGACTTAATCTATAAAAGGCCTGCTGTGCAAACCTGATGGCCTGAGTTTGGAACCTCATTACCCATGCAAAAAGCTGGGCCCAGCAGCACGCATCTGTAATCCCAGTATTGGGAGTTGGGGCAGAGAGCTCACTGGCCAGCTTGTTTTAACCAAATCGGTGAGCTCCAGGTTCATGAAACTATCTACTGTCTCAAGAAATGAGATGAAAAGTTATTGAGGAATACATCAAAGTCAACCTCTGGCCTCTGTGTGTGTGTGTGTGTGTGTGTGTGTGTGACACATACATGTACACACACACACACAAATAAAAAAGAATAAGGCACAGATGCAAAAGCAGACAGCAACAAGCTTGAGTTTCTAGCAAGTCAAGGTGACAGTTGTGAAGCTGGGAGAGATGGATGTTGCAGCTCATCTGTTTGTATGCTCTGCCTGCCAAATATAAAAAACCTAACCTAGAAGAAAGGAGGCTGGACAAAAGCCACACTGTTGGTGCCAGCTAATGTAAAGCAAGTGTCTCTTACCTACATTGTGAGTACCAGGAACCCATGTCCCACGGTGCCAGTGACCAGCCAATCTGTAGTCACTTTTCCAGTCTGCCAGATAAGTAATTCATCAGGCCGAAGGTTAACTAGACAGCACCTTGGGGCCTTTCTAAGATGTCAAAGGTCTGGATAATGCTTTAGATAATGTAAGAATATGCTTTAACTGCATATTCTTTTTTTTTTTGCATTTTTCATAATTTTTTTAAATTTTATTTTATTTTCTAAGTTTTTTTTTAATTTACATTCAAAATCATTTCCCCTTTCCCATTTCCTCCCTCCCCGAAAGTCCCATAAGCCCCCTTCCCTCCCTCTTTTCCCCATTCAACCCCCTCTCGCTTCTCTGTCCTGGCATAACTGCATATTCTTAAAAGGGTCGGGAAGACCCAACACTGAAAACTCTTGACACCCCATCTTTGGGTAAAAGGAATAAATGATTGACACCATTCTTGTTTGGTAGGGTCTGCCTGAAGTATGTAGTTCACATTAGATTATGTGAATGCCAGGGTTCTCTTCTGTTTGCTGAGTGATTGTCACCTGTCTTTCCTTAGAGCCTGGGCCCTTCTGTGCTGGCTGGGGTGGCTGTGATGATTTTCATGGTGCCCTTCAATGCTGTGATGGCCATGAAGACCAAGACGTACCAGGTAGGATGTCTATCTCCATGAGACTTCGTTCTGAGCCCTGGCCTGGGTCTTTCCAGGCGACGGTCACTCAGCTTCTTGATGATCAGGCCTGGGATGGACAGCCTGATCTATTATAGGTGCCATAATATAGGGACACTGCTTCCTTGAGTGGCCCAGCTTTCAAATTTCTGCAAGTTTTCCAAAGAACAGCCATCGCCAGTGCTCTAGAGTTGGTCTGAGCAGGAAGGCAGAGACTGTCATAGCAGCTGGGAACCTCCCTCCCCCCCCTCCCTCCCTCCCTTCCATCCTTCCTTCCTTCCTTCCTGTAACCTATACTAGACTCACTTTCAGTCTTCCTGCCCCAAACTGTGAGGATTACAGGCTTTAACCACCATACCTGGCTTTACCTCTAGAACTTTTCACATATGATTTTTAGCTCTAACTAACTGTGTAATTAGGGGTTTTTTTTTTTTAAGGTTTTAAAAGTTCTTTTTCCCCCTTTCATTAAAAATGGATTTTTTTCCCGCTTACATAATACATCCCGATATGGTTTCTCTTCTCTCTAGTACTTGCAGTTCCTTCTCACCTCCTCTCCCATTGGATCCACTCTCTTTCTGTCTCTCAGTAGAAAATAAACAGGTCTCTAAGGGAATATAAAATAACGATGAAAGATAACACAAAAACTAACATATTGAAATTGGAAAGAAACAAATAGAAGGAAAAGAGCCCAAGAGAAGGAGCTGTAAGCAGAGACCTACTTGTTCACTTGTTTAGGATTCCCTTAAAAGCAGTAAAGTGGTGATATTTTTTACCATGTGCTTTTATCCAGTGGGTGTCTATGCCTGGGGCTCTTCTTGAATGGATCATGGTCTCTTCACATCCACATTCTTCATCTTCCATGTTTCTCTGCCTCGTTGTTGGGCATTTCCTGATGGGCCCAGGTGGCCTGACTGCGATGGGCTGGGGGTGGGGGTGAGGGTGGCTGTGTAGGCTGATGTCATGGAGCAGGCCAGCCAACAGGTTTGGGATATGAAGTAGGCTTCCCTGAGTAGTTTATCCCCAAAAATGTCCTTATCGGCTTTGTTTCCAGGTTTAGTTTAGTTGCGTGTGGCTACCTGATCTGTAACCCAGCACTGATGATGCCACTGACCTGCCTGAGCAGGGAATGGCTACGTCCGAAATGCTTAGAACGTTGTCTGCTCAGGGTGATGTGACAGATGGTTTAAAGTATTTAACAACTGTATGTCTTTGTCGTGGCTTGTCAGGACCAGTGCCAGCCGGTCGTTTTAATGACCAGGGAGTGGCTAGAAATCAGGTATGAGAAAAAGAAAAATAACATATATGGTGGCACACTCTTGTCAGTCTTACACTTAGGAAGCTGAGGACTGGGGGTTCAAGGCCAGCCTGCGCTTATAGAGTAAAACCCTGTGATGAAGAGAGAGCTAGAGGCGGGAAGGATCAAGAGGGAGGGAGGGAGGAAAAGAAGGAAGGAGAAGAAAAAGGAAGGGAGGAATAATCTATTTCTCTGTTTGGGTCATCCCACCTCTGAATGCCTGCAGGCTCTTGCCATCTCCATCCCTCAGCTTGGAGTTGGTCTCTCAGTCGAAACCAACCCAATTTGAAGCATTTTCAATTTTTATAATGACTGAGTTTCTTGCTGTGGTCCAGGAACTGGCAGTATGGCTCATGGGGTCCGGGACCAGCTCTCCTATCTTCTAGGAGGAGCCATTTCTATTTGAAGATGTCCCTAGGGTTCAGAATGCTGGTCTTCCCTCCCTTTGTAGGTGGCACACATGAAGAACAAAGACAACCGAATCAAACTGATGAACGAGATCCTCAATGGGATCAAAGTACTCAAGTTGTATGCCTGGGAGCTGGCTTTCCAGGACAAAGTTATGAACATCAGGCAGGAGGAGCTGAAGGTGCTGAAGAAATCTGCTTACCTGGCGGCTATAGGCACATTCACGTGGGTTTGCACACCTTTCCTGGTGAGTGAGGCAATGACAAATGGTTCTTATGTCTTCTTGTGTTTTTAACCTAGATATTTGAAAAATTTTAAAATCAAACTTGTGTATTTTTGTGCATGCATGTAGGAGATATGAATGCTCTAGCACACATAGAGAGGCTAGAGGACAACCAGAATTCTCTCCTTCTACATGTGGGCTCTAGGGCTTGAGCTCAGCTTGTCAGTCTTGGCAACAAGTGTCTTTGCCATTGAGCCAGCACCTAACCCTTTTCCAAAGGCTGCTAGTGTGGGGCTGGGTTTTTTAGCTCAGGAGCACAGCATTTGCTAAGGTATGACTCTGTTACCATGAAGCTAACCAGATAAAAGATTGCCATTGAGCAAGGTCTTCTCCATCACCCCTCTCTAAGACTGATGCCCTCAGCCCACTTTAATTGCACCCTTGTTAGCCCACGTGGATGGTCCAGCCAGCCATCTGTTATAGAATGCAAATCTGTGCTATCAGCTTTCTTTACTGAGAAAGTCTTACAAGAAAGCCTTCTAGGGCTGGGGTGATGACTCTGTAGTGAAGGAGTCGCCTTACAAGAATGAAGACCTGTGTTTGATCTCAAGCACCCATGTTCAACTATAGAGCCAGATGTGGTGGTGAGGCAGAGACAGGTAGATTCATGGGCTCTCTGGACAGCCAGTCTAGCCTACGTGCTGAGTTCCAGGCCAGTGACAGAGCCTGTTTCGAGAAACAAAGGTGGACAGTGCCTAAAAAATGGCAGCTGAGATTGTCCTCTGGCCTCTACATGTACTCACATACACATGCATATAAACATGCCTAAACACACACAGTGTTATCTGAACTAAACTGCTTATTTAGTACCGTAACTGATAGACTCCAGGAAACCAATGACTTCTTCGTACTGATTGTCAGTAGCCTAAGACCATGTGTCCACTAGCATTACCAAACATGTTCTAAAATTAGTTTTTTTTTGTTTCTTAGATATATTCTTTATTTACATTTCAAATGATTTCCCCTTAATTTGTTTTGTTTATTGCCTGTGTTTGAAATGTCATCTCTGGGGGGGAGTCTGTGGACAGCCTGTCCCTGTTCCCCAGAGGGTCCAAGGCTATCACTTAGTACTCTGCTGTTCACGGTAACAACCAGATCACATAGGAAGTCCTGAAGTGTGGGTGCATGCTGTCCCTGAAATCTCTGCTGTGACAAGTCCTTTGCTTCAGTGAGATTCTTTTGTGCATCTTCGGAAAACAGTGTCTAGGGGTGTACGTATTTTAAATGCCTTCATGAAACAGTGTTTAAGGGTGTATGTATT
Source organism: Tokudaia tokunoshimensis (assembly GCA_036184795.1). Classification (NCBI taxonomy): domain Eukaryota; kingdom Metazoa; phylum Chordata; class Mammalia; order Rodentia; family Muridae; genus Tokudaia; species Tokudaia tokunoshimensis. Next base: position 105,153,881 of record BTHU01000010.1, read on the forward strand.
TAAGATGCCTTCATGAGGGCTGAAGAGATGACTCAGCACTTATGAACACTCAGTGAACAGTTCTTCCAGAGGACTGAATTCAGTTCCCAGTACCCAAAGTGGGTGCCGATAGCCACCTGGAGCTCCAGTTCCAGGGGTTCTGTATGTATCTCTGTGTATGTTCCATACTCACACGTATGCTGCATACACAGAGATACATACAGATAAATAAAAATTAGACATATTTTTCAAATAGTTTTATGTATTCTAGTGGAACTGTACTACTCAATGCTCAAGACCCTGGGTTTGATTACAACTCTGAAAAAAAGAGTGTCTTCTGACATGGGCAAGTTACCCTCCTTCCTCACCCTGTCTGTCAGCTGGCTCTTTCCAGGGTCCATACCTCTCTTAGACACAGAAGCACCTTGCATTTCACTTTCTTTACTTTGACATAGTAATTGGAGGCACTGCAGAAATATTTATTGTTGAGAATTAGGGGTGTGGTGGATGGGGGTGGGTGACAAGGTTTACCTGACCACTTTAGAACTTCCTATGTGATCTGGTTGTTACCATGAAAAGCAGGGTACTAAGTGATAGCTTTGGATCCTCTGAGGAACAGGGACAAGTTGCCCATTAACTCCCTCCCAGAGCTGACATTTCAGACATAGGCAATAAACAACACTGTAATTTTAGAACGTATCTGGCAGTACCACTGGACACATGATCTTAGGCCACTGAAGATGGGCCTGAAACACTTTTTAATAAAACATTCTAGACTGTTATTGAACATGCTGGCCTTCAAAGATCTTTTTTCCTTGTCTCCATTCCAAAGCCAGAAAGTACTAGAGAGAAGAATTCTGGACCTCCATCCAAATTGACCCTCGGTTTCTGACTGAGTTGGGTATACTTTTTTAATTGCTGTGACAAAAATCTCGGACAGAGGCAACTTAATGGCGGAGGACTTGGCTTTGATCACAGATAACAGTCCACTGTGGTGCCTAGAATGGTGTTGCTTGTGTAGTACATTGAGAGCTTTCAGAATGGCTTTCTTCCATCTTGGTGGATCAGGAAGCAAGGCCAGGCTATAACCTGGAAGGCTTACCCTGGAAGCCAGTATCTGCTAGCTAAGCCTGGTGTCCCAAAGGTTCCATGTCTACATGGCACCAGTTGGAAAACAGGGGTCCCAACACATCAGCCTGTGGAGGGGTTTCACCCTGAAACCAGTAACAGGAAAGGTTGAAAATGCTGGGCTCCCAGGATAGTCTGCTGAGCCTTTTGGCAAGAAACAGTTGGAGCCGGTTGTCAGTGGGGATCTGGGTACTGCCAAGGTGCCTAGTCTCTGCCTACATTAGAAGAAAATGCATGGTCTGTGCTGCCTTTCCCTGTGGAACCTTCTGCTGGCAGGTTCCAGGATGGATGATATTCACCTACAGTGATAGAAGACAGGTGTGGCATACAGAGATGCCTTGCCTGATGTTCTGGGGTTAGGCCTAGTGTCTGTCACTTGATGTCATTGTCTAAGCCATTGTTTTGGATATTCTTTGGTGATCTGTAAGCTGCTTGCCTCTTATTTGGCCTGGACTCCTCTGTAAAGTAATTTCCAGCCCCTGGGGTAATGACTACTATGCGGCACTCTGCTGATCAGAGTTTAGCATGCTGTGTTGGTCCCCAGATCAGAGGGGACTTAGCATAATGATATCTATATGGTACCTGCATATAGGTGGGTGAATGAGTAACTGAAGTTGTATTGCTTCAGTTCTATCATGCTGACAGAAATTTGACGCCATCTGGGATCTGAGGACCTGAAAGAATGGGGTAGAGTATAGTTTAATGTAGACAACCTTCCTCCCATTTCAGTGTGCTTTTATATAGGAATGTTACACAGAAAGCAGTGAACCAAGGAAAGTTGCTTGAGTTCAGAAACACGTGATCAGAAAACATGTAAATAAGCCAGTAAGCACATTACTATGCTTATATGTTATATTACATAGAACATATGCTAAATATTAATAGACAGAGCAGCCCTTTCCCAAATTTTCTCAGGACAGACCAATCTAAATACAGTTGCTTAGCATGTACCATAGTTTATATCTGGGAAACAAAAGCAAGGCAGAAAGCCATATCCATACTCATGGTCCACTGACCAGATTGGGGTTCTATAGCTATGTTCTGACATCCAACAGGAATAAACCTGTCTTATAAATTGAATGTAAATTCTTGTCACAGGAGGCACAGAATTATCTCCAAGAGCAATCCAGGGAACAAACTGAGGTAAAAGGCCCTCTGCCATTTTCCCTGGAGCCTCTCACAATTCCCCAGGCAGTGTTCGTTATATGAGTCATTCTGTTGACAATGATCCGACAGCCTATGGCAACCAGAACCTAGTAGTTCAGCTGACAGGTGGACGTGTGCGACCACTTACTGGAGAACATAGGACTCAGCCTAATGGGGGACTGAGAGCAAACGTGGCTGGAAAAAGGGTCAGACTGGTGACAGAGAACAACAACTTCTGTAATCCAGTGGACCCTGGGCTGACCAAGACTGTGGCTTTTATACTAGAGCACATTGACTTTAGATAGTTTTATTATTATCAGAGAGAGAGAGAGAGAGAGAGAGAGAGAGAGAGAGAGAGAGCGAGCGAGCGAGAGTGAGAGAGAGCGCGAGAGTGAGAGAGAGAGAGAGCGAGAGAGAGCGTGAGAGAGAGAGTGAGAGAGAGAGCGAGAGTGAGAGAGAGAGCGCGAGAGTGAGAGAGAGAGAGAGCGAGAGAGAGAGAGCGAGAGTGAGAGAGAGAGCGCGAGAGTGAGAGAGAGAGAGAGCGAGAGAGAGCGTGAGAGAGAGAGTGAGAGAGAGAGAGCGAGAGAGAGAGAGAGAGAGTGAGAGAGAGCGTGAGAGAGAGAGAGTGAGAGAGAGCGAGAGAGAGCGTGAGAGTGAGAGAGAGAGCGAGAGTGAGAGAGAGAGCGCGAGAGTGAGAGAGAGAGAGAGAGCGAGAGAGAGCGTGAGAGAGAGAGTGAGAGAGAGAGCGAGAGAGAGCGTGAGAGAGAGAGTGAGAGAGAGAGAGCGAGAGAGAGAGAGAGCGAGAGAGAGCGTGAGAGAGAGAGAGAGTGAGAGAGAGCGCGAGAGTGAGAGAGAGAGAGAGCGTGAGAGAGAGAGAGAGAGAGAGAGAGCGAGAGAGAGAGAGCGAGAGTGAGAGAGAGCGCGAGAGTGAGAGAGAGAGAGAGCGAGAGAGAGCGTGAGAGAGAGTGAGAGAGAGAGAGAGCGAGAGAGAGCGTGAGAGAGAGAGAGAGAGAGAGCGAGAGAGAGAGAGCGAGAGTGAGAGAGAGCGCGAGAGTGAGAGAGAGAGAGAGCGAGAGAGAGCGTGAGAGAGAGCGAGAGAGAGAGAGAGCGAGAGAGAGCGTGAGAGAGAGAGAGCGAGAGAGAGAGCGAGAGCGAGAGAGAGCGAGAGCGAGAGTGCGAGCGCGCCAGCGCGCCATGGTGCATATATGGAGGTCAGAGGACAGTCTGTGGGAGTATGGGCTCTTTCACATGTTTTCCGGTATGGAGCTTGGCCTTTTAGGCCTGGTTGAAAGTGCCTTTGCCTGTTGAGCCCCCTTGTAGGCCCCTCTCCCCTCTTCGAGCTTTTTCATATCTGAGGTGTAGCTCCACATGAGTATATAACTCCTCAATCTCTCCAGTAGGTTTGAGCATGCACAGCGACTGTTTTCATTACCCCGTCGGGGACCTTATACACGTTACAAGTTACCCCTATGCTCTTACTCCCACTAATTCTGGTACCCATCAGTGTACTTCCTGCCTGTGGATCAGCCTGTTGGGAGCATTCTGTGTAAACAGAATAAATAAAAGATGTTGGTTTTTTGTTTCTATCACTTACCATGACACTTTTTGTTTCATTAAGGTAACAGTGTGTGTAAGAATGTCATTCTTTTTTATGGTGGAGTAATTAATATTCCATTGTGGGGAATATTTTTAGAGGATTTCGAGCAAACACTTTTGCATGAGGAAAAGAAATGGGAAGAGGTTGGTGGGTTGGTGTGAAACTGTTAGATGGAAGCATAGTGCTAACAGATAAACCGATACTTCTGGTCTGTTTGGAAAAGCTAGAACAAAAGAATGTGTTTTTACTGCAGTGGTGAGAGAAGTGATGGAGGGATGGTGTGGGACCTGAGTTCATATGTCAATGCATCACACGTCACATCATTAATCTGTAGTTTTTAATGTGTGAGTTAAATAAGTTTTAATCAGTATACCTATTCTGGCACACACCTTAGCACTCAGGGCCAGATGCTAGCCTAGTCTATACAGTGAGTTCCAGGACAGCCAGGGCTATATAGTAGGTGCATGTCTCAAAAAAGTTAAAAAAAAAATTAAAGAACAATCTATGAGGCTTATATTCCAGGCTTCTCAGAAGAGCACCGTCTGGGTCTGCTCACACGATAGGGTGTTGATAGCCTTTGGAGTACTGCCTCCCTCCTTGGGTCTGCTGGCTGGTTAGTGATAGGTGGAGCAGAAAGCAGGTCTCCTTGCTGGTTGCATCAGACCCAGGCTTCCAGGAGGATGTAATCCTTGGCAGCATAGCTCAAGGGACCTGGCCAAGCATGTAAAGTGGGATAAACTCAGCCTCTTGGGTAACGCGGTAGGCTTTGCACTCAGCACTTGGCTTGGTTGTACCTCATAGGTGTGTCAGCTCCATATGGGGAGCAGAGCCCCTACTCAGCCACAGAATTGATTGCTCTGAGTGAATAGGTTCTGGTTCCACAGCCCACTGCCTTCTGGCGGTGATTGAGTCGGCACTGATGTGCATGACTGCTCCAGCTCTGGTTTGGTCCAGGGGAGAGCCTTTGGTGGCTCCAGGAGCAGAGCTGGTCATCTGTCCTATATATATGCTTTTCTGGATTGCTTATTTCACTTGTGTCCCAGACGACATACCCCCCCCCGCGCCCCTCACCCCCCCCCCGCCCCGGAGGGACCCTGTGGCTGTCCACTAGATTGCACCAGGGAGGCTCCCATCTCAGAAGTAGAGGAGGGATATGCAGATCCAGATTCCCCAGGTACCAACCTGTCATATGCCATCCTCACTATAGGGACTTTCTGGCTATTGTTTTGTTTTTGAGACTGGGTCTCTCATAACCCAGACTGGCCTTGAATTCCCTCTCTAGCTAGGGAGGACTTGGCATTTCTGATCCTCCTGGTTCCTCCTCTCCAACGTTGGGACTACAGACATGCACCACCGTACCTGACTCATGCACTACTGGGGGTGAACTCGGAACTTCGTGCAGGCTAGGAGAGCCCTCTACCAATTGAGCTGTATTCTTGTATGTTTGGGAATGGATCCCAACGTCACCTGCATACCAAGAATACTTACACAATGGCCAGATGTTTGAAAAGCTGATCATCCATCTTACTGGTCCATTCTTTATGACGCAGGAGTGCTGCTTTTGCACATGCCCCTTTCCCATCTCCCTTGGGCTTTTGCCATTTTAAACCCTGCGGAGGAGTCTGTCTTGACCGAATCCCCACCCCTTCCAGGGGTAGTACAGCTATGGCTCCTCCACCATTCAACACTTTCCTCTGTTTGTAGGTGGCCCTGACAACCTTTGCTGTCTTTGTGACTGTGGATGAGAGAAACATCCTAGATGCAAAGAAAGCCTTCGTGTCCCTAGCCCTGTTCAATATCTTACGCTTCCCACTCAACATCCTGCCTATGGTTATTAGCAGCATTGTACAGGTGCGTATCAGATACAGGGGGCCAGGAGGGTGACATAGGGGCTCTCAGAATCCTACCATGTTCATCAGCAGCATCCTGCAGATGTGTGGGGGACAGTGGGAACCAGGAGTGGATGGATGTGGGAGCTGTCGTCATTTTCTCATGGTCATTAGCAACATTGTGCAGGCATGTAGGTGGCAAGGAAACAGGAAGGGACATGTGTACTCCAACCCATGGAATCCACAGATTCCTCAGTGCCATTTGGACCCAAGCTGCCCCACTGGTTTATTTGTGCAGCCTTGACCGTGCTTTTCTGAATGGCTCATTGATGAGGACTCAGTAGAGCTCTGTGCATGGATCCACTTACTGTCCCAGCATGGCTTCTCTCTCAGCAGTAAGGGGTCACTTGATTCTACTCTGAGAAAGAAACACATTTTCCTCCTTGGCACAGAATGCCTGGCTTTGTAGCCTAGGTTGGCCTAAAACTCCATCCCAGATAGGAGGTACGAACTTCACAGCAATACTTGCCTTTTAGTCTCAAATAATCTTTCTGGAATATTCTATGTTCCTCTGGCCTCTCTAAGCTGGTGTTTTGAAAAACACAGGTCTTGGCCTACATTTTCAATTTCATATCTTGCCGATGGGGCTTGATGTGCTTGTTGAAAACTCTTAGGACCTCTCTCCCTCTTCCTGTTTCCATTCCTTCTTCCTGCTTTCATTCTTTCGGTACTAAAGGGTTTTTAGCAAACCCAGACCCTTTGTCTATATGCACTGCTGCATGTGTTGTCTTTCTGTAATTAGGCCCCAGAATCCAGTAATTTGTTGAGGTCAGACTCAGTCTTCCAAATCCCATGGCATTAGGAAGCCCCTGCCTTTCATGTAGTGATTTCTGTGAGTGTCAGGTTTTATTCTAAGGCTGCACCGGGCTCAGGGTGGCAGGTGGCCCAGATGCTATCAAGGTGACGCACCCTGTGCTTCTTCCTCAGGCCAGCGTGTCTCTCAAGCGTCTCAGGATCTTTCTGTCTCATGAGGAGCTGGAGCCAGACAGCATTGAGCGGTGGTCGATCAAGGATGGTGGGTGCCTGTCCTCTACCCACTTGGCTCCTTATTCTGGCCTCCCCAGGGCTTGACTCTGCCCAGCCTGCCTACAAGACCAAGGGTCCCACCCCTATAGAGGGGGCAGAAAGGGGCTTCCCTATTATGTTGTCCCCCCATGCTCCTGCAGTGTGAATGACACTTTGGGTTTTTCAGCCCAGGCCTTGTTCTGTCCTGGGTGAGGGATCTCCCGGTTTCTGTTTCTGCCTAATTCTGTGCACTCAGAGCTTCATTTTTCTCATCTGGATCATGGGAATAAAAGTGCCTTTCATTGAATGTTTTTAATTGATTGATTGATTGATTGATTTACTGTTGGGGATTGAACACAGGACTTCACATACGCTAGGTAAGTGCTCTCCTACTGAGCCTCTCAGCTCAACTTTTTACTTTTTGAGATGTGGTCAGTGTTGCTCAGGCTGGTCAAACTTGGGATCTTCAACCTTCTAAATAGCTGGGAGTTCAGAGCTGTGCCACTAGGCCTAGCTAGTCATCGTATGGATTTTTATCACTGGGTTTATTTCTTAGACTAGTTGATCCTCCTGACTGCCCCTTGAGCTGGAGTCTTGTTTGGGAGTCTCTAGGCAGTTAGCAGTCACTGTTAGTGGCACCAGGAGAGGTAAATCTTTTCTGGCATGGGTGTTTAGTTAAAATACACCCACTATATCATAGCCCTTGAAGCAGGAGCCAGGGTCAGCAAACTTGCCTGAGGTCCCCAGAAAGGAAGTCCTTGGCTGAGATTTCTTGATCACCTGCTCTCCTGCCAGTCTTTGTTCTCAGGCCTCTGTGTGCATGCGCTTCCTACTGTAGTGGTCCAGTGTGGTGCCTTTAGCTTAGCCCTGGCTCACAGGAGGAAAGAGATCCAGAGAGACTGTCCAGCTGGGAAGTGGTAGTTCTGGGACTCAAACCTACACTCTCTGGCTCAGAGCCCAGAAAACAGAATTGATGATAGTACATGGCTGTTGGTGCGAGGTGCCGATCTATGTACTGCCAGGAGTCTTGTGGGCTATTGTAGGATATCAGTAGTGATGTATAGGATATCAGTAGTGATGTGCAAGTCATAGGTCTGCTGTTCTGTGAGGTTAGTAGTTGCTCTCCGCTGCCCTTAGGAGGTTATTACACTGGGTGCCCCTTGGGGTTCACAGTTCTTGTTGAGGACAGCATTATGACTGTGGGTGGTGAGTACTACCCCTGGCATCTCCCTACTATGTTTCATAGTATTCATCCCAGTGTGATAACAAAATGATCTTTAGGAACTTCCAAGTGTCCCCTAGGAGGACAGTTGTTCCTTTTTGAGAATTACAGCCCCAGCAAATGCTGGATCTGTCTTCCATGGTTTTCTGTTGTCCTGAGGCTCCCTGGGTATGGGACCAGAAAAATAGACTCCAGAGCCAAGGCAGCCACCCAGAGCTCCAAAAGCCAAGCTGTACTCAGTTCTCTGCAAGTGCCACTGAGCCAGGATCAGTGCTTCTGTTTCTGAAGTGTTTAATCACCTTGCAGCCCTGCCTGTCATGCCCTACTAAAGCTCAGTGTGCTGGTGTACTTTGACTGCCGCACACTTGTGGCCAGTTCTTTGGAGTGACATACTTAACTTCCTATTTTGTGAGAATATAGGCTCTGCTTAGCACGCACCTTGGTTTGAACCTTGCCACAGTGAGAAACAAGCCTTTTCCTCTTGGGGGATCTGTGGTTAATTTCATTTAGCTAGTAACCCCTTTGTTATGGCCTATCACTCTTGGGAAGTGTTTCTGGTTACTAATTAAGGGATTTAAAAATTAGAGACAGAAGCAAAAGTAATACAAGGGGAGAGAAATGGAGCAGGGTCAGAGCCACAGGAATCTGGACCTTATAATGTGGGCATTGGCCAAACTCCTCCCCTCTCCCACCTTTCTGCAGCATGTGTTATTTCTTAGCAGCCTTCCAGTAAATGCTGTTTTCAGTTAATTGTCACTGAAGCTATAGAAACATTGATCTGCTAGGAGGTAGGCAGGGTAGAATGGCTAAGGGAGGGGAGCAGAAAGGGAAGATGTTTTAGGATCCAAGAGTTGGGGGAAAAGACCCTAGCTTTAAACTAGAGGACAGCCTAGGATATGGAGTGTGAGGAGGGTGTGATGGTACTTACCCTGGTTTATATGAGGCTGGGACTTTTTCTCCTTGACCTTGCCTCATGCTCAGCCTTTGCAGCCTGAGAAATGGGAGGGTATCCCCAAACACTGAGTAACCAGTGAGATTCTTCAGCTTCAGAAGACAAGAGTAGGGCATCTGAATGTGCACCTGTTGACTCCTGACATGTTGTCCCTAATGTTTTCCAGGTGAAGGAATGAATAGCATCACCGTGAAGAATGCGACCTTCACTTGGGCCAGGGGTGAACCTCCCACACTGAATGGGTAAGCCTGGGAAGTGGGCACACTGACACTGGCTCTAAATACTCTTCACCTCTGTAATCCTCAACTTGTGCCTTCCTGAGTCTCAGTTTACCCATTTGGAGTAAGGTCCAATCACAACTGCTTAAGTTGTTGTGAGGAGCAGCTCCGAAGGTACTTGGTATAGAGGTGTCCCTTCTGATTGTGATAGGAAGTCATGCTCCTGGGCTACAAGGGGAGTTTGGGGTTTGGGGTTTGGGGCAGTGAGAAGATCCGTTTTCAGGTAAAGCATGATCCAGGGTCTCAGGAGCCTGCAGAGCTCTGCTGTCAACTGTGACTGGACTGGTGATTCAGTCTCCTTAAGGAATCCAAAACACAAGGCCAGTGGAACCTCTTTTTGGAACCAGATTTGTCATTTGTGCCTGTAAGCAATTATTCCCTGACATGGCAACTTGCCTGCTGTATTTTATCAAGCACAGTACAGATGGTTCAGAGAGAGGAGTCTCTCCCTTTCTGCTTCCACTAGCTACTCAGAGTGTAAAGGTCTTTCTTAGGGCTAACTTAAATCCTGTCTCCTTTATTTATAATGCCTTTCTCTTTCCTGTGCCAACACTCCATTGTCTACATCTTTCTGGAATGCAGGATTCCTGGTTCTTTCACCTGCCACTTTGAATCTCCAGTCTTTTCTGTTTAACCTTTGACTCACCTTAGCCTATAAGAATATCCTGGTCTCTCCTAGAAGAAGGGAGGAACTACTTCCCTGGGTGTTCTGCGCAGGGTGATCCCATGACATTGCCCCTCACAAATGCAGCACAAAAGAATCAACAGCAGTGAGTGTTTCAGGGGTTATTGAGGGGACTCAATAATCTGAATGTGGTCCTTAGAACCTGTGACAAAAGCTAGGCATGATGACACCATGTAATGCCAGCACTGGGGAAGCAGAAATAGGAAGATTCCTATAGCTCAAAAGCCTGTTTGGTGAGTTCTAGGCCAGTGACAGACCCTGTCTTTAAAAAAAACCAAGGTGGATGGTACCTGAGAAATGACACCTGAGTTTTCCCTCTACCTTACACTCATATGTGCATACACAGAAGAATCAAACAGTCGATCCATGTAGTTAGCCAGCATTGAAACCAGCAGCCAGGGAAGGGACCCTGCTTGGGGCCCTGGGATGCCTGCGTCTGGGCACGGAGACCAGTGTGCTGAACTATCAGCTGAAAAGCAGCAGTGTTATACAAGGTAACGACCTACTGTGGAGCCTACAGCTCTGTTTCTTCACCTTTTTTTTTTTTTGAGACAGAGCCTTACTATGCTGTCTTGACTAGCTTGTAACTCATGCAGACCATGCTGGCTCTGTCTCCTGTCTCCTGAGTGGTGGGATTTAAGGTGTGCACCACCATTTCTATTTGTTAGCAGGCCATTTCGAAGCTGAGTATGGTGGGGCACACCTCTGATCTCAGCACTTGGGAGGCAGAGGCAGGAGCAACAGGAGTGGTGGATCAACCTTGGTTACGTAGTGAGTTGGCAGCCAGTCTGGGCTATGTGAGACCTTACCTAGGGTGGGGGTGGAAGGTTCTGGGGAGATGGCTCAGTCACTAAAAGGCTTGCTGTGCAAGATGAGGACATGGATGTAGCATATGTGCTTGAGATCCCTGGAACTTACTGCCTTAACCATCCTGGTTCTAGGCTAGTGATAGACCTTGTCTCAAAAAAGTACAAGGCAGGCAGAGCCTGAGGAATAGTGTTGACCTCTGGCCACCACAAGTATACACACATGCACACAAAACATAAAGACCACAGTTGGTAAGGTCATTCAGGAACTCAGCTCTGGTCTCTTTGTGTAGCCCCCAGTCTCTTGAATCTTTTTTCCAGACCTGGCCTGTTACCCTGGTCTTCTATCCTCTGGACTTTCTTAGCCAGTTCCAGGTACCTGAGAACTTGAGTTCACCTGGAGGTGGCTTGTCATGGGGACAAAGTGTTGTGGAACAGAGAGGTGGAACCTCTATCAGTTCTCTTGGGTGACACGTAGCCCTTGGGCTCTGTGCTGGCTGAGCTTTGTGATGCATTTACATTGGGCCCCTGAGGCCATAGCCCACCTTGCCCCAGAGCCTCGGAGGTCTTCAGGCCCTGACCAGCACAGCCGGTGGCCATGGGCCACCCTTAGCAGGGAGGGTATAGGACACCGTGCCATTTCAAGCTCCTCATTGTGTCCTTGCAGCATCACCTTCTCCATTCCTGAAGGAGCCCTTGTGGCCGTGGTGGGCCAGGTAGGCTGCGGGAAGTCATCTTTGCTGTCAGCCCTGCTGGCTGAGATGGACAAGGTGGAGGGACATGTGACTCTCAAGGTAGGATGGGAGCCAGGATGGGGAGAAATGGTCTGAGAAGAAGGCTCAGCCCAGTGTCTCTTACAAACTATTGAAAGAAGCAGCCATCTCTGCTCATCTAGGAAGGCAAGGTTTCAGTGACAGCCACTTCTTTCTTTGCCCGGTGCCTTGACTAGTGTGATGTGTGATAGCTGCTCAGTAAGCAGGCTGTGAGTGCTTAGATGTACTGCCGAGGAGTGGGTGTTAGTGACTCCTGCCTTCCTTCTGAATTTGGCTTATTTTACTTCACATGATCTCCAGCCTCAACCATTTTCCTGGCTGAATAATATGTGTGTGTGTGTGAGTGAGAGAGAGGAGGGGGAGAGAGGGAGGGAGGGAGGGAGGGAGAGAGGGGGGGGAGGGGAGAGATATGAAAGCAGAAAGGGCTATTAAAAGGAGGAAGAAACCAAGAAAGGGAGGGACACAATGGTGAATATGACCAAAATACAATGATATATTTGCTTGAAAATGTCGGGAAGGAGGGGTGAGGACTCCGGAGGATATCCCAGCATCCCCTCAAGGAAGAATCCCCCAACCCCCGCTCTTTATCCTGTAGTCTCTATGAATAGAACCTTCTGGCTTCTTTCTTTTGAATCTTGTAAATAGGGCAGTACTTCAGTACTGATTGATGTGGCTGGAATAATCTCAGAACCTGGTGTAAGAAACACACTTTAAATCCTTAGTGTTACTTGAATTCTTAATCTGGGCCTGCAGGGAAAGCATGTGGATTTAGCAATTCAAGGTCCAGCATGCTCTGAGCTGAGCTAAACTTTCTGTGAGTTGAAGGCTGCTGTGAAAATGAGCCCCTTGGGGCTTTTCTACAAGTATTTAAATCCCTTAGAGGCCTTTGCCTGCTACGTAAATAAGATCCAAAGTGTTACCAGCAGCCTTTGGAGCAGCTGGAGATGAAAAAAACAAAACAAACCCCCAACTATTTTACTTCAACAAGCTTGTGCAAAAATGTGTGTGCCTGGACCTGCCTGGCATCTGCATCCCCTTCCACTGGGAACTCCAGTTTGGGGTTGTGGCCTTATGTCATTGTTTGATTTCAATCCAGATCCTTCCCTTGCTGGTTCAGTGCCCTTTTGAAGTAAGTGGACAACATCTGGGTCCAGGCAAATACCTGTTGCTTCAGGATGTGTCCCTTTGTTTCTTCCAAGCAGTGGATGGACAACATGCCCAAGGTTGACAGAGGGAAATTGCTTGCTATTAGATCCATGCTGCAGTCTGTTTCACAGTTCCTGGGTTCCTACCATCCCAGGCACTGTTGTTCTGTGTCCAAGAACTATTTATAGCTGGTGATTTCAGAAAGTATATTGAAAATGTTAGTTTTCCCCAGTGTCTTGATAGACATGGCCAGTGGCTGAGTATCTTATAAGCCTTACAATTCAGGTGTTCTGACACTTGAGGCTCAGAAACTGGAATGTTTAAATAGCAATTGGGTCTTTTTTTTTTTTTCTGAGATTTTAGATACAGATTTAGGTCATTGATTTATATTCCCTTAGTTTAGAATCCTTTGTGGCTTTCTGTCACCTTTTTTTTGATCAAGGAGGGCATGACTCTAGCCATGTGTGAACTAGCCCCTGACCCTGCTTTCCTGCCTGTCCTCTCCTCCCATGAATCACCCTTGTATAGTCAAGCTGGCCTTTTTGTCTCTTGAAGGAGTTGGATTCATTTGTTCCTTGTCTATGTTGTTCTGGTGGATTAATGCCCTTTTCTGTTCTTTTCCTGGCTGTGTGTGTTTTGGGCAGTTGGTTCTTTTCGCAGGCAGGTGTCTGCTGTTGTCTTTTTATCAAGTCTATCTGTCTTTCCTTTCCATTGCCTGCCACACAGGGCTCCGTGGCCTACGTGCCCCAGCAGGCCTGGATTCAGAATGACTCTCTCCGAGAGAACATACTGTTTGGGCACCCCCTGCAGGAAAATTACTACAAGGCAGTGATGAAAGCCTGTGCCCTTCTTCCGGATTTGGAAATCCTGCCCAGCGGGGACCGCACAGAGATTGGTGAGAAGGTGAGTATGGCATGGGTACAGCCTGCAGCTGTCTCTAAGTCTCCTTTTGTCAATCTGTGTAAGTTTGGTGAGGGTCTATACATCTGGCTCTTGGTGTTGTGGTCTTAGTTGAGGTGTCAGTCGCCACCTAAGTGGGAGCCTCTCACACGGTGATGTAGACTCTAAGAATAAAAACCAAAGTTATGCTGTACTTTGACACATACTCTGCTACCCACAGGACAAGACAATAGAAGTGACTTTCCTTGTCAGTCACACAGTGTACCTAGGGGATGTGTATACCAGTGATGATGGACACAGCTCTAGACTAGCTGCCACCCACTTCACTCTGCTGTTGTATTAACATTTTTAACCTAAGTCGTCTGCTTAGCAGCTCATGAGAGGGGTTTACTCTGATCCCTAATGCATCACTGAAGAAAGGGAAGCTCAGGGAGGCTAGAGGACTTACCTGATGTCAAGTCACATGGGAAAGAGACTCTTTTAAGTCCCTCCTGTCAACTGTTCTGCTGCCACTTTGGAAGAGGGTCTTATATGTGCCTCCCAGCCCATTTGCTCCAGTGCGAGTGATTGTCTTTTGTATGTGCTGGAAGTGCAGCCACCCACAGTGACAGGGACCTCTTGGGAGAGCTGAATTTGTCTGTTCCTAGTCTCCAGCCAAGGATCTTCTCACCAACTTGCTTATTTGATGCATGGTGTCTTTTAGTTGGCATAGGCCTGGAGATCCTTTGGGTTGGCTAGGACCCTTGTTTATATAGGTTGGCGGTGCCAAGAAAACTGAAGGCTCTAAATATTATGTGGGATCCAAGGCAGGATTGCCAGGGTCTTCAAAACAGGCTAGGGGTTGGTCGGCAGCCTTATCCTATTTTATTAATTCTAGTTTTTGGAGACACCTGACTGTCCCCTTCAAGTCTCAGTGCCAGAGTTTGAAGGGAGTCAAGGATTGACTGATTTTGTCTACTTCAGGTCAATAAGCTAGGACCAAAGGGACCTTTTTTAGCTGGGCCTATCATCCCAGAATGCAGGAAGCTGAGGCAGGAGAATCTTGAGTTTGAGGCAACCTCGTAAGCTTAGGCAACTTAGCAATATCCTATCTCAAAATACTAAAAATGGATAGCAGTGTGGCTTAGTGGTAGAATACTTGTTTAGTATGGGCAAAGGCCCCGAGCCCCATCCCTAGCACTGCCTATAAATAAATATATATGGGAGCTAGCTACTTGGCACAGGTTGGGACAGTTTACTCAATAGGTGTCATTGGGCATTTGAGCTGTACATGGCCTCGATGTTGGTCACTTGTTGTTGGGAGTGGGTATTGCTGCTCAGTGATGAACCCTTCCTCTGTGTGAGTGGAGTGCCCTAGGTGCTGTCAGCCTTACTCTGTGACTTTAATAGGAATGGGAGCTCAGAGTGAAGCTCACCACAGAACACTAACAGCAACAGCAGCTATGTAAGCTACAACATAATAATATAATAGGTATACAAATAATACTATCTTTGTATTTTTTACCTCTGTCTTCTATAGACTCTTCTGTAGGCTGATGCATTTCGAGATGTCATTAGCTGCCTAATGACATCCTCTCTTTCTTCCTCTTCTTTCTTGTGGCACTAGAGACCCTGGGACGGGCAAGGCACATATTCTGTAACTAAGCTGTACCCGCAGCCCTTCTTTTACTTTTCAGTTGAGATGTCACCTAGGATGACTTTGAACTTGCCACCATTCTGCTTCTCAGCCTCTGAGCAGCTGGGCTGATGGACATGACAGCAGGCCTGACTGTCTACTTTCCTTCTCTGAGTACTTGCTGGGGGTCCGGTGCCCCAATCAGCAGCTCTTCTGTCCCCATTCTTGTTTTGTATGGTTCTGGGGTCCTGAGGATTCCAAGAAACTCACTCACCCCACTGTCTTTCTAGGGTGTGAACCTGTCAGGGGGCCAGAAGCAACGTGTGAGCCTGGCCCGGGCTGTGTACTGTAACTCTGACGTCTACCTCTTTGACGACCCCCTCTCGGCTGTGGACGCGCATGTTGGGAAGCACATCTTTGAGAATGTGATTGGTCCCATGGGCTTACTGAAGAACAAGGTATTCTCCCATGGCCGGGACTTCAGTTGATTGACAGTGTGGCCTTGGACAAGTCTTTGATTCTTGGGCTTGCTTTCATGCTTTCTCTCTCTCTCTGTGTGTGTGTGTGTGTGTGTGTGTGTGCCGCCTGCGTGTGCGGGTGAGTTGTATATACTGATGTGCATATATGTATGCATACAGGTGGAAGGCAGAAGTCAATCGTGGGTGTCCTCACTTCAGATACAATCACCTTGTTCTTTGAGACAAGATCTCTTCCTGAACCTAGATTGATTAAAACTATGCTGACCCTCCTGTCTCTTGCCTCTGCCTCCTTGGTGGCAGGATTACAGGGGTGTGTCAGCATTTCTGGCATTTTCACATGGGTTCTGGGGATCAAACTCAGATCCTTGTGTGACAAGCATTTTATGAACTGCGCCAGCTGCCACCTCCCCAAAGTCAGGTATCTTACCAGGTCTTTTATCAGGTGAGTTGTTGGCCCCATATGAATTGATTGCCTCACTGGTTAAAGGACATTTCTTCCTCACGAGGCCACCCAGACCTTCAGTAAGACTGTTGTTCCTTCTCCACGATAGGCAGGGTAGAGCTGAGGCTGAGGTAGAGCCTGGGGTAGGCAGATGGTTCAGCCAGCTTTAGCCACGGAGGAAACAGGCTGTGATCCTGGGGTTTGTTTTGCTTTTTAGAGTGATGGAGGAACACACTGACTCTTATCTCCTAATTATAAAGTAGCAATGTGTGTGTAAAAAGGAATGTTATGGTTTAAAAAAAACCAACAAACCCAAAACAAGTATTTTTTTATTCTTCCCCTAGAGATGGTGTGCCGTGTGTATCAACTTTTAAGCCATGATCATACCACCTAGCTCTTCAAGAAGAGATTGGTTGTCATCTGTTGATAGTCTGATACATGTGTCTTTGCCCAGCATAGCAAATAAGCAGAATTGTGCAGCATTGACCAATTTTGTGGTAGGA
Source organism: Tokudaia tokunoshimensis (assembly GCA_036184795.1). Lineage (NCBI taxonomy): Eukaryota > Metazoa > Chordata > Mammalia > Rodentia > Muridae > Tokudaia > Tokudaia tokunoshimensis. The sequence goes on from BTHU01000010.1 coordinate 105,170,426, forward strand.
TAGGGAAAGTTCCTGTCTAAAACATAAACATCAGCATTAGGCATGCTGATATATGCCTGTTAGTCCAGCACTGAGGAGGCTGAGATGGAAGTTAGGCTAGCCTGGCTTATACAGCAAGAACTTACCTTAAAAGATAAGGGCTGGGGATGTAGCCTTGTGGTAGGGTACCTGGCTAGTGTGCAGAGGCTTTGAATTTAGTTCTCAGTACTGCAAACACAGAATGGGCTGTCTAATGCAGGTAGTGTGGTGGCCTTACTATCCCCTCATCCACACTCTTGGTAGTTTGTCTTCCTCTTAAGAGTTTCCTTCCCAAATAGTCTTCCCAACTCCACATTACCATTCTCTCTATACTGTCTTTCCCTTACCCCAATACTGCTTCTATGCCCATAGTTCATTCTGTCTCAATCTCTGGAGACCAGGCAGGGCTCCACTCTACTGTATTTGTCCTCTGCTCTCCTGCCTGATACAGGGTGGGTCCTCCTGAGAGAGAGGGGAGAGAGAGAGGGGGGGGAGGGAGGAGGGAGAGGGAGGGGGGAGAGAGAGGGAGGGGGGAGAGAGAGGGAGGGAGAGGGGGGAGGGGGGAGAGGGAAGGGGGGAGGGGAGGGGGATATGAATGGGTGTGTGTGTGCCTACAGCCTTTGGACCTGAGCCATGCCCTGAGATACTCCTAATCTCATTTGGGTGTGACAGTGTCTCCTCCATGGTGCTGATGGGCCCAGGTCTATGTTTTACCCATAGACACGGATCCTGGTCACCCATGGTATCAGCTACCTGCCCCAAGTGGATGTCATCATTGTCATGAGTGGCGGCAAGATTTCAGAGATGGGTTCTTATCAGGAGCTGCTAGACCGGGATGGGGCCTTCGCTGAGTTCCTGCGCACCTATGCCAACGCTGAGCAGGACCTGGCCTCGGAGGATGACAGTAAGAATGACAGGGAACTTACAGGAGCTGGCCCTGATCATCATAGCTGCTTATGGGAGGGTCTTACTTGCGCTCCAGGAGTGCAGTTCATGAGGGTATTGGATGAGAAGCACATCAGGCTTTTGGGGACCAATAGGTAGGTCAGCTTAACCTTGCAGATCAGGTAGAGAGGGTTCTCAGCACTTGGCACCCAGGTATACAGGGTCAGGTTTTGGTTTTGTGACCTCAAGATGAGTCTCCATTCTTCCTGTAAAGTACTTTCTCCTGTGGGCTTTTGGTTCTTCAATGGCTAAAATGTGGATAAAAATATATTTTCTCTATTCCTAAGGGGGTTGAGTACTAGTGACAAACATGGTGTAGCTTAGGATGCACGAGGCCCATGGGAGATGGCCTGATGCAGAGTGTAAACACGGTGGCCATGTTCCTCAGAGCTTTGTGGCCTGGAGCCCTTCCTTGAGACTGTCTGACCTGTGTCTGTCTCCACCATTACTCTTACCTGCAAAGAACAATGTGGACAGCAGGGACAGCCTGGCATGTGCTGGCAATTAGTGTATCTTGGGCGTCTGGGGTGTCCTGAGTGCTTGAGAGCCACAGTTGTACTGCTCTTCTGACACAGTTCATCACAGACCACCACAGACCAGACCATTGCAGCTGCTTCACCTGCTGCCCTGGGCTTCTGCTGTTGGCCTGAATTTTAGGTGCTAGTTGAATCTGTCCCCGCAGACCTTGTCGCTGGGGAACTTAGGAAGCAAATGCTAGGCTCCAGCAGCCTGGGTCCCTCTGTCGGTGGCTGCTGAGTCTGGGTCCATTTTGCAGTCTTCTCAGGTAGCCTCTTATTAGTCACACAGGCTCTCCTCAGAGGACCCTCTGGTTACCTGCATCTTGGGAGCAGTGGCTTCAGTTGAAATGCACAGAGATGATGCCAGCCAACATCTGCTTTGCAGCCCACAGGGCCACCTCTTTGGTCTGGTCACCCTGCTTTAGTCACTGCTATTGTAAAATGTCTGAAACGTGTTAGGCCTCTCACCTAGCTATGGCCTCCCTGGGACCTGTCTGTTATCCCACATGGCCCCAGACAGATCTCAAGTAGACAGCCCTCAGGTGGAGCTACAGGGCCACTCAGTACAGTTTCCCAGAAGTAAAACTCATCAAAGTCAATGAGTGGAGACCCTGCAAGTGACAGCCTACAGTCTCAAGGACTGGCCTGTGTGTGAGCTTGGTGTTACTAAGAAAAAAGCTATTTGCTGTCTACTTACCTAGCCATTTGAGCTTTTATGGAATACCTTCTATATATGAAGTACTTATGTTTTCTTACCCATATTGTATACCCTCTACTGAAAGCAATTTCTATGTCAGAGCTTTGAGGCTGGGAGTTGGCTGTAGAGTGTGGACTGTGCTGTACTCAGACCTCTCTGTTTATCTTCATGTCTCTCTCTTCTTCATCCACCTGATCTTCCTTCCAAATACTGGGATTACAGGCATGCAATACCATGCCTGACTCACAGCCCCTTTTTGTGAGGAAAGCAGTGAAATGGAAGTTGGATCGCCTGACTGCAGTGTGACATATCTTAGAATTAGTAATCTTTCTGAAGATCCTGTCTCAGACATTTTAACAGTCTCTGGGGGTGAGGTCTTTATATGGTGTTTATAAGGGGACACACACAGTCTAGGTTTGGTGACAAAATAACATGAAAACCCCCCTCCTAGTGGATCTTAAAATGTAGAAGACAGCTTCATCAGACCACGGCTTCAGCATAGGCATTGGGAGCCTGAGGAGATGGTAGGTGTGGGGAGGAGGCAACCCAGAGACTATGTAGGTGTGTGCAAAGGCCTCAGGACCAGCTCGTTTTAAAAAATGAACAGGAGGCTACAGTGGTAGCTATTCAATCAGGGTAGGAGATAGGAAATGAGACAGTGAGGTGCTCACCTGGAAGGGCCTTGAAGGAGTTGATTTGAATTTCAGTCTAAATTTAGTAGGGAACTCTTACTATTTATTTTTTGTTTTAAGTGTATGTATATGTGTGTGAATATGAGTATACCATGTGCAGGTACCTGCGGAGACCAGAGGAGTCAGATCCTCTAGAACTGGAGTAATAGATGTTGTAGGTGCTGAGAATCAAACCCTGGTCCTCTGCAAGATCAGCAAATACTCTTAACTGCCAAGCCACCTCTCTTGACCAAGTGGGGAAACTCGAATCCTTGAATGCCAGAGAAGAAACATCTGTCTAAGGATACAAAGTGGCTGGTGGCAGGGCAGGTCTCATATTTGGTCTCTTGTTGGGGGATTGGGACTCATTTCCATGTCAGCATTAGGGGGTTAACAATGGCTCCTAGAAGTTTTTTTTCCCCCAGTAGGGGACAGGACTGCTGGAAGTTGAGAAAGAGTCTCACTTTGTAGTCTTGGATGGCTTGGAACTTTCTCTGTAGATCAGGTGGGTCTTAAATTTAACAAAAGACCCACCTTCAAAGTGGTGGGATTAAAGACGTGTTCTACTATGCCCAGCATATCATAGTGGTTTTTAATAGATATCATATTAAGATGCTAGGATTGTAGACACCTCTAATCACAACACTTGGGAGGCTAAGGCAGGTAGATCACTGGGAGTTTTAGACAAAAGCTTTATTGAGCTGTAATTCAAATATCAACCTTTGTTCATTGGATTTGTGTCAACTGGTGTTTGTTAACATACTGTCTTGCAGCCACAATGATTAACTTTAGAATATTCTGGTCACTTTAAAAGAAAACCAAGAGTCCCCTTTCCTTGGTAGACATTCCTGTACTCTTATCTGTCTGTTCTGAACTTTCCATGCCTGCAGTATGGTGTTTTCTGGTTGAGTCAAGTCTCACATTCTCAAGGCTTGTGTGCATTGCAGCCATACCTCCTTCCGTGGCTTCATAATTTCCATTGTACTGCACTGTATTATAGACTTAGAACTTGCTCATCCATAGGGGTGGATTGCTTCTGCTTGTGGCTGTTGCTAATTATTGTTCTGCTCTCTAGTGTTCTGAAAGAAAAGCTACAGTACTGTAATCCCAGCAGCTGGGAGGCTGATGGAGTTTGAGGTTACTGTGTGCTGGAGACATAGTGAGGCTGTGTATTGAGGAGGAGAAACTGTATCTTATTTTTTGCTGGTGTGACGGCCTGCATTCTTGTTAGCCTTCCTATCTGATTGGAATGAGTTTTTCCACATTTTCATGCCCTTGTGGTTGCAAAGGTCTGCCCTAAGTCTGGTCTATCTGTTCTCAGGTAGAATTGTCCTTATCTCTTAGCTCAAGTGATGAATTGTAGCAATCTTCTCTGTTACTGTATTTCACTTCACCATTTCTAACTTGATGTGTAAGGGTATTCCTGAACTCCTGTTTGTGAAGGAAGTCTGTCTGTCTCTCTTCTTGCCCCCAAACTTTGTGTTTTTAGTTGCCTTTTTTTATATTTAAAAAAATAGTTCTGTGTTTATTCAGTGTGTGTGTACACGAACGTGTGTATGTATGGCACTCAGAGGACAACTTGTAGGGATTCAAACTCAGGTCTTCAGGCTTGGCATCAAGCACTTTTATTCACTAAACCCTCTCCTTGACCCCAGTTTCTTATTTTTTATGCATGCCACTTTATTTGGCAGTGAAAATACCTCATTCCTAACCCAATGATGGGCTCATTTCCCCAGTTCAGCTACCCAGCCTCCTGCCAGGTGTGATGTGGACTTGTCTCATCCAGCCTAGGTAGGAGGATCACAGGTTTGAAGACAGCCTAGGTTCCTGTTTCTTGCCCTGGGAAACCCAGAAGCTCTGCATTTCCTGACTATCACCCTAAGCAGCAGATGCAAAGAGCTCCTCCTGCAGGGCACAGTTCCCTTAGCAGCTGCCTGTCTTCCTCACACCTGGAGATGTTGGGAATGATGCTGGAGGTGTGTGCTTGCTCCAATGAGATCTGAGTTAGACTCCCCATCACCACTTGTGTGTCTGTCAGAGATCCCTGTGCAAATAGAGCTATAACATATCTCACTAGAAGAGCCGAGCTTGTTTGTCCATTTCCCTCAGGTTTTTCAGCAAACGTTGTACATAGACTCAGAGGGCAAGATGTGGCTGCTGTGGCCCCTAGAGGCAGTACCACTTCCTCACTGGTTGTCACTTGTCAGTCATATACATCTCTCGTCAGAGGTGTACAAAGTGTTAGTTACATTTAATAGTGCCCCAGTGACAGATAAAACCTAGTGTGTGTTCTAGACTCTGGCAGGAGACTAAATTACAAAGAATGTCATGGTGCTACCTGCATCAGTGAAGGAGACTGAGGGACAGGGAACAGCACCCAGAGAAAAGTTCCCACACCACCCTGAGGAGGTGTCCATGACACATCTGAACTGAGTGGCCTTGTCTCATTTCTGTGTTGATCCTCATGTAGCTGGCCCAGTGGAAGGGTCTGTGGGTGAAGGATTCACCCACCTCCTACTGTTACTCCTTCCTGAGCCTGTAGTCTGTCATCCTTCCCCTGACTGCAGCTCTTTCCAAACTCATCCCTCCAACAGTGTGGGGATGGAACTCAGGACTTTGCTTGTGCCAAGCCAATGCTCTGTGAGCTATACCTATTCTCCTTTTTCTTCTTTTATTGACCATGCTGGACCCAGACCCTGGTGCAGGTTGGGCAAAACCTGTGACTGAGCCATACTCCAGCTCTCCTTTTCCTTTTCATGTTGAGATTTGTCCAGGCTTGTCTTGAACTTGCCGTCTTCTTGACTCAGTCTCAAGAGTAGTTGGAAGTGTAGATCTGTGTACCATGTTTGTCATTCCTGCTTTCTTGATGATTAAGCATAATTGGGGCTTTTGGAGAAAGGTTCGAGTCAGGGCTCCACCTAGCCCAGGTGGGATGGGGAAACTGAAGCCCAGTTTAGCTCTTCAGTCTTCCAGGTAAGTTAAGTAGAAGCACAGAGAAGATGTTGCCTATAGTTCTTAATATTTTCTCAACTCTCATGACTCAGTGGATTGGTAGCTGAGAAAGGTGATTAGCATCTGGGCTATGGTGCTGGGCTGTAGGCTTCCTGAGACAGTCACTGCTACTAGATGCTTGGTGGGAATGTGGGATGAACTGATTTCATTTTGAGGCTTTGTGGGTGACTCTGGGATGTATTTCCAGATCCAAGCTTGCTTATCTCCCAGGTCAAGTGACTCTGGCCAGCAGACTTCTTAGAGGTCATGGTGGGAAATGCTGGGCACACAGCAGAAAGGTAGGGAAAAGACAGGGTTCAGAAGCTGTTTAATACATCCCTGGGCATGAGGGATGATGCAGGTGACTTTGGGAGTGAGGAGTGTGATGGTTTGTGTGTGCTCGGTCCAGGAAGTGCCACTATCAGGAGGTATGGCCTGTTGGAGTAGGTGTGTCACTATGAGTGTAGGCAATGAGACCCACAACCTAGCTGCCTGGAAGCCAGTATTCAGCTAGCAGCCTTCATATGAAAATGTAGAACTCTCAGTTCCTTCTGTATTAAGCCTGTCTGGATGTTGCCATGTTTCCACTTTGATGATAATGGACTGAACTTCTAAACCTGTAAGCCAGCCCCAATTAAATGTTATCCTTATAAGAGTTGCCTTGGTCATGGTGTCTGTTCACAGCAGTAAACCCTAACTAAGACAAGGAGTGTGCTGCAGCAAAATCTGATAGCTGAACTGGGGCCCCCACTCTCTCTTATATGCAGCAGTGTGGGGTTGAGGTTCAGACCAAGGGCTCTTAGACAACAAAACCTACTTAACCTATTTTAAACAAAGACTTGTATAGCTAACCCGTCAG
>BTHU01000010.1:105182124-105260888 GCA_036184795.1 Tokudaia tokunoshimensis
ACAAGGTAGGTTGCTGAATTCATCTGGCTGAATTCATGCCCACCTCTCCCTCCCAGTCCTCTCTTCACAGAGCCACCACTCAAGCTCAAGCTGGTTGAGCTGGCATTAAATGAAGCAGCCCAGAGTGTATGATCTTGTTGTAGGTCTGTGTGTTCATAAAACTGCTTTGTACACACATCCTTTCCCTATCCTTGATTCACTTGTGTGGGCAGTAAGTGAGTCTTCTCACTTTATGTGCTTCTCCTGTATCCAGGCATGGTGCTGGGAAAGCACTTAGTACTGGCTGTAGCTTGGAGCTGAGTGTCACTGTCCCCATTTTACATATGAGGTGACTCAGTTTTACAGATAAGGTAACATGGGAGGGTCAGCTGACAAGGTTGGCAGCATCAGCTCCAGAGTCCCCACCTTTCCCTTGTTCCTAGTGAAAGAGGCTCAGATAGAAGTCCCAGAAAGAATTCTGTGGACTGTGGAGTGTGGGCTGTTTGGAGGGGACCACAGATGTTGCCTGGTCTCTGAGGTAGCTTGGGAACAACCCTCAGAAGATCAGGTGTGATGCCTTGAGTTTCTCTATCTATAACACTCCCATCCCCCACAGAGCTAGGAACTGCTGCAGTCTTTATATTATATTTGAGAAAAAGCAAAGAACAGGATATGGCATTTTCCCAGGTTCACACAGCATCAGCATCTTCTATTAGAGCTATGTTGCCTGGCACAGTAACCACCAGGCATGGGAAATTATTTGAAATTTAGTTCATTAAAATTAAAGGAAAATTCAGTTTTTCATAAACCCCAGCGTAGGGTGTAGTACACAGTGAGGACCACTGTCACTGGCTTGCTGAGACACCTCAGGCCTGCAGATCACTCTCCTATATCTCCCACTCATCTCTACTGCTATGCTAGGTGTGGCAGTATTTGGCTACTCCATGGCTGTGTCCATTGGGGGCATCTTTGCCTCCCGTCGCCTGCACCTGGACCTGCTACACAATGTTCTGCGATCACCCATGAGTTTCTTCGAGCGTACACCCAGTGGGAACCTAGTGAACCGATTCTCCAAGGAGCTGGACACGGTGGACTCCATGATCCCACAGGTCATCAAGATGTTCATGGGTTCACTCTTCAGTGTCATTGGAGCTGTCATCATCATTCTGCTGGCCACACCCATTGCCGTAGTCATCATCCCACCTTTGGGTCTGGTTTACTTCTTTGTGCAGGTGAGTCTCAGGTGCTCCCTTGTCTATCCATCTTCTGGAGGGCTGGTGAGAATGTGACCACGGCACTCAGCTGTGCTCTTGTCTGTTGTGAACAGCAGCCTTACCAGGATGTTGATGCTCACAGCAGATTAGGATGTAGCTCCTTCTGAGCCTGGTATAGTCCTGTGGGTCAATCGACACCCAGGTTATCCTTGCTGCCCCTCACACCTTCCTTTCTGTTTCGATTTGCTTTTCTGTCTTCACATAAATCTTCCGTCTTTAAGTTGGTCTCATGGTCCAAATGCTTATCATACCTGTCATGTGTGTAGCTCAGGTCCTGAGATTAACAGAAGGGAACAGAAAAGGGTCCTATGGCCACTGGATCAGAATTTAAGTCATCCAGTTATGTGACCACTGCTATTTGCAAGGGAGGGCAGGGGCATTTTGGTTTTCAGCTACCATTTTCCACCAGCAGAAGGGTAGCTGTTCTGGTTCATGCCTTGTGTCCTCTGTAGAAACCACTTTTTCTTTGCATGTGTGTACTTTCTTGGGTCATGTTTGTGTAGATTACATATTCAGGTGACAGGTGAATGGATAGACTCAGCTGGCAGAGCCAAGAGTAGGACCCTGGGTGTGTGGTTTTCAGGTGTGTGCTCAGAGATTTAGCTGAAGCATAGTCATTCATAAGGTTGGGTGTTGAGATTGTTGGGGAATGCTGGCAATGTAGACACCTGCTGGCACCTGTTTGTCTTCCCAACACTCAGAGAGCTGAGGTAGAAGGATGGAGAGTTCAAAGCTACATAGCAAGACATTGTCTCAAAAACAAAACAAAAAATTAAAAATACCAAGTAGTGGGTTTTTGTCACATAGGGTCTGGGGACTTTGTCATCCCATACTTGGGCTCCATCACACTGCAGGTTAATGATGTTGCCATAAAGAAAGATCATCTTGTAGGGAAAAAGTCTATTTCCTGGACCTCTCTGGTAGCTTCTTTAAATTATTTCCAGCTGTTTACTAGAATCTCTTGACTGCGTTTACTGAAATGTGGCAAATGGCTGGAAAGCTTCCTGAAGGCTCTAGTTCAGAACAAGTACAGTGTCGCACTAGAAACTAGAAATGGTGTGACCTCAGGGCCCCATGGAGGAGTAAGGCGTTTACCTTGCAAACATGAAAACCTGCATTTGATCCCTAGAAAAAGCCAAGCCTGGACCATCAAGATACTGCCAAGCCCCATGACCAGGCAGGGCTCACATGGTGGGAAATGAGAACTGGCTTCCTCAAAATGCATGCCTCTGACCTCCATGCACGCTGTGTAGCATGCATGCACTCTGCTCTGCCCTCCAGAATAAGTTTGTGTAAATTTAAAAAAAAAAAAAAAAAGACACGTAAAGTGTTTTTATAATCTCAGTGCTGGAGAGGCAGAGGCAGAAAGAACCTTGGGGTTCATGAGCCAGACAGTCTAGCAAATCAGTGAGTGCTAGGTTCAGTGGGAGAGCCTGCCTCAGAAACCAAGGTGGAAAAGAGATCAAGGAAGATACATTGATTCCTGGCTCTACACACAGTAATGTGCAGACACAGAAATAAAAAGCTTGTGGCACAGTTGTGAATGTCAAAGAACAGCATGGGTAGTGAATTCTCCCTTTCCATCTTGGGATGTGATTTGAGAATAAGGTTTATGTAGCAAGAGCTGAGGAATCCCTACCTGCTGAGCAAAGCAATCTCATTAGACCTGTTTTTAAAATTATTAATAAAAAAAACCCCCCAAAAGTATTCTGACTGGCAGTTTGAATGAGAATATGCCTCATAGGTTCAAATGTTTGAACACTTGCCTCCCAGTTGGTGGCACTATGTGGTTAGGGTTAGGAGGTATGGCCTTGCTGGAAGAAAGTACAAGACTTGAGGTTTTACAAGCCACGTGTGCCATTACTAGTTTGTTCTCAAGTTTCATGCTTAGGGTTCAAGATGTGAGTTCTCAGCTGGTCTTGCCACCAAGGTTGGTACTTGTCATGATTTCCTGATGTGATGAGACACAAGGATAAAAGGTCAGTCAGTCTCTGAACATGCAAAATGGGGTAGAAAAAGCCTACAAGGCCTCAGTGCTGGTATGCTGGATAGTTTTATGTCAACTTGACACAGGGTAAAGTCATCTGAGAGGAGGAAACCTAAACTGAGAAAATGCCTCCTTAAGACTGGACTGTATGCAAGCCTGTAGGGCATCTTCTTATATAGCAATTGTTGGGGGAGGGCCTATTTTGTTATTGGTGGTGCCATCCCTGGGTTGGTGGTTCCGGGTTCTAAAATAAAGAAAACTATTCAAGCCATGGGAACAAGCTAGAAAGCAGCATCCCTCTATGTCCTCTGCATCAGTTCCTGCCTCCAGGTTCTTGCTCTACTGGAGTTCCTGCCTTCACTGCCCCTCACCCCCCCACCCCAAACAGGGTTTCTCTGTACAGCTCTGCCTGCCCTGGAATTTGCTCTGTAGACCAGAGATCAGACTGCTTCTGCCTCCCGAGTGCTGGGATTAAAGGCATGTGCCACGACTGCCCGGTGTGCCCTCACTGCTTTTAATGATGAACTGTTATATGGAACTGTGAGTGAAATAAACACTTTCCTCCCCAAGTTGGTTTTTGTCATGGTGTTTCATCACAGCAGTAGTTACCCTAATTAAGACAATAGGCAACTGAGTAAAGCTAGGAATAGGAGAAGTGGCTCTGCCCAAGGAAGAGCACACCATTTGGTTGTCCAGTGGCAAAGGGTCAGTCCTCAAAACATGCATATAGGTAGCATTATTTGTATTCAAACAGGTTATATTTAGGAATATATTTATGTGTGTGTGTGCATGTGTGTGCATACGTACACTTATATGCATGCAATAATGATTAGTGAAAGAGACCATGAACTTGAAGGAGAACAGGGATGGGCAAATGTATGGAGCTGCCATGCATGTGAGGTCACTGACACAGGCACTTGCTCCTTCTGTTTTAGTGGAGTTCATGGATTTCATGGTTGTTGACATTTATGTGTGTATGTGACGTGCGGTGTGTGTACATGAAAACAGTGGGACTCATGATGAAGAACCCATGACTCTTATCTGTTTTCCTCACAGCCCATTGTGCAAAATGGCTTTAGTACAGAAGAAATAAAAGCTAAGACAATATAGTGACTTGGGCAGGTTTAGTAGTGTTAGTAGCAAATGAAGATTATAAAGAGGTCTGGTGGTTACAAAGCCTGTTTCTAAACCTGTCCTATTGGGAGAGCAAAGCCCAAGCATTTCGAGGACTTCTGAGAGGACAGCCAGGCTGGAGGTTGGTCCATCCTGCTGCTGCTAAGCCATGGACCCAAGAGGTCACTTGGTCTTGTTGTCTCCACCTAAACACAAGAAAGATCATTGCCTGGGTTTATAGGTGGCAGACGGAACACACTAGTGTCTCTGACATTACTATCCTACAGATTACCAGGTTAGCAGTGTATCTTCAGAGTTTTGATCCCTGGAGGTAATAAGCCATGTTTAGTTTCTCTCAGTATTCCCAGGAGGATGGAATGAGGGCTTAGCACCGATTATGTGTCTCTCCCACAGAGGTTCTATGTGGCCTCCTCTCGACAGCTGAAGCGCCTGGAGTCTGTCAGCCGTTCCCCTGTGTACTCACACTTCAATGAGACCTTGCTGGGGGTCAGTGTCATCCGTGCCTTTGAGGAGCAGGAGCGCTTCATTCGCCAGAGTGACCTGAAAGTAGATGAGAACCAGAAGGCCTACTACCCCAGCATTGTGGCCAACAGGTGGGTGTAGTGGTCAGTATACTAGAGGACGCTAGCTGAGTGCCCAGTTCTAAGCTTCCTTTTTTTTTTGGTGGGAAGAGAAATGGATACATAAGGGTCATCAAAGTATCATGGTGACACATGCCTGTAGAAAGATTACCATGAGTTTGAAGTGACCTTGATTACCTAGCAAATTGCAAGGCAGCTAGGCTATAGAATAAGATCTTGTCTCTAAAATAAAGCAATCTAGATGGCATGGTGGCTAAAATTGCTTACTGTGCAAGTATGAGAACCCATATTTGTGTCACCACATAACCTTGCATTGTGAGGTGCGGATGGGGGTGGTCTCAAGAGCTCAGTGTACAACCTTGGAATAAGCACCTTGTTTCTTCTTCATGTTGAGGTCCATTTCTTGCCAAGGGATTGATTGTACGGCCTTTGCATGTCAGACCAGTGATCCACCACTGAGCTCTGCCCCGTCCCAAGATACTTATTTGCAAATAGCAGTGCCTTCTATAGTTCATGACATTTTAGGAATCTCCAGGGAATTATTTTTTTATTTTAATGATTTCTTAAGAAAAAGTCAGTCTTCCTAAAGAAAAATTTGAGGTTCCAGGATTGTTTCTGGAGAATTTTATTTTAGTCCCTGGAGTGAACCAGACTCATGAAGAGTTGTTGGCTTCAAATCCTGTGGCCCTTGGTGTGCCCTCTTGGGCTTACTTAGTTCTCACAGCCTGGATTCATAATACCCACAAGGTCTTTCTCTAGAAGTACTGGGGACTTAGCTCAGCTAGCAGAAGGGCCCAGCTCTGCCTATAAGCTTGAATCTGGGCACCTGGCTGTCTGATACATCCCTGTATATCTACTTTATGTATCTCCATATAGGTGGCTTGCTGTGCGACTTGAGTGTGTGGGCAACTGCATTGTGCTGTTTGCTGCCCTCTTTGCAGTCATCTCCCGGCACAGCCTCAGTGCTGGCTTGGTGGGCCTCTCTGTGTCTTACTCACTGCAGGTAAGTGGCTCTTTCTTGGGCTGAATGATTTCCTCATGGCAACCAGATTTTGAGTTCCTGGACCTTGGATTTGGGTACCTACAGAGTGGGGAAAGGAGAGGGCTTGAATGGAGTTTAAAGGCATAGAGCCTAGTGACTACAGCAGGAGAATTCTGACACATGGCCTACAGTTTTCATCAGTCAAAAGATTCTTGGTGACTTGATTCTTTCAAAGCTGTGAATTTCCCTCTGAGTACGGTGTTAGTTGCATCTTATGATGTTGGTGCTGGCCTAGAACTTAGCATAATTTTCCTGCTTCAGTCTCTGGAGCACTGGGGTTAATTATGGACATTAACCATCACATGAAAATTACCTGGTTCCAAAATATTTTTGTTTCCTACATGGCTTCTTTGTCTACCTTCCCCTTCCTTTCCCTTCCCTCCCTTCCTTCCAGGAGGGTGTGCCACGGTGCACATGTGGAGGCCATAGAAGCACTCTGCAGCGTCAGTTCTCTTCTTGTACCTTTACTGATCTGGAGGTAGAACTCAGGTCACCTGGCTTGCTCAACAAGTACTTTGCCCACAGAGTTATCTCATAGCTCCTGACTTCTTTCTGATAACTTGTCTGGTCCATGTGTCACCTTGGAAGGTGTGATCCCTAAGAGGTTCATAGTGCCCACTCTGGGTGATGGCTCTGTGTGGGCTACTCATTTCTGTGTTTGTTTGAATGATATCATGATGCGTAATTAATGAGAATGAAGCCACACTTCCCCTAAGAGACCCACATGGCTTCTTTCACTGGCAGATAACTGCATACTTGAACTGGCTGGTTCGAATGTCCTCTGAGTTGGAGACCAACATTGTGGCTGTGGAGAGACTGAAGGAGTATTCTGAAATGGAGAAGGAGGTAAGACAGGACTCTAGCCTGGTCCCTTGTTCTTGACCTTTCAGACACATCATCGGTGTCCTCTACCTACTTGGAGGGTGAGCTGGGTGCCTTCCAGGACCTCTTGGGATTGTTTTGTTTTTAACACTTGCTTAGAACTACCTTGTTTTAGAGGAAGAAAATTGTCCACATGTCTTGTTTTCCCCAAGATACCAAGTGTCCAGATATGAGATCCCATGGTGCTGTCAGGGCCCGTGGGCTGTGTCACTCATTAAGAAACCTTTCCCTTGCCATTCTTTTCTTCAGTGATGTCACAGAGAAAGTCCTAATGCTGATTGTTGCTAGAGACTTATGACCTTATTAATTAAGGTGGTTTCCTCACAACTGCCAAGTAAACTGCAGCATTCTCTCTCACAGCGCTCAGCAGGCAGCCTCTTCCTGCCAAAGCCTTAACAGGCAACTCTTACTGCCAAAGCCGTCTGCTATTTGCTCTCGAGGGGCTCTTGTTATGGGAAATTAAACTGTAATTAAATTCCATCTGTGTAGAAATTTTTCTCATACATTGAAGAATTAAGTGGAAATGAGTTGATTAGAATTGTTGGAGGCTGGGGTAAATGTATGAGGATTGAGTTTGGATTCCCCAGAGTTTAGGATTGCAGCTTGCATTTGCTGATTCTTCTTATTCCTCTTGTGACCCAGGCTCCTTGGCAAATCCAGGAGACAGCTCCACCCAGCACTTGGCCCCATTCAGGCCGTGTAGAGTTCCGGGATTACTGCTTGAGGTATCGAGAAGACTTGGACTTGGTTCTCAAGCACATAAATGTCACCATTGAGGGTGGAGAAAAGGTGGGTGTGTACCATCCCCCATGCTCACCAACTCATAGGCAATGGAGTAAAAATAAAAGGGTGCCATCCTCCATTGCTATTGACTTAAGGTTCATCATAAACCCCCATAATTTACTCACAGCTCCTGTATATAGCCATGTCTAGATGATATACTACCTAGTGCCAAGAAAATGCTAGGAAAATAGCAGTGCATCACTTAGGGATAAAAGTCTTTTTTATTATATGCAGATGCTAAACCTGAAAAACAAAACAAAACAAAAAAACCAAATTAAAACAACAACTAGTTATAGGCTTCATGACGAAAGGTTCATCCCACCAAGCTTGATGGCTTGATTCTGAAGCTTGATGGCCTGAATTTGATTCTCAGAATCCTGTCATTAGTCACAGCTCATGCTATGAGATTGAGGGACTTTTACTGGGTGGAATTATGGAAATAAAAGATGCTGAGTGTGTGTTTCTGCTCAGATGGAAGGGTATCCTGGGACTCTGAAGCCCAGGAACCACACAGCTATGAGAGGAAGCCTCCTCAGCAGAGCATTGAGCTCCCAGGGGAGGGCCCTCAGCCGAGCTGAGGAGCTCAGGAGCTGCAGCCCTACTCCTTCTCTTTGCTTCTTCTCTTCATTGCTTCTTTTTTTTCTTGGCTTCAGATGAGAGTCACACTAGGCAGAAAATCTCATGAAACAGGTTTATTGGAGGGTCCAGGGTATGGAGGGACGAATCCAGGGATGGCTGTCCTTTGCTCCCTGGGGCAGGTGGCAGGGAATTGAACAAAGGGACAGTGTTTAGATATTTATGTAGGATTTCTGATGGGGCAGAGCTTCTCAGGGCAGAGATTTCCAATTTCCAGAGTACAGATTGGTGGGATTTCAAGTCCTGAGTGAGGGAATTGAGGTATCGAGGAATTGTTGAGTTTCCTGCTCAGGGATTGGTGGGTTATTTCATCCCTTTTCCCCCTGCATTGGGACCATGGGTTAGGTTGGGAAATCCTTCCTGGCTGCAGCCAGTTTTGCTGAGGTGCCATCTCTGGGGGGTGGGGGGTGTGCTGCTGGAATGAAGGGTGCTAGAGAGGAGGTGTTGTCACTGTGGACAGTCTCCTGCAATGGTGGTTTACTAAAGCTGTAGGCTGAGGCAGAAAAGAAGGTGTCTCCATCATGGACAGTTACTGGGGGGGGGTGGGGCGCAGTTCCTGCTGAGGTGGAAAAGAAGGTGCACCACTGTGGACAGCTCCTGCAGCTCCTGTGCCCTGTAGGCTGAGGAGATGTTGTGGTGCTGCCATTTTGGCAGCTTCTATGGGACCTTTTACTGTTGTGGCCTTGGCTGGGGCAGGAAGGAGGGGCTTGCTGCCACTTTGATAGCTTTTGTGGCACAGTGATTTTTGTGGTGTGCCACTCAGGGACTACAATGTATCGACAGGTGGCATCATGGATTGCTGAACGACAAGGGCCATAAACCTGCAGATATGTTTTGGGGAAACATTTGCATGAACTAAAAATCCTAAAACATCCATGATATTTCATGTAATGGTCCCTTTGCTTTTCTTGGATAGTTAGAACATGTAGAACCAGGCTCCTTCTCACAGACACCCTCCAGTCCATCCCAGTTTCTCCTATGTGGTCCATGTGCCTGTGTGATCCCTTTAAGGCATTCCAGTTTGTAAACCTAGAGTAGTAAGGTGATGTCACCATCACCAGGGTGGGTGGACATAGGGGCATAAGAAATTGTTGGTATTTTAGGGCCTTCTTATGGTTTCAAGCTATTCCTGGAAGACATTCCAGACTGTGACCCATAGACTTTTGTCAGAAACTTGGTCTGGGATCCCCTAGTCATCTGTACCGTGTACATGTTGATTTGTTAAACTGTCCATCCACGTGGATCAGAGCACTCTGTTCCCATGGATAGTCTCTGAGTCTTTATGTGTCATGGGTATTCATGTATAGGACTAGGATAACTGTTAGAGGGGGAGGGAGCCTGTCTTAAGTCCTGATGTAAAATGTAGGAGAAAGAACTGTCACTGAAGATTGGGAATGTCATCATTGGCCAGTAGCTAGTGCCCAGGTAATGTCAAAGAAGTTCAAGGGCTTTGCTTGAATTTGAGGGTTGTCATGGCTCGGTCCTTTCAGAGGAAAGAGGAACTGGGTGGGAAACACCTCATTATTTTCTGACTATTATAACTGAATATAACATAAGTCAGCTAAACATTCCTCTGTCTGTACCTCGTCCCTTTGGGCATTTTTCCTGACTTATAAAAAGCCTTTAGCCTTTGGAAGCCTGCAAAGCAAAGAGCAGTTGTTTTTCAACTTTTTGTTCAAAGTAGCTCCTGAAAGTGGGTCCTGGAGAACATGGTAGTTGGATCAACCAGATGACCTCACAGCTCTGACCCAGACACCTGCTGGAGTCAGACAGAGCCTATAGCATTCCTACCTCACCACAGCCCCTCTCTGTATTGCAGGTTGGTATTGTGGGTCGTACAGGAGCTGGGAAATCATCCCTCACCCTGGGTTTGTTCCGGATCAATGAGTCTGCAGAAGGGGAGATTATCATTGATGGGGTAAACATCGCCAAGATTGGTCTGCACAACCTGCGCTTCAAGATTACCATCATTCCACAGGTGAGTGAGGCTGGTGGGCCCTGCAGAGTGAAGCCACATGCTGCCTATCCATAGACCCAGCCAGCTGGAGATGGGGATGGTATTTTTACGTTCATGTTCTTATTGAGAGGAGGGGAACAGAACATGTGTGTGAAGGTCAGGACAGTCTGTAAGAGTTATTTTTCTCCTTTTACATGTGGATTCTGAGAATCAAATTCAGGCCATCAAGTCTGGTGGGATATGTCTTTAGTCACGGAGACCATGACTAGATTTTGTTTGTTTGTTTGTTTTTGCTTTTTCAGATTTAGCATTTGCATATAATACCATTCATAGACTTTCATCCCTAAATGATGCCCAGCTATTTCCCCAGCATTTTCTTGGCATTAGGTAGTATGCCATCTAGACATGGCTGTATACAGGAGCTGTGAGTAGGTTATGTGAAAACACTGTACCATTTCATACGAAGAACCAGAGCACCTTCATTTTGGTAGTGGTAGGAGCTCAGTAGGACACTGTGCTCTGCCAGTGTGTTAATCTCGGACACTTTTGGAGCTAAGTTACAGATAATTTTCTAAACCAAAGCCTGTGGGTATCAGTTCCCTAATGTGTTGTTTGTGCTTATGATTTTCCCTTAAGTTTCTCTGACAATCTTTCCTGGAGGTGGGATTGAGTAACTGATTAGTTCCTTTTCTGTTGCTCTGACAAAATACTACCACTAAAAGCAACAGAGAGGATTCACATATGGAGAAATTTTGTAAAAATACTTTTAGTCCAGTTAACCCAGGGGTTTTCAAACATTTTCTGTTACAGAAATCCCACATAGTTCATGCTTTGGAGGGACTCTGAAACCTCTTTCGGTTGTGTATACATCTCATGCCTTGCATCTCTGAGCTCCCCTGGCTTAGTGTGGTGTGATTGTCATCTGCTCATAGTATCATAGGATTGCTGTCCATCTTAGTGGGGAAAGCATGATCGTGCGGTAGGGTGTGTGTGGTGATGGCTTCTCATGTCAAGAAACCAGAAAGTAGGGGCCCAGCCAGAATCAAAGCCAAGTGTAACCATGAGAAATTTGCCCTTAGCAACCTACTTCTTCTATCCAGGCTCCACCTCCTTGCATTCTAAAATAACATCACCAACTGGGGACCAGGAGCTCAAAGCATCAGTCTGTGGGGAACCTCTGAATCTAAACTCTCATATGTGCCATCTACTGTTCTCACATAGGATCCTGTGTTGTTCTCGGGTTCCCTCCGCATGAACCTGGACCCTTTCAGTCAGTATTCTGATGAGGAAGTCTGGATGGCTCTGGAGCTTGCTCACCTGAAGGGCTTTGTGTCAGCCTTGCCTAACAAGCTGAACCATGAGTGTGCAGAAGGTGGAGAGAACCTGAGGTAAGTAGGCAAGCATGAGCTGCGTGTGGATTCTACCCACTTGACTCTGTGCTAATTTCAGCTGTCCATCATCGGGGAAAGCAGCTCCCATCCTGCTCAATGCTAGGGTGGTCAGCCAGTGACTGTGTTGCTGATCTTGGCTGGGATAGGGTTGGGGCTGCAGCTGACCATTGGCTGATCTATTTGTCCTCAGTGGGATCAGTGCGTATGCTTTTTATCCTCTAACAGACTGGCCCAGGCATGTTGCCATGGTGATGACAGATGTGTAAGAATGAGCATTCTTAGTGTCCATTCCAATGTTAAGCTTCTGCTTGCCATTCATTGGCCAACATCCCATTGACTAAGGCCAGGCACATAGCTGAGTATAACCAGTGCTAAGGCCTCTGCAGTTCAATGAGATGGTGGATACTGAGCCTGCTTTGCTGTCTTTGTCACCCACACTGAGCTGGGCTGATACTTTAAATATCACTTCTGAGCCTTTTGTTGGGAATGATCCTGAACCCATTTCCTGCTCACCAGGAAATAACCAGGTATAGCATGATTGATTAATAATATCCGTCATATGTATGGATATGGTGCATGGCCTTGTTGTTCTGCCCAAAGCCCACCCTGACATTGCTTCTCCTCCCAAAGCCTGGTTCAGGATCAGGGTAGTCTGAACCCCTCTCTCTGGGTTTTTCTCCCTTCCTAGTGTGGGGCAGCGACAGCTTGTGTGCCTGGCCCGGGCTCTACTGAGGAAGACAAAAATTCTAGTGTTGGATGAGGCTACAGCAGCTGTGGATCTAGAGACAGATGACCTCATTCAGTCCACCATCCGGACGCAGTTTGAAGACTGTACTGTGCTCACCATTGCTCATCGCCTTAACACCATAATGGACTATACAAGGTGAGGCCCCCAGAGTGGATCTGTGGGCTTGCAGGATTAATCCTGTTTCACATTCATTCATTCATTCATTCATTCATTCATTCATCCAGTCACCATCCTTATGCTTGGGGGCAACACCAATTGGTGGGATTCTTCCGTCATGGGAAAATCAGGTTATCAAACATATTTATAAGCTTGAGGTACCTGATAGGTGCTCCATATTATTCTGGATTCTGGGGTCTCCTGTCAGACAAGGCATAGGGACCACATTAAGGACCAAGACACTTAAGAGAGAGGGACAGTGATCACAGCAACCAATGCTGATTTCAGAGGGAGACATATGCTAGGTACAAGAGATAACAAGGAGGTGGGAAGGCAGATACCAGGCTGACCCCCATCTCTCCAGCCCCTAGAGTTTATAATACTTTTTGCAACTCACAGGCATCAGGTATATCTCCTTGCATAATGCTAACATCTGCATCTCTCCCCATACAGGGTGATTGTCCTGGACAAAGGAGAAGTTCGGGAGTGTGGTGCACCCTCAGAGCTCCTGCAGCAAAGAGGCATCTTCTATAGCATGGCCAAGGATGCTGGCTTGGTGTGAGCTGGTCTCTGGCATATCCGATGAGGAGGACTGCAGGGCCAGGATCCTGGTGTTCAGGCATGAGCCAGCAGCCCTGGAAACCTATGCTTCCCAGACAAAAAACTTAAAAGCAAAATCAAACTAAAAGGAAGCAAAACACATAAAGCATTGGTCACCATTTGGCTCTGTCCTGGATCTGACCTTGAAGAAGCTGGGAGACAGATGCACCCCACTTCAGCTACATGTCTGGCCTCTGGCACCACTTGTGAGGCTCCCTGAAAGTTCACCCATGCCCCTGCAAGCCTACAGCAAGGCCATGGGCAGCTAAACATACTAGTGACCAAACACAAGCCTCTGCCTCACCTCTCTTCAGCCACATCCATGGAGGCCAAGCCTTGGGGCCTCTGCGGCCCCGCCTGCTCTTCTGTCACCTATGGTCCCGTTGCGTACAGAAGAGTGCATCTTGCAGTTGAAAGCATGGGAACCAAAACAAAAAAGAAAGAAAACCCCTAAAAAAAAATCCTGTCCCTGTTGTGTCAGTGATGTCCCCTTCCTGCCATCTGGTCTTCATGCACTCTGACACTTCCCTGCATTTAGCACAGCTTTCACAGGATGTGCTTTAGACACGGCCTTGTGAAGGGACCTAGCCAGACAGGCTCAGAGCCAGGCCAGGCAGGGCTCCCTTCACAAGGACTTATACCCTGCCCCTGCTTTCTGTTTCTTCTGTCCATAGATGGGAAAGACTCACTCCTCACACAACGTTTATGAATAGTTATAAGCAGCGAAAGTCAAGAGCAGGAAGGATGGTGCTCACAGGCAAGAATATGGTCTTCAAGAGAGCCTGAGTCCCTATAGGACAAGAAGAGAACCATTCACAAATATCAGTGATTCCCCCACCCCCACCCCCACCCCCACTTTTGAACATTGTTCCTTGGAGGAAGATAGTCCCAAGAATTTGATGTCTGGGAAGGAGGTACTAGATTCAGGGAGCAGCCATGCCCATCTCTGCACTAGATCCTCAGTCTGAATACTCAAGTGGTCCTCTAGGTGTGTGGGTTACAGACCAAAGAGAGACCCCCATGGTTAGCAAGAACTTGATGCCAGCCACAGTTCATACTTGCTATGAATTTCGGCTCTGATTTCAGTCCCAGAGAAGCATCTTTTTTCTTTCTGGCAATATATGTATTTATTTTTTGTAAGTTAATACCATTCTTTCATTTAAAGGGCCCAGATTTCTCCTGAGAGTCTTTTTGTAATGACACTGGAAACGTGACTATTTGAAAATAATTTGCAGTAAAGAAAAATATTTCATTTCGTTCTAAAGAACCATTTTATTTTCTTTTGGGCACAAAGGTCTCTCACCTCTACTGTGGAAGAACCGGGCTAGGACGGGTATGATACCACTGCCATCAGTAGTGGCAGGGCAGGACTGGAGAGGTGGCTCAGCTGTTAGTGCTTGCTCCTCTTACAGAGGACTGAAGTTCAGTTCCCAGCACCTGTGTTCAGTGTCTTACAATTGCCTATATCTCTAGCTCCAAGGGGCCAGTGCCTCTTTCTGGGCAAGTTAAAAATAAAAAAGAGATGGGGGAGGCCAACATTAGGAGCTGCCCAGAGTCTGGCAGAATGGCAAAGTACACAAATACCTGGACTTGAGTTCTACTGTCATTTTTTGAACATGTGACCCTGAACAAAGCTGTGTGCCCCAGTCAAAAGTGTCCCAAATACTTCTTTGTAGTAAGTGAGGCTGATATGTACTGACACTGCTTAAGATCTTGGGAAATGGGGCTAGTGAGATGGCTCAGTTGGTAAAGCGCTTGCCATCTGAGCAGGGGAACCTGCATTCCAATCCTCAACATAAAAGCCAGGTCCTGTTCAAACTGACTTTGCTTTATGGGCCTCTGCTGTGTTTCTTTCAGGCCCAGTGTAATCTAGAGCACCTCCCGCAGCTTCCACACAGAGCAAAGGCCCATTGCTACTAGGTTCTCTTGAATGTGACATATCAAGGAACTGTAGATGCTGCCATGGTGCCATAGAGGGTGGTGCCTTGACCCTGAGACCATTTATCAGAATGGTTGTATTATCTAATACTTCCTGTCCCTGGTTCACCCAGTCAGTATGTATTGAGTGTCTTCATTGTGCACTGTGTAAAGTTCTGGAGGCACAGTAAACAAACCTATAACTTCTTAAGCAAGTCTCTCAGTTCAAGAAGGAAAGGAAGCTTGCCCCTAGCCTCTGCCTTTGAGGAAGGAGTCTAGGATGGAAGTCAGTTCTGGGCATGTGCTGAGGAAGTTAGGAAGTTGGATTGCTGGAAAGGTGGGCTGCTGGGCAGATATTGGCATTAAAATTCTCTGGTGTTAGTTTTCTGTCAAAGTGATTTAGTGACTGTCAGTATAGCCTTAGAGAAGTGGGAAGGAAGGGATGGTGCCTGCCTTGGACTGAGTTGCCTGAATGGCTGTGCTACCTGCATTTACATCCATGCCTGGCACACAGCTGTAGCTGTAGTGAGGAAGACAACTCTGGTGTAGCTGAGACATCTTCAGTGCCAATCCAGGAGGTGGATCAGTGTTTTCCCTGCATGGATTCCATTCCCAGCACCACGGGGTGGGGGTGGGAGGAGAAAGGAAAGGAAAGAAAAGAAAACGGCCTACAGTGACATCTAGAGGTCTGTTGAGGCTGATTCCTGTTCCTACCCCCAGCTGGGCCCTGTATCAGGAGAGAGTGGTTTGAGGGATTGATGGCTAATCACCCTACTGACTTACCTGGTGTTCCCATGTGCCAGCCACCCTATGGTCCAGACTCTTTTGAGACCAATGTGAGGCTGTACTTACAGACATAGCAGCCTCCGCCTGAGTCCAAGCATTGGAGTGGCAGGCTGAGTGCTGTGGCGCCCCATCTCTGCTTCTTCCAGAGCAGAACTGACAACAGGACCACTGTATCTGGGTGACTAGAAGTCCAAGAGCAAGTTTCCCCTTGCTCACTGGGCACCTGTATCCTCACTTTCTAGTTTCCATTTCCTCTTCTGTACAACAGAGGCAGCCATGCTGCTGAGGTGACTTTTTACCACGTGGAAAGCCTGTGAATGAGCTCTTGACCTTGCTCACAAAAGGGAGTCAATCTGGGCTGAGGGGGAGCTGTAAAGCCCCGTATCAGAGTGGGCCATCAGAGAAACCTCAGGATGGGTGGAATAAAGCAGGCCCTGTATCCTAGAAGCAGGTAGGAGTCCTTTCCTGACTCCAACATAGTAATTGCCCATGTATCACTGAGTAATGGCTAGTACTAGGGCAGGTTAGACCAGTGATTGGATTCAGGGGACCATGGATGTATGTGGGAATTGCTTTGCCACAGTAACAGAGGGACATCTCTAAGTAGAACCTGGGGATACTGAACCTTATAGTATGTACAGGACCCACCAGCCCTAGCCTGCAGCTGACAATGGCAGTGATGTTGCTAAGTAACAGTGATGAAGCAAGGTGGGTATAGTGGTACAGACCTATTATGCCAGCACTCTAGATGCTGAGACAGGAGGAACTCAAGTTTGGGACAAGCCTGGGCAACACAGTGAGAGACTCACAATTTTACAAATTTAAATAGGTATAGAACTGAATCCTGAGCTGGGGATGTAATTTGGTAGAGTGCTTGCCTTGCATGCCTAAAGTTTTGGGTTTGAGCCCGTTAAACATGGTGTGGTGAAACAGACCTGTAATACCAGTACTTGGGAGGTGGAGATAGGTACATCAGAAATTCTAGGCCATCCTCAACTACAAAGAGAATTTAGGGCCAGCCTGGGCTACGTGAAACCTTGTCTCACAAAATGGCAACAAAAAGCACTGGATTTACATAAGACATACAAGCAATAGAGGGAATGTAAGCATGCTCAGTATCAGTGTGCCACTTGGACTTGTCCTAGAGTTGGATATCTCTGAAACAAACATGGCAGAGGGTTCTCTCTGTGTGATTTCTTAAAACTGCATGTGAAATCTATAGTGATCTCAAAATAAGGGGAGTTGGTGAATGTGCACACCATCATCTGGGTTCAGAGCATACAGCCTGATTTATGTGTGGACTTGAAGTAGACAGCTAGGGCTGAGAGTCACTGACCACTTTGGTTGTAGGGTGAGCATGGTTGTGCAGGCCTTACTCAGGCCAATCTGGACATGTGGGTCCTTCCAGGTCTGGTATTTCAATAATCTGTCACTTTGTTATCTTCCTTCGGTAGAGCAATCTAGATTGGGCACCCTGTAGCACCCCAAAGGCCCCTGGGTCTCTGTCATCTATTGACCACTGCAGGATCTATGGCTGGCTCCAAGGGGGCTGTCAGAGTCCTGACTCAGGTCGGTCCTCATTCCTGGGCTAGCTTCTGGGCCAGAAGCTGAGCTGGAATGCTACTCTTTGTCACCTGCTCCTAGTCTCTGATCAGGACCCTGCAAGGAAGAGTGGAACAATTCTTGTGATAGAAGCTGAGGGCTTCATCAGCTGAGAGTTCAGTTCTGCTCCAAATTTGCTCCCTCGATTTCCTG
This sequence comes from Tokudaia tokunoshimensis, assembly GCA_036184795.1. Taxonomy (NCBI): domain Eukaryota; kingdom Metazoa; phylum Chordata; class Mammalia; order Rodentia; family Muridae; genus Tokudaia; species Tokudaia tokunoshimensis. The sequence continues at coordinate 105,199,733 of BTHU01000010.1, forward strand.
AACGGCTTCCTGACCCCTAGCTTCCTGTAAGCATAGGTCTTATGCCACATTCCTTCCCCTGGGGCCTTGGTTATGCCCCCTGCACAGTGGGCACTTGGTAATTCATCCCAGGACACTTTCAGATGAACAAATTTTATGTTATCGCCCTGTGCATCACTGTCAGGCAGAGCACCTTACCTGGCATAGTCTGTCACAGAGCAAAGGCATTACTATGCTCTTAAATGGGTGCCCAAGGGCTTCCTCCGTCTGCAGCTCTGCCCATGGGTCTATGAGGCAGTGGCCTCATCCAGTATGGGTTTTCCAGAGAAGGGCACATGCCAGGCATAAAAGCTGCATCTCATCTGACCCATGCTGTGAATAAACTGCCTGATTAGGTCAGGTAGGTGTCATCAGTTAGATTACCCTTTTCTACCAGCAGGCTCTGGAGGCAGCTGTTGATGGTGTCTGTGTGTGTGTTGTCACCACCATGAGGACCAAAGTTCCCAGAGCTTGGGAAATTCTATTTCTGTTGTTTTGCTGTAAGTTGACTGTGGTCAAGTCATTCACATTGGTGCCTTGATTTCTCAGCCTGTAAAGTTTTTCCTCCCTCCCTCCCTCCCTCCCTTCCTTTCTTCCTTCCTCTTTCTTCTGCATGTGTACTGTGCACATTTGTGTGGACACACACCTTAGGTACATGTCACCAGAGGCTGATAACAGATTTCTTCCTCAGTCATTTTCCACTTAATTTATAGAAGCAGGGTCTCTCCCTGAGACCCAGCTGATTTAGCTAGTCTAGCTAGCTAGTTTGTCCCAGGGATCTATCTCTTACTTCTGAGCACTAAGATGATAGGCAACTGCTACACCCACCTGGCATTTACATGAGTGATGGTCCTCATACTTGCACAGCAAGCACTTTCACCACTGAGCGTCACTCCAGCCCGATTTCTTGACCTCTCCTATAGCCTCCAACCATTGCTATCACAACATGTTAAGTGTTCATGTAGATATCAGCCACAAAAGCAAATAATGTCACTTTTGTTTTGTTTTGTTTGTTTCAGACCAGGTATGTAGCCCTGGCTGGCCAGGAACACACTATGTAGACCTTGTCTTGCATTCAGATATTTGCCTTTCTCTGCCTCCTGAGTCAGGTTTTAAGGTATCAAACACAATGCTGCCGCCTCCTCCTCCTCCACCTCCACCTCCTCCTCCTCCTCCTCCTTTCCTTTCCCTTTTCCTTTCTTGTGTATCACTGTGTAGTTTAGACTGGCTTCAAACTTGGAATCTTTCTGTCTTAGTCTCTTGAGTGCTGGCATCACAAGCCTGTACCACCAGACCAAGTTATGTATTAGGGTACTTCACAGTGCTAAGTGATATTCAGGAAAGGCTATGGGCCAACCCATTCGCACTGTAGTGCAGTGATGGGACACTTACTCAGCATGCACAAGGCCTTTGGTTAACTGCCCTGTACTGAAAAATAAAAGTATGATGATAAAGTTTATGTTATATGTATTTCATGCTTAAAATATTTTTAGCAAAAGACATTACTGGAGATATTGCTCAGTGAGCAAAAATGTCTGGCATACAGACATGAGAACCCAAGTTCAGATCCCTAATATCCCATAAAAGCTGGGCACATTTACATCATTGGGAATGTAAATAAAAAAAATATAGAAAAAAAAAAGCTGGGCACAATGGCGTGCACCTTTAATCCCTGCTCTAGAGAAGCAGAAACAAAAGGATCCCTGGGGCTTACTGGCCAACCAGTCTAGCAGAATCAATGATCCCCAGGTCCAGGCAGGGACCCTGTCTCGAAAATTAAGGTGGAGAGCAATAGAAAAATACATCCACGGTTGAACACTGTCTGTCTGTCTGTCTGTCTGTCTGTCTGTCTGTCTGTCTGTCTGTCTGTCTGTCTGTCTGTCGGTCTGTCGGTCTGTCTGTCTTTTTGTGTGTGTGTGTGTGTGTGTGTGTGTGTACACACCTTTATCTCCTCTTTACAGTATCAGGTGTCATCTGAAGGATGATGTCAATTAAGGGTAAGTATGGTACAACACCATATGGATGATGGGGAACCTACTGATCAAGACACACACACTTTAGGAAAAGAACACACACTTTAGGAAAAGAACACACACTATATACTCCAACAAATATGAAATTTGTGTTAAATATCAAGCATAGTATTTTTGTAGCCAAAACTAAAGTGGGATAAAGAGTCTAGATTGGCTTTTGCCACAGGAAAAGGAACATGGCAAAGAGATTCTGCGCCATGGCTGTAGTGAAGAATTAAGACCTGGACTGGAAGAAGGGGGTTGAGGATCCTCTGGAGTCTTCTCAGAACACAGGAATGTCCCTGCCCTTTCCTACTTTCTGCTGTTCTTTCTGCTGGTGGATGGCCATATTTTAGGTCATCTTCCTGGCCAATACATTTGTATAGCAGCTGGCCTTATAGTCTTGCTATGAAGGCCTTGGGCTGCCCTGTTTCCGGGGCTACCCAGTTGTCTTCATCTCTGTGCTCCTGAAGCAGGACCAGATTCATCCATAGAGAACCTGGGGACAGGACAGGGTCCTGGCAGAAGGGATTCTGAGTCAGAACAGGCCATGCAATAACTCCTACCTTCACTTCCTCATCTCCACAGTTCCGGGCCTCATCTGAAGGACCACAGTGTGGTGTAGCCCCACATCGGTGATGGAGACCCTATTGACCCAGAGTCCTCAGTTGCCAACTGAGCAACAGGTCCCCAGCTAAGGAGGACTTCTTGTCCAATGTCCACCTGCCAGATAATAGGAGAGTAAAGGCCCACTCCAAGCAGGTCTGTCCCAGTCTCTGGAGTTCATAGATATAAAAAAGTTTTTTCTTCTTTTTTTTTCCTTTTTCCTTTCTGTGTGAGACTTATTCCTCTTCTCATCGTTCTTTTTTGTGTGTGTTTAAAGATTTTATTTATTTTATATATATGAATATATTGTAGCTGTCTTCAGACACACCAGAAGAGAGCATTGGATCCCATTACAAATGGTTGTGAGCCACCATGTGGTTGCTGGCATTTGAACTCAGGACCTCAGGAAGAGTGGTCAGTGCTCTTAACCACTGAGTCATCTCTCCAGCCCCTCACCATTCTTTTAGCCTGCCCCTTCAACACAACCATCCATCAGTCTATCCCATCTTCTATTTGGGCATAATCTAACCTCCCATCCAACAGGCATTTTTGACTCTTGCCTTTGCGCTGTGCTCTAGCCTTCTCAATCACTCCCCATCCTTCTAGGCATTTCTCTCCAATTACCCCACACCCCATCTAATTTGTGACCCTTCCAGGTCTTATCCTTTCTTTTCTTTTTTTTTCTTTTATAATATTCTTTATTTTTTATTTTTAATGAAAAAGGAGGTAAAAACATTTTATGATAAAATTAAAGATTTACATGGAAAATGTTTCTGACAAAATTGAAGAAGCATATAGAAAAACACATTAACATTGGCAATTTTCATGGAAAATTAAAGGGTAAAATGGTAGACATAAAAAACATTGCTAAATTAATTGAAAAGGGAAATAGAAACATTTTATGAGAGAATTGAAGATTTACATGGGAAATATTTCTAATAAAATTGTAGAAAAATATAAAATAACATTAAAATTGAAGATTATCATGGAAAATTACAGATAAAATGGTAGGCATAAAAATATTTCTAAGTTGATTGAGTGGAATTATAAACATTTTCTGATACAATTGAAGATCTACAAGGAAAATATTTCTGATAAAATTCAAGAAATATATAGAAAAACACGTTCAAATTGACTATTTCATGGAAAATTATACAGATAAAATGGTAGGAATAAAAATATTCCTAAGTTGATTGAAAGTAGAATTATAAACATTTTCTGATAAAATTGAAGATTTACATGGAAAATATTTCTGATAAAATTGAAAAAATATATAGAAAAACATTAAAATTGAAGATTATCATGGAAAAATTATATAGATAAAATGGTAGGTATAAAAATATTCCTAAGTTGTTTGAAAGTGGAATTATAAACATTTTCTGATAAAATTGAAGATCTACAAGGAAAATATTCCTGATAAAATTCAAGAAATATATAGAAAAACATGTTAAAACTGACTATTTCATGGAAAATTATACAGATAAAATCGTAGGTATAGCAATGTTCCTAAGTTGATTGAAAGTAAAATTATAGACATTGTCTGATAAAATTGAAGATTTACATGGAGAACATTTCTGATGAAATTGAAGAAAAATGTAGAAAAATGTTAAAATTGAAGATTATCATGGAAAATTATACTGATAAAATGGTAGACATAAACAACATTACTAAATCGAAAGAGGAATCACAGTCATTTTCTGATAAAATTGAAGATTTACATGAAAAATATTTCTGTTAGACTATGTTTTTTGTTGGGGAATTGAGTCCATTGCTGTTATAAGATATTAAGGAATAGTGATTGTTGCTTTGTATTATTTTTGATGTTATTTTTATGTTTGTGTGGTTACTTTCTTTTGGGTTTGTTGGAAAAAGATTACTTTTTTGCTTTTCCTAGGGTGTAGTTTCCCTCCTTGTGTTGGTGTTTTCCATCTGTTATCCTCTGTAGGATTGGTTGAAGATAGCCTAAAAAAGGTCAGGGAAAGTCTAGAAGATGCTGTCTTTCTTTCCAGTGCATGTTTCTGGCTTCTTTGTAAATAATCAGGTGTACCCATTTGTTTGTATATAGGTCTGGGTGTTCATTTTCATTTATCAATGTGTCTACTTTTTTTTCTTTTTTTCTTTTATTTTCTAAGTTTTTTTTTAATTTACATTCCAAATCATTTCCCCTTTCCCGTTTCCTCCCTCCCTGAAAGTCCCATAAGCCCCCTTCCCTCCCTCTTTTCTCCATTCAACCCCCTCTCGCTTCTCTGTCCTGGCATTCCCCTACATCCAGTCTTTCCAGGACCAGGGGTCTCTCTTTCCATCTTCTTGGAAATCTATTGATATGCGAATTGTGTCTAGGGTATTCTGAGATTCTGGGTTAATATCCCCTTATCAGTGACTGCATACCATGTGTGTTCTTTTGTGATTGAGTTACCTCACTAAGGATGATATTTTCAAGTTCTGACCATTTGCCTAGGAATTTCGTGAATTCATTGTTTTTAATTGCAGAGTAGTATTCCATTGTGTAGATATACCACATCTTCTGAATCCATTCCTCCGTTGAGGGACATCTGGGTTCTTTCCAGCTTCTGGCTATTATAAATAAGGCTGCTATGAACATATGTTAAGCAGACTGGTTGTCTCCACCTAGGGCTGGACAGATGGCTCAGCGGTTAAGAGCTCCTACTGCTGCTTGGCAACAAATCGACCTCTTGGCATCAAAACTTATACAAGTGGATCTCCTTCATGGAGCCACATAGAACTCAGATCTATGTGTGTCTGCTTATGAGCTGACATGGGTACCAGTGTGAGGTGCAGGAAAAACACTGCAAGGGGAAGACTGTGTTTTTCTGTCTCTGAGTCCCCTGTGAAGCACACCTGATTGCATAGAGGTTGGTGTCGAGAGGCGGTCCTTAAAATAATAACAAGGAAGCCTAAATCCTCTCCTCTGCAAATGACACCATAAAATATTTGAGAGGATCAGGCTCCTGCTTCCCCTCCCTGGTTAAGGACCAACATCTTTTGATGGATGTTTATCTGCTTGTTTGTTACCTCCTCACCTTAAAACTAATAAAAAGGGAGGAGATGTAGAGAGCCATATTGGGGTGCCATACCACCTAGCAGGAACTTGACATTGACCAAGGTGAAGTCCCTCTTCTTCCAGATCTATAAATTCCTGAATTAAGCAGGTGACCTGCCCCAACCACCTGAGCAGTAGAGCTAATGCCCAGTGAATTTGTAGATCAGAGAAAAAGAACTTTTTACTAACCCCAATGTGTGGTGCCTGGAATGGAATTTTACCTTATTTGCTCCCCTTATTAGGACCACTGGTGAGCTTACTATTGATCCTGTCCCTGGGACCCCTAATCTTTAACAAAATAACTGCCTTTATAAGAGAACGAGTCAGTACCATTCAGGTGCTAATGCTACTGCAACAGTACTAGGAACTAGGACAGTATGAAGCCTCATTTCAGGATTGAAATTGTCATAAGAAAAAGGAAGGAATGTGAGATCCCTGTCAGAAACAGCAGGCCAGCTCCCCATGACCAAGGATGGGGGCTCACAGCCAGCCTGAAACTTTCCATTCCACCTAGGACTGCCTGGGGGAGGATGGATAAGGAAATGGCCTAAACAGAGAACTACCCTGCCTAGAGTGAGAACAGAGAGGGAAGTGACTTGACAAAAAAGACAATGCCAGGAAATATCACAAATACCACAAGATGGGCAGGACAGGGCCAAATGGCAGAGACAACCTCCCCATTCCAGTTGACCAATAATTTTAAATGTTGCTCAAGGTAACCAATCACAGTCGTCCAACTCAGGCGATTGCTGAACTCCCTGCCAAAATGTTTATAAAAAAGGTATACTTTGTGAGCTCAGGTTCTCCTCTTGCCTTTGTGCTGGGGGACCCCAAAGTATGTTGGAACAATAAACCTCTTACGGATTGCAGCGATTCTGGTCTCTGTGACCTTATTGAGTGGGAGTCTTCTGATGGACTCTTACATACACTGATATGTAAGTACTTCTGCAAGACCTCCTCTCTTATAGTTGTATTTGGGTATGTAGCTCTGTGGCCCCAATCAACTCTGGGTGTAGGTGGTAATTGGAAGACTCCCATTCCAGGCTGTTCCTAGGCTCTTGTGTCCTCAGGGTTTCAGGCTGTTTCCTCTGAGCAGCAGGGGTGGTGCTACGGTACTACCGGGCCTCTCTGCATTCATGAGTGGTTAGCTACATCCATGTGTCACTTGGAGATGGCATGCTGTGGCAGAGGACGGTCCCAAACTGGAGACCTGAAACCGGAAGTCCCCGTCATTTTTGTGATTGGTATAAAAATATATATTGTGTTGAATATGATAAAAAAATGACATGAGAGATTGACTGATGGGCAACACCAACAAACTGCTAAAAGATGCCAAGAAAAGAACACAAGTGGTCTGAATGACAGGTTAGCATCCATCAGGCAAAGAGCCCCTTGCAGGGTCCAAGCTTGGCATCAGGAAATGTGATAACTAGGCCTTCTGAGCTGGTGATCATAGTAGGGCTGTAAAGGAACTGAACCATTCCCTAGCTCCCCTCAGTAACTGACCTTTGGAGGCCAGAGGGGTAGTCTACTCCAGAACTACAATTAACAGGGCTTTGCAGGTAAACTGTGCAAGGTAGGCCAGGTTCTTATTGTTGGAGTCTGAGGCAGAAAAGTGTAGCACAAAACTGTGAGCACATGCTCTCACATGCAGGAATTCTTCCTTGTTGCTAGGTAACCAAATAGATTCTATTCAAACTGAACTACTGAACTGCGCTGGCTGGACACTCGTCTGTGGTGTGGTGGTGATATTGATATTGTGTGTGTGTGTGTGTGTGTGTACATGCGTGTGTGTGTGTGTGTGTGTTTCTAAGGTTAGTGTGGGGTTTGGGAGGAAGTCAGTGGCAAAAGGAGAGAGAAGGGAGGGCAGAACGGGCCTAGGTGGCCCTAGGCCTCTATGATGCCAGAGGACATCGACTATGATGCTCAGACACCCAATGCCTCTGAGCAGACACACTGGTTTCGGTGCTTGTGGAATTGCATCATGGGCTATGGATGCCTTGATTACCCAATGGATGAGTATCCTGCCTACTCCATCCCTTATGAACCTGTGGGACAGTTCCAAAGGGCAGCCAGCATGGGTGATTTGTCTACAGTAGAACACTTCATCACCTCCCGAAGATACCATGTGGATAAATATGACAGGAGGAACAGGTAATAGGACCTTGGAGGGAAGATGAGCAGGAGAGGCAGGCACTCTTATGGAGAGTCAGGGTCCATCAGGGAGAAGCACCACCTTCCAAGGATTTTCTTAAGAGAGGGGAGAGGATAAGGTTTGGTTCTGCTTTCACTGAGCCTGCTGTGTTTTCTACTGGTCATAGGCCCCTGAGTATTTGGGACCTTGTCTTAGTCAGGGTTTCTATTCCTGCACAAACATCATGACCAAGAAGCAAGTTGGGGATGAAAGGGTTTACTCAGCTGACAGTTCCAAATTGCTGTTTATCACCAAAGGAGGTCAGTACTGGAACTCAAGCAGGTCAGAAAGCAGGAACTGATGTAGAGGCCATTGAGGGATGTTTCTTACTGGCTTGCTTCCCCTGGCTTGCTCAGCCTGCTCTCTTATAGAACCCAAGATTACCAGCCCAGAGATACCCACAAGGGGCCCTCCCATCTTGATCACTAATTGAGAAAATGCCCCACAGCTGGATCTCATGGAGGCACTTCCCCAACTGAAACTCCTTTCTCTGTGATAACTCCAGCCTGTGTCAAGTTGTCACACAAAACCAGCCAGTACAGATCTGCACACCTTGGAAGGATCTAGCTCTTAGGTCTCCTTTTAAGGGAAGCAAAACAATAAACTTCAGTTGGTTTCTGAATCCTTTTACATTGCTTCCTTTACAGTAGTTTGTTGGTAATTTAGGTAATAAGATGACATGTATTTTCTTTTAAAGTGTGTATTTAAAGAATTTTTAGATGTATATATATGAGTATTTTGCTTGCATGTGTGTCAGAAGAGGGTTTTGGATTCACTGGAGTAATCCAATCCACTTGGATGGCTGTAAACTGCCATGTGGGCTCCATATATTTACTAAATTATGTACATTGCAGAAAATTGTATCACGAGATAAAGTTTTCGATATAATATCAAGGTTAAGGCTAAAAAGACAAGTCACCAAAGAAAATCCTATGTCAGTGTGACTCACCTCAGTATACATGTTATTTGTATATGTGTGGGTGGGGTACAGATGTGAAGGCTAGAAGTTGATATTCTCTTTCTCTATTGTTTTTCACTTACTAAGAAATCTGTGTGTGCATGCCTGTGTGTGCATGTGCATTTGCATACATGCCTACATGCACAATTGTGTGAGTCCTACATATGCACAGGTAAGTGCCTGGAGGTTAGTGGGCAACTCTATTTGGCAGTTCAGTTCTGCCATATTGTGGGTTCTGATCAAACTCAGGCCTCTCCTTGGGTCTTTGCTGAGCCCTAAATTTCAGTTTTTGAGACAGGTTATCTCACTAACCCATATGTCCACTATATTTGATTTATTGTGTTGAACTTTACTGATTCACCTAGACTTGCAGGCAAGCAAGCTCCAGGATCATCCTGTCTCCACAGCCCCCAAACTAGTTTTCCAAGATGCTAGGGGGTTCTGGACACAGGTGCTCAAATTACAGGATGAGCACTTTATCAACTGCGTCATTGCCTCAGTCCCTCTTTTGTTCTTATTTCATACTAGGTAATCAAGGGGTACCAATGTTACCTAACAGCCCACATGCTGCTTAGTCATAAGTGAAGATTTGAGGAGTTCCTTAGTCTTCTAAGTTGGATCTTCATACAAATAAAAGATAGAAGAATGAATTATTGTTTCAAAAATATTCTTTTGATTTATATAACTGTTTTCTTTAAAAAAACATTGAATTTTCCAACTGTACTTATCCATTCTGTCAATCTGTTTATTCTTTACATGTTACTTAGATATTTACTACATAGCATATACATCCTATTGTCTCTTAATCCTTCCATTCTTTATATTTCCAAGCTTTATATTTCACAGCTGAATCAAGAAGTTAAGAAAGTTAAAACTTGCCTTAATTTTAACAGAAACTTTTCTCTCCCTTTCTACAAAAAGAACAAAAACAAAAATAAATACAAAAACTGTTTTGAAGATAGAAGACTGTAAAAAATAATTAATCACATAACTATCCTTTAGTAAAATTTAGTAAAATCACATGCTATAAAATTTATCACATAATTTTCAACTATGTTACATTTCATTTAATGTATGATGACCTCTTTAGTGTGATAGTAAATATTAAAAATATTAGGTGTCTTTACATTCTATAAATTTAAATATTAAAATGAGCAGTACTCATTTGAATCCCTAGTTTTTTTTGGCTTAAAACTTCTTAAAAGTCAACGCAAGGGAGCAATGATGTCATGGGTTATGTCCTTATAGAGTTTTGCCCAATTTTGGTGTGAGTCCATGGATGAATAAATGACTAGAAGGCAACCAAAGGTGATTTGCTTTACTATCAATTGGAGTCTAGAGTATCATGGACACTGTGTCTATAACCTCAGGCTTAGGCTATGTTCTTGTTGGCTGCAAACATGCTAAGGCTACCTATAGGCATTAAGAAATGAAAAAAAAAATCTGTTTACCCAAATTCATTTTAAGAGCTAAAATTTACACAGATACAAGATTTGCCATGAACCTATGGATTATGTCATAAATCACTTGATGTAAAGTACATTGGACTGCATTATAACCTTGTATTTTGTGTAGTAATAAATTTAAAAATATTGCCAATTATAGTTGTAAAATATCATGAATCATTACAATTATCCCAGAGATGCTAAAATGTGAATGAAAAATAAGGTAGTCACAGTGGTACTGGCCTGCAAACTTACCTATTGGGAGAATGAGTTAGGAGGATTATCAAGTTCAAGGCCAGCCTTGGCCATATAAGTTTTAAAAATAGTAAACGTCTTTGAATAAAAAATTGTGGCCATTTGCACCAGGGAGTCAGGAGGCTCCATAACCTTCTGTGCATAGCCAGCCAGGAGAAAGTGATCCCCCAGCACCACTCTCACTTCTGAGTGGGGTGGTGAGATCTCCACCTTCTCTCTGGAGGGGAACAGCTAGGAGCACACGGGGCATACTATCAGTGGAGTGACTGGGTCAGAAGTCTTCCTGCTGCCGTTTGCACTAGGGATCCAGGTGGCTCCACAGCCTTCTGTGCACAGACCCAGCCAAAAGAGAGTTGGTCTCCCAGGAGTACAGACACAGGCTTACTGTGGAGGAGTAAGCTTACACAGGAGGGACAAGCTCCAGTCAGAGACAGCAAGACTAACTAACACCAGAGATAACCAAATGGCAAAAGGTGAACACAAGAACCCTACCAACAGAAACCAAGGCTACTTGGAAACATTAGAACCCAGTTCTCCTACCACAGCAAGTCCCGGATACCCCAACACACAGGAAAAGCAAGAGTTTGATTTAAAATCTCATCTCATGATGTTGATAGAGGATTTCAAGAAGGACATAACTCCCTTAAAGAAATACAGGAGAACAGGGGTCAACAGGTAAAAGCCCTTAAAGAGGAAACACAAAAATCACTTAAAGAAATACAGCAGAACATGGGTCAACAGGTAGAAGCCCTTAAAGAGGAAACAGAAAAATCTCTTAAAGAATTACATGAAAACACAAACAATCTAGTGAAGGAACTGAACAAAACCATCCAGGATCTAAAAGTGGAAGTAGAAACAATGAAGAAATCACAAAGGGAGACAACTCTGGAGATAGAAAACCTTAGAAAGAATTCAGGAGTCATAGATGCCAGCATCAACAACAGAATACAAGAGATAGAAGAGAGAATCTCAGGTGCTGAAGATAACGTAGAAAACATTGACTCAACAGTCAAAGAAAATGTAAAATGCAAAAAGCTTATAACCCAAAACATCCAGGAAGTCCAGGACACAATGAGAAGACCAAATCTAAGGATTATAGGTATAGAAGAAAGTGAAGATTTCCAACTTAAAGGGTCAGTAAATATCTTCAACAAAATTATAGAAGAAAACTTCTCTAACCTAAAGAAAGAGATGCCCATGAACATGCAAGACACCTACAGAACTCCAAACAGACTGGACCAGACCAGAAAGTCCTCCTGGCACATAATAATCAAAACACCAAATGCACTAAACAAAGAAAGAATATTAAAAACAATAAGGGAAAAAGGTCAAGTAACTTATAAAGGCAGACCTATCAGAATTACACCAGACTTTTCACCAGAGAAGATGAAAGCTAGAAGATCCTGGGAAGATCTCATACAGACCCTAAGAGAACACTGATGTCAGCCCAGACTACTATACCCAGCAAAACTCTCAATTACCATAGATGGAGAAACCAAGATATTCCATGATAAAACCAAATGTAAACAATATCATCCCACAAATCCAGCCCTACAAAGGATAATAGATGGAAAACTCCAACACAAGTCGGGAAACTACAACCTAGAAAAAGCAAGAAAGTAATCTTCTTCCAACAAACCCAAAAGAAGATAGCCACACAAGCATAAAAATAACATAACAAATTACAGGAAGCAATAATCACCATTCCTTAATATCTCTTAACATCAATGGACTCAATTCCCCAATGAAAAGACATAGACTAACATATTTTTCATGTAAATCTTCAATTTTATCAGAAAATGTTTGTAATTCCTCTTTCAATTAATTTAATAATTTTTTAGGTCTACTATTTTATCTGCATTATTTTTCATGATAACCTTCAATTTTAACATGTTTTTCTATATATTTCTTCTATTTTATCAGAAATCTTTTCCATGTAAATCTCTAATTTTATCACAAAGTGTTTTTAATTCCACCTTCAATTAATTTAGAAAGGTTTTTTATGTCTACCATTTTATCTGTATTATTTTCCATGAAATAGTCAATTTTACCATGGTTTTTTATATATTTCCTGAATTTTATCAGAAATATTTTCCATGTAAATCTTCAATTTTACCTGAAAATGTTTATAATTCCACTTTCAATCAACTTAGAATTATTTTTATGCCTACCATTTTATTGGTATAATTTTCCATGATAATCTTCAATTTTAACATGTTTTTCTTTTTTCTATGTTGATTTTTATATATATATTTACATTCCCAATGATTTCCCCTTTCCCGGTTCCCCCCTCCCTGAAAGTCCCATAAACCCTCTTCCCTCCCCCTGTTCCCCATTCAACCCCCTCACGCTTATCTATCCTGGTATTCCCCTACATCCAGTCTTTCCAGGACCAGGGATCTATCCTTCCATCTTCTTGGAAATCAATTGATATTCGAATTGTGTCTTGGGTATTCCAAGTTTCAGGGTTAATATCCCCTTATCAGTGACTGTACACCGTGTGTGTTCTTTTGTGATTGGGTTACCTCACTAAGGATGATATTTTCCAGTTCTGACCATTTGCCTAGGAATTTCGTGAATTCATTGTTTGTAATTGCAGAGTGGTATTCCATTGTGTAAATATACCACATCTTCTGTATCCATTCCTCTGTTGAGGGACATCTGGGTTCTTTCCAGCTTCTGGCTATTATAAATAAGGCTGCTATAAACATAGTGGAGCATGTGTCCTTATTGGAAGCCGGGGAGGCCTCTGGGTATATGCCCAGGAGTGGTATAACAGGATCCTCTAGGAGTGTCATGCCCAGTTTTCTGAGGAACCGCCAGACTGTTTTCCAGAGTGGTTGTACCAGCTTGCAATCCCACCAGCAGTGGAGGAGTGTTCCTCTTTCTCCACATCCTTGCCAACACCTGCTGTCTCCTGGGTTTTTGATCTTAGCCATTCTGACCGGTGTGAGGTGGAATCTCAGGGTTGTTTTGATTTGCATTTCCCTAATGACTAAGGATGTTGAACATTTCTTTAGGTGCTTCTCAGCCATTCGGTATTCTTCAGGTGAGCTACACTCTTTGTTTAGCTCTGTACCCCATTTTTTAATAGGGTTATTTGGCTCTCTGAAGTCTAACTTCTTCAGTTCTTTGTATATATTGGATATTAGCCTTCTGTTGGATGTAAGGTTGGTAAAGATCTTTTCCCAGTTTGTTGGCTGCCACTTTCTCCTTTTGACAGTGTCCTTTGCCTTACAGAAACTTTGTAATTTTATGAGATTCCATTTGTCAATTCTTGATCTTGAGCATAAGCTATTGGTGTTCTGTTCAGGTTAACTTGTTTTACTATATATTTCTTCCATTTTATCAGAAATATTTTTCATGTAAATCTTCAACTTTATCAGAAAATGCTTATAATTTTACTTTTAATCAACTTAGAAATACTTTTATGCCTACCATTATTATATCTATATAAAATTTCCATGATAATCTTCAATTTTATCATGTTTTTCTATATTTTTACAATATTATTAGAAATATTTTCTGTGTAAACCTTCAATTCTATCATAAAATGTTTTTACTTCCTTTTTCAATTAATTTAGGAATTTTTTTTATGTCTCTCATTCTACTCTTTAACTTTCCATGAACATTGTCAATTTAACGTGTTTTTCTATATATCTCTTCTATTTTATCAGAAATATTTTTCATATAAATCTTCAACTTTATCATAAAATGTTTTTACTTCCTTTTTCAGTAAAAGAACATGCTTTGCAGAAAAATGCAAATCGACCCATTCTTATCTCCTTGTACAAAGCTCAAGTCCAAGTGGATCAAGGACTTACACGTAAAACCAGACATACTGAAATTTATAAAGGAGAAAGTGCGGAGGAATCTTGAACACATGTGCACAGGGGAAAAATTCCTGAACAGAACATCAACAGCTTATGCCCTAAGAACAAGAATTGACAAATGGGACCTCATGGAGCTGCAAAACTTCTGTAAGGCAAAGGACATGGTCAGTAGGACAAAACGGCAACCAACAAATTGGGAAAAGATCTTTACCAATCCTACATCTGATAGAGGGCTAATATTCAATGTATACAAAGAACTCAAGAAGTTAGACTGAAGAGAGTCAAATAACCCTATTAAAAAATGGAGTACAGAGCTAAACAGGGAATTCTCAAGTGAGGAAACTCGAATGGCTCTGAAGCACCTAAAGAAATGTTCAGCATCCTTCGTTATTAGGGAAGTGCAAATCAAAACAACCCCGAGATTCCACCTCACACCAATCAGAATGGCTAAGATGAAAAACTCAGGAGGACAGCAGATGCTGGAGAGGATGTGGGGAAAGAGGAACACTTCTCCATTGCTGGTGGGATTGCAAGCTGGTAAAACCACTCTGGAAATCAGTTTGGTGATTCCTCAGAAAGTTAGACATTGTACTACCTGAGGACCCAGCTATACTGCTCCTGGGCATATACCCAGAAGATGCTCCTACACGTAATTGACACATCCTCCACTGTGTTCATAATTGCCTTATTCATAATAGCCAGAAGCTGGAAATAACTCAGATGTCTTTTAACTGAGGAATGGATACAGAAACTGTGGTATATATACACAATTGAGTACTATTCAGCTATTAAAAACAATGATTTCATGAAATTCTTAGGCAAATGGATGGAACTAGAAAGTGTCATCCTCAGTGAGGTAACCCAATCACAAAAGAACACACATGGTTCACACTCACTGATAAGTGGATGTTAGCCCAAAAGCTCAAAATAAACATGTTACAATTCACAGACCACAGGAAGCTCAAGGAGAAAGTGGACTGAAGTGGGGGTGCTTGGGTTCTTCTGAGAAAGGGAACAATATACTTACAGGAGCAATAATGGAGGCAAAGTGTGGAGCAGGGACTGAAGAAAAGGCCACCCAGATACTGCCCTAACTGGGGACTCACCCTATAAACAGTCTCCAAACCGCAACACTACTATGGACGACAAGAAGCGCATATCAAAACGAGCATGCCATGATTGTCTTTGGAGGGGCCCTGCCAGAGCCTTACACATACAGAGGCAGATGCTAGCAGCCAACCATTGGTCTGGGAGTGGGGTCCCCAATGGAGGAGTTGGAGGGCAGTCTGGAGGAGCCGAAGTAGTTTACAACCCCACAGGAAGAACAGCGATGTTGGCCACCCAGACATCCCCAGGATTCCCAGTGACTAAACCATCAACCAAGGTGTACACATGGTTCCAGCCAAAAATGTGGCAGAGGAATGCCTTGTTGGGCATCAGTGGGAGGAGTGGTCCTTGGCCAGGTGAAGGCTAAATAGATGCCCCAACAAGGGGAAATTGAGGGGGGAGGAGGTGGGAGTGGATTGGGTGGAGGGGCATATACTTGGAGGCAGGGAGTGGGAGGAGGGGTTGGGGGGTTTTGGGGAGGGGGGAAACCAGGAAAGGTTTTACCACTTGAAATGCAAATGAAGATTATATTTAATTAAAAAAAAAGAACATGCTTTTCAAAAAAATTGCATCTGTACAGTAGTTAGAATTCTTTGACTGGTATTCATTGAGATGTTGTGTTTGATAACAGTAGCAATAATAATCATCATGATCCACCAAATGCTGAGCCGTCAGGTGCTGGAAACACTTGTACATGCCTTGAATTGGGCAACCATGCACTGAATCCCTAGTAAGACAAATAAACACTTGAGTAGAGACATAAATACATAAACAAATTCCAGTTGACACTCTTCTTTCAGAAGAAAACAGATGACATACTATCTAGCATTTACAGTTGAATGTACTTTGTCATGGTATTCCATAATTTCCTAAAATATCCTTTCAATTTGTAGGACTTCACTACACTATGCATGTGCTCATAACCACCCAGAAGTGGTGACACTGTTAATTGAAAGCAACTGCAATATTAATGTCCAGGACGATGAAGGCTGCACACCCTTGATTAAGGTAGGTATTGGACAGCAGTTTTAATATGAAATGGATAAGACCTTGTCCATGTTTGTTTACTGTTGCTGTGCTAAAACAATGACCAAAAGCAATTCAGGGAAGCAAATGTTTATTTGACTTACATTCCACATCACAGTCCATCATCAAGGGAAATCAGAGCAGGAACTCAAGTCAGGAAATTGGAGGGAGGAATGGAAGCAGATACCACCAGGGAATGCTGCTTTTCACACCTTTGTCCATGGCCTGTTCAGCTTGCTTTATCATACAACTCAGGGCCACTACCCAGTCATGCCATTAACCCCAGTAATCTGATCCCATCAATTTCAATCAACTGTTCCACAGACTTGTGCACAGGCCAATTGGATAGAAGTAGTTCTTTAAGTTAGGCTCCCCCTCTTTGGGTATCTGGAGCCTATGCTGAGTTGGCAAAACAAATGCACTTTCCCCTCCCAACCCCAGCCAACTAGCACAGAGTGTATCACACTCCTGAAATTCTCACATTTGGGAAAATGAGGTAAGAGGATTTTGAATTTAGGCCAGCCTGGGGTACTTTACACGACTCTGTCTCAAAAAGAGAGGGCTAATACACATAACCTAAGTAAATTGTCTCATTCAAGGGTAACTATTCAATGCAATTGTAAGAATGTTTATCTTAACTTTCTTGAAGAGCTCTGTTTTTGTACAATATCCACAGGCCACAGAGCGAAACAACCGGGAATGTGTTTCCATATTACTGAAGCATGGTGCTGATCCACACATGACAGATTTTATTGGAAATACAGCCCTGCACTATGCTGTATACAATGGAAACAAAGAAATTGCCAGTGAACTGCTTGAGTACAAAGTAGATATTAATGCCACAGCAAAGGTAAAGATCATTCAGCTTCATTCCCAATATATTTCTAGCAGTGACACTAGGATCCATTTTCCACATACCAAAGTTCAAGCATTCTCACTGATTCTGTTAAGAGTAAAATATTTTTCTCCAAATATGTTTTTCATATTTGTGGCGGTGGAAAAGAGCACAATTTTTCTAAGAGTTGGGCTTTATTTTAAAACTCAAAAATAAAATTGGTGGATTTGAACCCACATATATCACATACACATGAACAATAAAAATAAATAAAACTTTTAAGATAAATATTTTGTAAATAAACAGAAATCTGTAGCAGTTGAGAGGTTATAGGGGTGGGTTGTCTCTCAAAGATGAGACCAGAATGAAAAATGAGGAGAGATACAGTCAAAGGTATGTAGGCCAACTTGGAAACTTAATCATTAGAAAATATCAAGATTTTAAAAACTTTTTTCAAATTTATGTGTACATACAAAATGCTGGTCAGTTTGGGAGTTAATAATTCTCAATCTAGGAAAGAAGTATTTTTCAAATGCAGATTGAAACACTGTGCTTCAGAGACTCCACTTGAGCTCATTCATTCAAGAGGGGCATGCAAACCTTTACCATATGTTTTGGGTATTGGAGGCAAAACTCTATTTGGGTAAGATGCTTTGAACAATGAGTATTTGGGAAAAGAACTGAAGAGGAGTGATGTTCACAGGAGGTGTGGGGCAGGGGATAGGTGTGTCAAAGGAAAGGAGGCACCTTTGTGTGAGAAAATGGAGCAGAGGGTGAAGGAAAATCCACCCATCATGACACTTTAAAAAAAATTGGTTATTTTATTTATTTTCATTTCAAATGTTGTCCCCTTCCTGGTTTCCCCTCAGCAACCTCTCATTCCATACCCCCTCCCTTTTGTGTCTATAAGGGTACTCCTCCACTCACTCACCCACTCCTGTCTCAATACTCTAGCATCCCCCTATGATGGGTCATTAAGCCTCCACAGGACCACGGACCTCCCCTTCCGTTGATGCCAGATAAGGCCATCCTCTGCTACATATGTAACTGGAGCCATGGATCCCTCCATGTATACTCTTTGTTTGGTGGTTTAGTCCCTGGGAGTTCTGAGTGGTCCTTTTAATTGATATTGTTCTTCCTATGGGGCTGCAGTTCCTTTCAGCTCCTTCAGTCCTTCCCCTAGCTCTTCCATTGGGGTCCCTGGGCTCAGTCCAATGGTTGGCTGTGAGTTATGCATCTGTATTAGTCAAGTGTTGGCAGAGCCTCTCAGGGGACAGCTATACCACAGTCCTGTCAGCAAGTGCTTCTTGGCATCAGCAATAATATCAGGGTTTGGTATCTGCAGATGGGATGGATACCAAGGTGGGACAGTCTCTGGATAGCTTTTCCTTCAGTCTGTGCTCCATTTTTTGTCCCTGCATTTCCTTTAGACAGGAACAATTTTGGGTTAAAAAATTTGAGATGGGTGGGTGGTCCCATCCCTCAACTGGGGATCATGCCTATCTACTGGAGGTGGTATCTACAGGTTCTATCTCTCTTTTGTTGGGAATTTTGGCTAATGTCATCCCTGTTGGGTCCTGGGACTCTTTCACTTCACTGGTGTCTAGGACATTCTAGTGGCTATCCCCAGTTTCCCATCCTCCACTGCCACCCATATCTTTTCAGTTTCCTGATCCTCTGTACTTCTCTCCTGTCTCTTCCCATACCTGATCCTGTCCTCCCTTCCCCCCTTCCCCTCCTCTCTCCCTTCCAGGTCCTCTCTTCCTCTACCTCCTGTGATTAGTTTGTTCCTCCCTCTAAGTAGGGTTGAAGCATCCACACTTTAGTCTTCCTTCTTAAGCTTCATATGGTCTATGGAACAGTTTATATTTATGTGCATAAAATCTGTGATGAATTTGAGAAACATTGTATTATAAACATTTTTTCTTTTATAGAATGGCTTGACTCCATTTTCCCTTGCTGTACTTGAAAAAAAAGAGAAGATGGCTGAGTTTTTAAAAGAGAGGGGTGCAAATATCCATGAAGTCATTGAGTCAAATAGGTACAGTTTCTTCTTTTCAATCTTAGTGTTGTTCTTGAGGGTGACAATCACTTAAGTCAGGAATACCAAACTGACAGGAGGAAGATTGCCTCAAATTTGGAGGTATATAGTAAGGAACACCACGAATTGTTACCTGGAAAAGGACTTCTCAGACCACATCAAGAAAACATTATGCACCAGGTCTCAACTTCTCTTTTGATAGTGACTAAGTTTGTTATTCATAATCTGATTTTACTGGTGATTTTATGTTACTTATGTCAACTGCAAATTAATGTTGTTTATTTTGAAAAGTATCTACATAGTTTAATTTTTATTGACCATGAAATTTATAATCACTTTTTGATTTCCATTTTGTTTCATATATATTTTCCTTTCAAATGCTATATTCAACATTAGAAGGTTGAGAAAATCATGCTGTCTCTGATCATTCATTGCTTTGAGTGGTATTTGAATGGTCAAATACATTAGGTCAGATACATCATAGCATAGTATTCTTTTGTTCCTGTCCTCTCTGAATAGTTTTGATGATGTGTTAGTCAGCTGTGCACTGAAACTCCTGAAACATCTACGGTTAGGGACAGCTATCCACCGTGAGTACAAAGAACTAAGACTCAAGTTCCTTGTCTCTGCTGGTGATCTCATCAGCAGAGGCCTTTGGAAATGGTTCTATAGAGCAGGATCATACAACAGAGGTGAAGCCCGATGTGGAAGCAAGGAGAACTATTGCATCCCTGGAGCTTAGCCATAGTCAGGAAAAAATGGAAATGGAGGGACTGTGTTCCCCTTCTGTGAGTTCTGGAACAGGATGTAACTCAACAGCACACAGCCACATTTGGTGATACTTTGGCATTTAGTTGCAAACAGGTAAGTAACAAAAAGAGTAAGCCTGTATGGTGCTATATATATGACAGCTTGTGAGAGTGCTGGCAGAGTAATGCTTATTGGCAAGGATTAATTTCCCATTCCACCAAGCATGTGTCTTGGGAGGGAACAACAGACTCGTACTTAAGTGTTGAGACATAGATTAAATTATTTATAAATAAATGTCCAATGTAAGCTCTATTAGGAATGCAAAATAGGTAGCATGCCAAATACTTGGCAAATGTTTTTCATATGGTTTTTAAAATAACTATTACTTTCTAACTACATCACAGTGAAGCTTCACTTGGAGAAGAGTCAACAACAATGCTTAATTATGATGCACAAATCAATACAGGTAGGAGTTTTGATACTGCTTTCCTCTAAGTCAGAGTTCTCAACCTGTGGGTTCCAACATTTTAAGGGTAGTATGATCCTTTCAAAGAGGTCACCTAAGACCATCTAAATATCAGATATTTTGATTATGATTCATTAGAGTAGCAAAATTATAGTTATAAAGTAGCAGCAAAAAATAATTTAATGGTTGGGGTTGGTCACTGCAAAGTGAGGAACTGTACTAAAGGGTCAAATTCAGATGGGTGAAAACCACTGCTCTAAGTGGTCTATCCTAAAGAAATACATAATTATAAAGATTAAAATTTAAGTCCCCCAGAAAAAGGAAATAAAGTATAAATGCAGAGATTATTTCTAAGAAATTTCATATATCAAACCATATTGTCTGAAGAATATGAATTTATTTATTTTGGAGTCCTGGTATATTACCTATGTCTTAACACATAAGGGAAAGGGTTTTAAGATAGTACATTGTATGTGTTCTTTATAGGTACATTATAGAAAATTGGACGTTTAATGTACTATGTTGGATTATAATGGATATGTTGTCCCATGGCTTACAAGCTCCAAAACATGATTTCCAATTATTCACAGAAGGAAAATTGAACAAATGACACCACTGTGTAATATACAGCACTAACTATACTGTCCTAGTCCACTGAGTCTTACTAGCTTCTGTTAAAAATAGAAGGAACACTGTCAAGAGATTTTGCTTCCAGCAGTTGTCATCCTATCATCTTTCCACCTTGCCTTGAAAGCTGTATCTGGGAGAAAATACTGAGGACCTATCCAAATGACTCTGTTCTCCAAAGAGATGAGATGGACAGTATCAGACTGTAACAAGGGGGAGTTTATTTTGCATTATTTCATTATGAGTATTACTGGATTTTTATTTGTGTGGATGAGGATTGACTCAAGGAGTCCCATGTACTGAGGACAAGTTTTGTCACTAAGTCACAATCCAAGTCCACTCATTTTGAGGATTCAAATGCTTTATCCTGGTCATGGGAAATGCTAAGAAGTTCTCACTGAGCTTTTACACAATTTTATAATGAAGTTAAAAAAAATAATTGTCTTATCCCCTAGGGGGAGCAAACTGGAGGCATTTAGTGAAAACTTGAGTTAATGAATAGTTTTTCTATAAGCATATTAAAATATTTGTTGTGTTCTACAGCACTCCTCTTGGAACTTCCTTCTCTGTCCCCAAGGCTGATGATGTTCTTTTTCCCTCTCACTATAGATGTAGCACAAGTTGATGAACTACTAAGTAATGTGCCTTTCCACGAGTTACTGTCATGGGAAGTGATGGAAGCTGATCATGAACTTTCTTACACAAAACAGAACAGGAAGAGCAATACTAGAGCACAGGAAACTCTTAATGTCTTCCTCAGAAAGGGAGGGAGAGTGCACTGGCAGCTGGGAATTTTTGCAAAGGTCTTAGTCTCTGGTCTGTTTCTGTCCTCTGAGTTTTGCCATGCTGCAAGAGAGTCACCATTCATCCATCTTCCTAGTACATGGCATTTCTATTCTAAACTGAATAATTTTCATTGAGCAAGTAAAAAAAACCTTCATATTTTAGTAAAATAAGTATAACTCTTTTAAAATTTTTGCTAGCACCATTGGTCAAAATCACTACCACCACCACCACCACCACCATCACAATAAGAACTACAACAATAACAACAAAAATACCTTTGTGCTGACATTGTCAGTTTGTTCCAGTAAATACCACTTTCTGGCAGTTGGTAGTCAGTTGAGATTAGAATCATTGTCACAGGTATTTATTTTCAGCTATAAATTTCATTGAGTTTCTTCTCCCTGCATTTGACTGATTCAACAAAATATAAGCAAGAGTTCTCCATGTATGAATTACCTATAAAACAATATTTACTATAGAATATTCTTCATAATATAGAATGGTTTCCAAGGAGTGTCTAACAAAATGTTAGTTTGCCATTTTAATATACTATATTTTTCTACAGTTATAAAATACATTCTCTCCCTTTTTAGAAGTGGATGACAGGACTGAACACACATCTTTACCAAGGTAAGGGTTCATTGCTTTTAAATATATGACATTATTGGGAAATGCAAAGATTAAGAAGCTGGTACTCCTGAAATACACATTATACTTAATGCTCAATGGTTGCAATACCTAAAACAATCAGATAAGGATTGTGGAGTAAGTATGCTCTATAACCTAACTCCCACTCCCTAGGGAACCAAATACAGAGAGCTTGACTAATTGGTCGTGATTCTATAATTAACTTTGACTTTCCAGTGCATCTCTTGCCTAGACTAACTGAGACTAGACTGACTGAGACTCATGTGCTCTTCTGTCAAGAGGCAGACATACTTTTATATCAGTTCAGAAAGCTAGATTAAGTTGTGCTATTTAGCTCTTAATGAAACCCTAGTTATATGACCCTATAGCTTGTCTGGATATTTTTGACAATTGCAGCTGTAATCAATACTTTGTTTTTATCATCACAGATTTTAAGGCAGATCAGACTCAGCTCTGGTCAGATCTTTATAGATTTTACTTATGCAAAATCAGGCGTATCCTGTAGAGGAGTTTGAATGATAATTGAAGAATAGTTGTTAGTGCCTAGTTAGAGGGATTTTATTTTATTTTTATTTTTTATTGGATATTTTATATATTTACATTTCAAACGTTATCCCCTTTCCTGGTTTCCCCTCCAGAAACCCCTATCCCACCCTCCCTCCCCCTGCTTCTATGATGGTGCTCACCCATCCATCCATCCACCCACTCCCACCTCCCTGCCCTGACATTCCCCTACACTGGGGCATTCAGCCTTCACAGGACCAAGGGTCTCTCCTCCCATTGATGTCTGACAAAGCCACCCTCTGCTACATGACTGAAGCCATGGGACCCATGTGTAGTAGGATCTGATGAGTTTTGAATTTCCATAATTTCTGTTGTTACGCCTTCCTTTTCATTTCTGATTTTATTAATTTGGATACTGTCTCTGTGACTCTGGTTAGTCTGGCTAAGGGTTTATCTATCTTGTTGAATTTCTCATAGAACCAGCTCCTGGTTTTGTTGATTCTTTGTATAGTTCTTTTTGTTTCTACTTGGTTGATTTCAACCCTGAGTGATTATTTCCTGTGGTTTACTCCTCTTGGGTATATTTGCTTCTTTTTGTTTTAGAGCTTTCACATGTGCTGTTAAATTGCTAATGTATACTCTGGCCAATTTCTTTATGGAAGACTCCAGAGCTATGAGTTTTCCTCTTAGCACTGCTTTCATTGTGTCCCGTAAGATTGGGTATGTTGGGTTTAAATTCTAAAAAGTGTTTAATTTCTTTGTTTCTTTTTTGACCAAGTTATCATGGAATAGAGAGTTGTTCAGCTTCCATGTGTAAGTGAGCTTTCTGTTGTTTTTGTTGTTGAAGACCAGCGTCAGTTCATGGTGATCTGATAGGATGCATGGGATTATTTTAATCTTCTGTATCTATAGAGGCTTGTTTTGAAATTGATTATATGTGGTCAATTTTGGAGAAGGTACTGTGAGGTACTGAGAAGGTGTAAGTCCATTTGGTTCTTAACTTCTGTTAGTTTCACTGTGTCTCTGTTCAGTGTCTGTTTCTGACTAAGCCTGCTCAGTCAGTCAACTGGTTCTCCAGTGCAGGAGCGAGAATTAAAAAAAAAAAGAGAGAGAGAGAATTAAACAAAACTGCAGTAGGACCCCAGTCGGTTCTGCGACTGAAGGTGGGTTTAATAATTTCCAATCCACTTTTACACCAATTTAATTACATGCAGGAATTAAGGAACAAGCAGGACAGCAAAGACAAAATTGTCAAGGCAGTAAGCAAAGTCCTGTGACAGTTGTTTCCAAGGGCTTGTCAGAATAACCAAAATACCTGAGCCTACCTCCTTGTCCAAGCCCAAAATCTTGCCTGAAACCTGCTTCTTTCGTTCCACCCTAAGATTAAAATTCCTGCCTTAACCTACTTCCCTATTATAGCCTAATGTCAGATTCTTGCCTGGACTTCACCTCCCTATCCTGCCCTAATGTGCAAGGCACATTAATTTAAACCCAACATAGGTGGCAAGGCACCCCAATAAAGCTCTCTACATGTTTCCATGATCTGTCCATTGCCGAGAGTGGGATGTCAAAGCATCCTACTTTTATTGTGTGAGGTTCAATGTGTGCTTTGCGCTCCATTAATCTTTCTTTTACAAATGTGGGTGCCCTTGCATTTGGAGCATAGATGTTCAGAATTGAGAGTTCCTCTTGATGAGGATTTAGTGTCCTTCCCCATCTTTTTTGACAACTTTTGGGGCAGAGGCAGGAAGATCAGTGTAAGTTCACAATTTGGGCTACACTGAGATTTCCAGGTCACTTTAGTCTGCAATTTAAGACACTATGTCAAAAAGAAACCCAACAAAACAAAACAAAAATAACCCCCCCACCCCCCAGTATGTCAGAGAATGCTTCTGTACCAGAGAACAGCTGTGAAGCAGGTCTCCAGCTACCACAGTTACAGAGATCTCCCAAAACACTGAGGGTGCAAGAGATCAGTGACCCTCACGCCAGAGCTAGGGGCCTCTGAGAACTTCACCTTTCAACCCAGCCCAGCTGTGCCAGCAAGTCCTTCCAAGAGATTCTTTTATCTTTCATTTTCTCTTGTTTACCTTCAGCTTTTGCATATACATCTCACTGTGGCTTTTCTTTGGTGTATTGTTCAGGCCATTTTAGGTCTGTTAGTCAGCTGTGCACTGAAACTCCTGAAACATCTACGGTTAGGGACAGCTATCCACCGTGAGTACAAAGAACTAAGACTCAAGTTCCTTGTCTCTGCTGGTGATCTCATCAGCAGAGGCCTTTGGAAATGGTTCTATAGAGCAGGATCATACAACAGAGGTGAAGCCCGATGTGGAAGCAAGGAGAACTATTGCATCCCTGGAGCTTAGCCATAGTCAGGAAAAAATGGAAATGGAGGGACTGTGTTCCTCTTCTGTGAGTTCTGGAACAGGATGTAACTCAACAGCACACAGCCACATTTGGTGATACTTTGGCATTTAGTTGCAAACAGGTAAGTAACAAAAAGCGTAAGCCTGTATGGTGCTATATATATGACAGCTTGTGAGAGTGCTGGCAGAGTAATGCTTATTGGCAAGGATTAATTTCCCATTCCACCAAGCATGTGTCTTGGGAGGGAACAACAGACTCGTACTTAAGTGTTGAGACATAGATTAAATTATTTATAAATAAAGGTCCAATGTAAGCTCTATTAGGAATGCAAAATAGGTAGCATGCCAAATACTTGGCAAATGTTTTTCATATGGTTTTTAAAATAACTATTACTTTCTAACTACATCACAGTGAAGCTTCACTTGGAGAAGAGTCAACAACAATGCTTAATTATGATGCACAAATCAATACAGGTAGGAGTTTTGATACTGCTTTCCTCTAAGTCAGAGTTCTCAACTTGTGGGTTCCAACATTTTAAGGGTAGTATGATCCTTTCAAAGAGGTCACCTAAGACCATCTAAATATCAGATATTTCGATTATGATTCATTAGAGTAGCAAAATTATAGTTATAAAGTAGCAGCAAAAAATAATTTAATGGTTGGGGGTGGTCACTGCAAAGTGAGGAACTGTACTAAAGGGTCAAATTCAGATGGGTGAAAACCACTGCTCTAAGTGGTCTATCCTAAAGAAATACATAATTACAAAGATTAAAATTTAAGTCCCCCAGAAAAAGGAAATAAAGTATAAATGCAGAGATTATTTCTAAGAAAGTTCATATATCAAACCATATTGTCTGAAGAATATGAATTTATTTATTTTGGAGTCCTGGTATATTACCTATGTCTTAATACATAAGGGAAAGGGTTTTAAGATAGTACATTGTATGTATTCTTTATAGGTACATTATAGAAAATTGGACGTTTAATGTACTATGTTGGATTATAATGGATATGTTTCCCCATGGCTTACAAGCTCCAAAACATGATTTCCAATTATTCACAGAAGGAAAATTGAACAAATGACACCACTGTGTAATATACAGCACTAACTATACTGTCCTAGTCCACTGAGTCTTACTAGCTTCTGTTAAAAATAGAAGGAACACTGTCAAGAGATTTTGCTTCCAGCAGTTGTCATCCTATCATCTTTCTACCTTGCCTTGAAAGCTGTATCTGGGAGAAAATACTGAGAACCTATCCAAATGACTCTGTTCTCCAAAGAGATGAGATGGACAGTATCAGGCTGTAACAAGGGGGAGTTTATTTTGCATTATTTCTTTTTGTTTTTACACAAATTCTAGCTTTTTTTATTATTTATTTTATTTTATTTTTTTAATTTACATTCCAAATCACTTCCCCTTTCCCGTTTCCTCCCTCCCCGAAAGTCCCACAAGCCCCCTTCCCTCCCTCTTTTCTCCATTCAACCCCCTCTCGTTACTCTGTCCTGGCGTTCCCCTACATCCAGTCTTTCCAGGACCAGGGGTCTCTCCTACCATCTTTTTAGGAATCTATTGATATGCGGATTGTGTCTAGGGTATTCCGAGATTCTGGGTCAATATCCCCTTATTAGTGACTGCATACCATGTGTGTTCTTTTGTGATTGGGTTACCTCACTAAGGATGATATTTTCAAGATCTGACCATTTGCCTAGGAATTTCGTGAATTCATTGTTTTTTTTTTATTTATTTTATTTTATTTTTTAATTTACATTCCAAATCTCTTCCCCTTTCCCGTTTCCTCCCTCCCCGAAAGTCCCCTAAGCCCCCTTCCGTCCCTCTTTTCTCCATTCAACCCCCTCTCGTTACTCTGTCCTGGTGTTCCCCTACATCCAGTCTTTCCAGGACCAGGGGTCTCTCCTACCATCTTTTTAGAAATCTATTGATATGCGGATTGTGTCTAGGGTATTCCGAGATTCTGGGTCAATATCCCCTTATCAGTGACTGCATACCATGTGTGTTCTTTTGTGATTGGGTTACCTCACTAAAGATGATATTTTCAAGATCTGACCATTTGCCTAGGAATTTCGTGAATTCATTGTTTTTAATTGCAGAGTAGTATTCCATTGTGTAGATATACCACATCTTCTGAATCCATTCCTCCGTTGAGGGACATCTGGGTTCTTTCCAGCTTCTGGCTATTATAAATAAGGCTGCTATGAACATAGTGGAGCATGTGTCCTTATTCCATGCAGGTAAAGTCTCTGGGTATATGCCCAGGAGTGGTATAGCCGGATCCTCCGGGAATGTCATGCCCAGTTTTCTGAGGAACCGCCAGACTGCTTTCCAGAGTGGTTGTACCAGCTTGCAATTCCACCAGCAGTGGAGGAGTGTTCCTCTTTCTCCACATCCTTGCCAACAACTGCTGTCTCCTGTGTCTTTGATCTTAGCCATCCTGACTGGTGTGAGATGGAATCTCAGGATTGTTTTGATTTGCATTTCCCTCATGACTAAGGATGATGAACATCTCTTTAGGTGCTTCTCAGCCATTAGATATTCTTCAGGTGAGAACTCTTTGTGTAGCTCTGTACCCCATTTTTTAATAGGGTTATTTGCCTCTCTGGAGTTTAACTTCTTGAGTTCTTTGTATATCTTGGATATTAGCCCTCTGTCGGATGTAAGGTTGGTAAAGATCATTTCCCAGTTAGTTGGTTGCTGCTTTGTCTTTTTGACAGTGTCTTTTGCCTTGCAAAAACTTTGTAATTTAATGAGGTCCCATTTGTCTATTCTTGATCTTAGAGCATAAGCTATTGGAGTTCTGTTCAGGAAATTCTCACCTGTGCCCATATGTTCAAGGTTCTTCCCTAGTTTCCCTTCTATTAGTTTCAGTGTGTCTGGTTTTATGTGGAGATCTTTGATCCACTTAGAATTGAGCTTAGTGCAAGGAGATAAGGATGGGTCAATTTGCATTCTTCTGCATGTTCACCTCCAGCTGAGCCAGCACCATTTGTTGAAAAGGCTATCTTTTTTCCACTGGATGGTTTTCGCTCCTTTGTCAAAGATCAAGTGACCATAGGAGTGTGGATTCATTTCTATGTCTTCAATTCTGTTCCATTGATCTACATGTCTGTTACTGTACCAATACCATGCAGTTTTAACACTATTGCTCTGTAGTACAGCTTGAGGTCTGGGATACTGATTCCCCCAGAGGTTCTTTTACTCTTGAGAATAGTTTTAGCTATTCTGGGTTTTCCGTTATTCCAGATGAATTTTTGAATTGCTCTTTCTAACTCTATGAAGAATTGAGTTGGGATTTTGATGGGGATTGCATTGAATCTGTTAATTACTTTTGGTAAGATGCTCATTTTTACTATATTAATCCTGCCAATCCATGAGCATGGCAGATTTTTCCATCTTCTGAGGTCTTCTTCAATTTCTTTCTTCAGAGACTTGAAGTTCTTGTCATACAGATCTTTCACTTGTTTGGTTAGAGTCACGCCAAGATACTTAATATGGTTTGTGGCTATCGTGAAGGGTATTATTTCTCTTACTTCTTTCTCAGCCGGCTTCTCCTTTGAGTATAGGAAGGCTTCTGACTTGCTTGAGTTGATTTTATATCTGGCCACTTTGCTGAAGTCGTTTATCAGCTGTAGGAGCATTATTTCATTATGAGTATTACTGGATTTGTATTTGTGTGGATGAGGATTGACTCAAGGAGTCCCATGTACTGAGGACAAGTTTTGTCACTAAGTCACAATCCAAGTCCACTCATTTTGAGGATTCAAATGCTTTATCCTGGTCATGGGAAATGCTAAGAAGTTCTCACTGAGCTTTTACACATTTTTATAATGAAGTTAAAAAAAATAATTGTCTTATCCCCTAGGGGGAGCAAACTGGAGGCATTTAGTGAAAACTTGAGTAAATGAATAGTTTTTCTATAAGCATATTAAAATATTTGTTGTGTTCTACAGCACTCCTCTTGGAACTTCCTTCTCTGTCCCCAAGGCTGATGATGTTCTTTTTCCCTCTCACTATAGATATAGCACAAGTTGATGAACTACTAAGTAATGTGCCTTTCCACGAGTAACTGTCATGGGAAGTGATGGAAGCTGATCATGAACTTTCTTACACAAAACAGAACAGGAAGAGCAATACTAGAGCACAGGAAACTCTTAATGTCTTCCTCAGAAAGGGAGGGAGAGTGCACTGGCAGCTGGGAATTTTTGCAAAGGTCTTAGTCTCTGGTCTGTTTCTGTCCTCTGAGTTTTGCCATGCTGCAAGAGAGTCACCATTCATCCATCTTCCTAGTACATGGCATTTCTATTCTAAACTGAATAATTTTCATTGAGCAAGTAAAAAAACCTTCATATTTTAGTAAAATAAGTATAACTCTTTTAAAATTTTTGCTAGCACCATTGGTCAAAATCACTACCACCACCACCACCACCACCATCACAATAAGAACTACAACAATAACAACAAAAATACCTTTGTGCTGACATTGTCAGTTTGTTCCAGTAAATACCACTTTCTGGCAGTTGGTAGTCAGTTGAGATTAGAATCATTGTCACAGGTATTTATTTTCAGCTATAAATTTCATTGAGTTTCTTCTCCCTGCATTTGACTGATTCAACAAAATATAAGCAAGAGTTCTCCATGTATGAATTACCTATAAAACAATATTAACTATAGAATATTCTTCATAATATAGAATGGTTTCCAAGGAGTGTCTAACAAAATGTTAGTTTGCCATTTTAATATACTATATTTTTCTACAGTTATAAAATACATTCTCTCCCTTTTTAGAAGTGGATGACAGGACTGAACACACATCTTTACCAAGGTAAGGGTTCATTGCTTTTAAATATATGACATTATTGGGAAATGCAAAGATTAAGAAGCTGGTACTCCTGAAATACACATTATACTTAATGCTCAATGGTTGCAATACCTAAAACAATCAGATAAGGATTGTGGAGTAAGTATGCTCTATAACCTAACTCCCACTCCCTAGGGAACCAAATACAGAGAGCTTGACTAATTGGTCGTGATTCTATAATTAACTTTGACTTTCCAGTGCATCTCTTGCCTAGACTAACTGAGACTAGACTGACTGAGACTCATGTGCTCTTCTGTCAAGAGGCAGACATACTTTTATATCAGTTCAGAAAGCTAGATTAAGTTGTGCTATTTAGCTCTTAATGAAACCCTAGTTATATGACCCTATAGCTTGTCTGGATATTTTTGACAATTGCAGCTGTAATCAATACTTTGTTTTTATCATCACAGATTTTAAGGCAGATCAGACTCAGCTCTGGTCAGATCTTTATAGATTTTACTTATGCAAAATCAGGCGTATCCTGTAGAGGAGTTTGAATGATAATTGAAGAATAGTTGTTAGTGCCTAGTTAGAGGGATTTTATTTTATTTTTATTTTTTATTGGATATTTTATATATTTACATTTCAAACGTTATCCCCTTTCCTGGTTTCCCCTCCAGAAACCCCTATCCCACCCTCCCTCCCCCTGCTTCTATGATGGTGCTCACCCATCCATCCATCCACCCACTCCCGCCTCCCTGCCCTGACATTCCCCTACACTGGGGCATTCAGCCTTCACAGGACCAAGGGTCTCTCCTCCCATTGATGTCCGACAAAGCCACCCTCTGCTACATGACTGAAGCCATGGGACCCATGTGTAGTAGGATCTGATGATTTTTGAATTTCCATAATTTCTGTTGTTACGCCTTCCTTTTCATTTCTGATTTTATTAATTTGGATACTGTCTCTGTGACTCTGGTTAGTCTGGCTAAGGGTTTATCTATCTTGTTGAATTTCTCATAGAACCAGCTCCTGGTTTTGTTGATTCTTTGTATAGTTCTTTTTGTTTCTACTTGGTTGATTTCAACCCTGAGTGATTATTTCCTGTGGTTTACTCCTCTTGGGTATATTTGCTTCTTTTTGTTTTAGAGCTTTCACATGTGCTGTTAAATTGCTAATGTATACTCTGGCCAATTTCTTTATGGAAGCCTCCAGAGCTATGAGTTTTCCTCTTAGCACTGCGTTCATTGTGTCCCATAAGATTGGGTATGTTGGGTTTAAATTCTAAAAAGTGTTTAATTTCTTTGTTTCTTTTTTGACCAAGTTATCATTGAATAGAGAGTTGTTCAGCTTCCATGTGTAAGTGAGCTTTCTGTTGTTTTTGTTGTTGAAGACCAGCGTCAGTTCATGGTGATCTGATAGGATGCATGGGATTATTTTAATCTTCTGTATCTATAGAGGCTTGTTTTGAAATTGATTATATGTGGTCAATTTTGGAGAAGGTACTGTGAGGTACTGAGAAGGTGTAAGTCCATTTGGTTCTTAACTTCTGTTAGTTTCACTGTGACTCTGTTCAGTGTCTGTTTCTGACTAAGCCTGCTCAGTCAGTCAACTGGTTCTCCAGTGCAGGAGCGAGAATTAAAAAAAAAAAAGAGAGAGAGAGAATTAAACAAAACTGCAGCAGGACCCCAGTCGGTTCTGCGACTGAAGGTGGGTTTAATAATTTCCAATCCACTTTTACACCAATTTAATTACATGCAGGAATTAAGGAACAAGCAGGACAGCAAAGACAAAATTGTCAAGGCAGTAAGCAAAGTCCTGTGACAGTTGTTTTCAAGGGCTTGTCAGAATAACCAAAATACCTGAGCCTACCTCCTTGTCCAAGCCCAAAATCTTGCCTGAAGCCTGCTTCTTTCGTTTCACCCTAAGATTAAAATTCCTGCCTTAACCTACTTCCCTATTATAGCCTAATGTCAGATTCTTGCCTGGACTTCACCTCCCTATCCTGCCCTAATGTGCAAGGCACATTAATTTAAACCCAACATAGGTGGCAAGGCACCCCAATAAAGCTCTCTACATGTTTCCATGATCTGTCCATTGCCGAGAGTGGGATGTCAAAGCATCCTACTTTTATTGTGTGAGGTTCAATGTGTGCTTTGCGCTCCATTAATCTTTCTTTTACAAATGTGGGTGCCCTTGCATTTGGAGCATAGATGTTCAGAATTGAGAGTTCCTCTTGATGAGGATTTAGTGTCCTTCCCCATCTTTTTTGACAACTTTTGGGGCAGAGGCAGGAAGATCACTGTAAGTTCACAATTTGGGCTACACTGAGATTTCCAGGTCACTTTAGTCTGCAATTTAAGACACTATGTCAAAAAGAAACCCAACAAAACAAAACAAAAATAACCCCCCCACCCCCCAATATGTCAGAGAATGCTTCTGTACCAGAGAACAGCTGTGAAGCAGGTCTCCAGCTACCACAGTTACAGAGATCTCCCAAAACACTGAGGGTGCAAGAGATCAGTGACCCTCACGCCAGAGCTAGGGGCCTCTGAGAACTTCACCTTTCAACCCAGCCCAGCTGTGCCAGCAAGTCCTTCCAAGAGATTCTTTTATCTTTCATTTTCTCTTGTTTACCTTCAGCTTTTGCATATACATCTCACTGTGGCTTTTCTTTGGTGTATTGTTCAGGCCATTTTAGGTCTGTTAGTCAGCTGTGCACTGAAACTCCTGAAACATCTACGGTTAGGGACAGCTATCCACCGTGAGTACAAAGAACTAAGACTCAAGTTCCTTGTCTCTGCTGGTGATCTCATCAGCAGAGGCCTTTGGAAATGGTTCTATAGAGCAGGATCATACAACAGAGGTGAAGCCCGATGTGGAAGCAAGGAGAACTATTGCATCCCTGGAGCTTAGCCATAGTCAGGAAAAAATGGAAATGGAGGGACTGTGTTCCCCTTCTGTGAGTTCTGGAACAGGATGTAACTCAACAGCACACAGCCACATTTGGTGATACTTTGGCATTTAGTTGCAAACAGGTAAGTAACAAAAAGAGTAAGCCTGTATGGTGCTATATAAATGACAGCTTGTGAGAGTGCTGGCAGAGTAATGCTTATTGGCAAGGATTAATTTCCCATTCCACCAAGCATGTGTCTTGGGAGGGAACAACAGACTCGTACTTAAGTGTTGAGACATAGATTAAATTATTTATAAATAAAGGTCCAATGTAAGCTCTATTAGGAATGCAAAATAGGTAGCATGCCAAATACTTGGCAAATGTTTTTCATATGGTTTTTAAAATAACTATTACTTTCTAACTACATCACAGTGAAGCTTCACTTGGAGAAGAGTCAACAACAATGCTTAATTATGATGCACAAATCAATACAGGTAGGAGTTTTGATACTGCTTTCCTCTAAGTCAGAGTTCTCAACTTGTGGGTTCCAACATTTTAAGGGTAGTATGATCCTTTCAAAGAGGTCACCTAAGACCATCTAAATATCAGATATTTCGATTATGATTCATTAGAGTAGCAAAATTATAGTTATAAAGTAGCAGCAAAAAATAATTTAATGGTTGGGGGTGGTCACTGCAAAGTGAGGAACTGTACTAAAGGGTCAAATTCAGATGGGTGAAAACCACTGCTCTAAGTGGTCTATCCTAAAGAAATACATAATTACAAAGATTAAAATTTAAGTCCCCCAGAAAAAGGAAATAAATTATAAATGCAGAGATTATTTCTAAGAAATTTCATATATCAAACCATATTGTCTGAAGAATATGAATTTATTTATTTTGGAGTCCTGGTATATTACCTATGTCTTAACACATAAGGGAAAGGGTTTTAAGATAGTACATTGTATGTATTCTTTATAGGTACATTATAGAAAATTGGACATTTAATGTACTATGTTGGATTATAATGGATATGTTGTCCCATGGCTTACAAGCTCCAAAACATGATTTCCAATTATTCACAGAAGGAAAATTGAACAAATGACACCACTGTGTAATATACAGCACTAACTATACTGTCCTAGTCCACTGAGTCTTACTAGCTTCTGTTAAAAATAGAAGGAACACTGTCAAGAGATTTTGCTTCCAGCAGTTGTCATCCTATCATCTTTCTACCTTGCCTTGAAAGCTGTATCTGGGAGAAAATACTGAGGACCTATCCAAATGACTCTGTTCTCCAAAGAGATGAGATGGACAGTATCAGACTGTAACAAGGGGGAGTTTATTTTGCATTATTTCATTATGAGTATTACTGGATTTTTATTTGTGTGGATGAGGATTGACTCAAGGAGTCCCATGTACTGAGGACAAGTTTTGTCACTAAGTCACAATCCAAGTCCACTCATTTTGAGGATTCAAATGCTTTATCCTGGTCATGGGAAATGCTAAGAAGTTCTCACTGAGCTTTTACACAATTTTATAATGAAGTTAAAAAAAATAATTGTCTTATCCCCTAGGGGGAGCAAACTGGAGGCATTTAGTGAAAACTTGAGTTAATGAATAGTTTTTCTATAAGCATATTAAAATATTTGTTGTGTTCTACAGCACTCCTCTTGGAACTTCCTTCTCTGTCCCCAAGGCTGATGATGTTCTTTTTCCCTCTCACTATAGATGTAGCACAAGTTGATGAACTACTAAGTAATGTGCCTTTCCACGAGTAACTGTCATGGGAAGTGATGGAAGCTGATCATGAACTTTCTTACACAAAACAGAACAGGAAGAGCAATACTAGAGCACAGGAAACTCTTAATGTCTTCCTCAGAAAGGGAGGGAGAGTGCACTGGCAGCTGGGAATTTTTGCAAAGGTCTTGGTCTCTGGTCTGTTTCTGTCCTCTGAGTTTTGCCATGCTGCAAGAGAGTCACCATTCATCCATCTTCCTAGTACATGGCATTTCTATTCTAAACTCAATAATTTTCATTGAGCAAGTAAAAAAAAACTTCATATTTTAGTAAAATAAGTATAACTCTTTTAAAATTTTTGCTAGCACCATTGGTCAAAATCACTACCACCACCACCACTACCACCAATACCACCACCACCACCACCACCATCACAATAAGAACTACAACAATAACAACAAAAATACCTTTGTGCTGACATTGTCAGTTTGTTCCAGTAAATACCACTTTCTGGCAGTTGGTAGTCAGTTGAGATTAGAGTCATTGTCACAGGTATTTATTTTCAGCTATAAATTTCATTGAGTTTCTTCTCCCTGCATTTGACTGATTCAACAAAATATAAGCAAGAGTTCTCCATGTATGAATTACCTATAAAACAATATTTACTATAGAATATTCTTCATAATATAGAATGGTTTCCAAGGAGTGTCTAACAAAATGTTAGTTTGCCATTTTAATATACTATATTTTTCTACAGTTATAAAATACATTCTCTCCCTTTTTAGAAGTGGATGACAGGACTGAACACACATCTTTACCAAGGTAAGGGTTCATTGCTTTTAAATATATGACATTATTGGGAAATGCAAAGATTAAGAAGCTGGTACTCCTGAAATACACATTATACTTAATGCTCAATGGTTGCAATACCTAAAACAATCAGATAAGGATTGTGGAGTAAGTATGCTCTATAAC
Source organism: Tokudaia tokunoshimensis (assembly GCA_036184795.1). Taxonomy (NCBI): domain Eukaryota; kingdom Metazoa; phylum Chordata; class Mammalia; order Rodentia; family Muridae; genus Tokudaia; species Tokudaia tokunoshimensis. The sequence goes on from BTHU01000010.1 coordinate 105,235,700, forward strand.
CTAACTCCCACTCCCTAGGGAACCAAATACAGAGAGCTTGACTAATTGGTCGTGATTCTATAATTAACTTTGACTTTCCAGTGCATCTCTTGCCTAGACTAACTGAGACTAGACTGACTGAGACTCATGTGCTCTTCTGTCAAGAGGCAGACATACTTTTATATCAGTTCAGAAAGCTAGATTAAGTTGTGCTATTTAGCTCTTAATGAAACCCTAGTTATATGACCCTATAGCTTGTCTGGATATTTTTGACAATTGCAGCTGTAATCAATACTTTGTTTTTATCATCACAGATTTTAAGGCAGATCAGACTCAGCTCTGGTCAGATCTTTATAGATTTTACTTATGCAAAATCAGGCGTATCCTGTAGAGGAGTTTGAATGATAATTGAAGAATAGTTGTTAGTGCCTAGTTAGAGGGATTTTATTTTATTTTTATTTTTTATTGGATATTTTATATATTTACATTTCAAACGTTATCCCCTTTCCTGGTTTCCCCTCCAGAAACCCCTATCCCACCCTCCCTCCCCCTGCTTCTATGATGGTGCTCACCCATCCATCCATCCACCCACTCCCGCCTCCCTGCCCTGACATTCCCCTACACTGGGGCATTCAGCCTTCACAGGACCAAGGGTCTCTCCTCCCATTGAGGTCCGACAAAGCCACCCTCTGCTACATGACTGAAGTCATGGGACCCATGTGTAGTAGGATCTGATGATTTTTGAATTTCCATAATTTCTGTTGTTACACCTTCCTTTTCATTTCTGATTTTATTAATTTGGATACTGTCTCTGTGACTCTGGTTAGTCTGGCTAAGGGTTTATCTATCTTGTTGAATTTCTCATAGAACCAGCTCCTGGTTTTGTTGATTCTTTGTATAGTTCTTTTTGTTTCTACTTGGTTGATTTCAACCCTGAGTGATTATTTCCTGTGGTTTACTCCTCTTGGGTATATTTGCTTCTTTTTGTTTTAGAGCTTTCACATGTGCTGTTAAACTGCTAATGTATACTCTGGCCAATTTCTTTATGGAAGCCTCCAGAGCTATGAGTTTTCCTCTTAGCACTGCTTTCATTGTGTCCCTTAAGATTGGGTATGTTGGGTTTAAATTCTAAAAAGTGTTTAATTTCTTTGTTTCTTTTTTGACCAAGTTATCATTGAATAGAGAGTTGTTCAGCTTCCATGTGTAAGTGAGCTTTCTGTTGTTTTTGTTGTTGAAGACCAGCGTCAGTTCATGGTGATCTGATAGGATGCATGGGATTATTTTAATCTTCTGTATCTATAGAGGCTTGTTTTGAAATTGATTGTATGTGGTCAATCTTGGAGAAGGTACTGTGAGGTACTGAGAAGGTGTAAGTCCATTTGGTTCTTAACTTCTGTTAGTTTCACTGTGTCTCTGTTCAGTGTCTGTTTCTGACTAAGCCTGCTCAGTCAGTCAACTGGTTCTCCAGTGCAGGAGCGAGAATTAAAAAAAAAAAAGAGAGAGAGAGAATTAAACAAAACTGCAGCACGACCCCAGTGGGTTCTGCGACTGAAGGTGGGTTTAATAATTTCCAATCCACTTTTACACCAATTTAATTACATGCAGGGATTAAGGAACAAGCAGGACAGCAAAGACAAAATTGTCAAGGCAGTAAGCAAAGTCCTGTGACAGTTGTTTCCAAGGGCTTGTCAGAATAACCAAAATACCTGAGCCTACCTCCTTGTCCAAGCCCAAAATCTTGCCTGAAGCCTGCTTCTTTCGTTTCACCCCAAGATTAAAATTCCTGCCTTAACCTACTTCCCTATTATAGCTTAATGTCAGATTCTTGCCTGGACTTCACCTCCCTATCCTGCCCTAATGTCAGAGTCCTTGTCCTTGCCAATGTCAAGCTCCTGCAGGTGGCAAGGCACCCCAATAAAGCTCTCTACATGTTTCCATGATCTGTCCATTGCCGAGAGTGGGATGTGAAAGCATCCTACTTTTATTGTGTGAGGTTCAATGTGTGCTTTGCGCTCCATTAATCTTTCTTTTACAAATGTGGGTGCCCTTGCATTTGGAGCATAGATGTTCAGAATTGAGAGTTCCTCTTGATGAGGATTTAGTGTCCTTCCCCATCTTTTTTGACAACTTTTGGGGCAGAGGCAGGAAGATCAGTGTAAGTTCACAATTTGGGCTACACTGAGATTTCCAGGTCACTTTAGTCTACAATTTAAGACACTATGTCAAAAAGAAACCCAACAAAACAAAACAAAAATAACCCCCCCACCCCCCAGTATGTCAGAGAATGCTTCTGTACCAGAGAACAGCTGTGAAGCAGGTCTCCAGCTACCACAGTTACAGAGATCTCCCAAAACACTGAGGGTGCAAGAGATCAGTGACCCACACGCCAGAGCTAGGGGCCTCTGAGAACTTCACCTTTCAACCCAGCCCAGCTGTGCCAGCAAGTCCTTCCAAGAGATTCTTTTATCTTTCATTTTCTCTTGTTTACCTTCAGCTTTTGCATATACATCTCACTGTGGCTTTTCTTTGGTGTATTGTTCAGGCCATTTTAGATCTGTTAGTCAGCTGTGCACTGAAACTCCTGAAACATCTACGGTTAGGGACAGCTATCCACCGTGAGTACAAAGAACTAAGACTCAAGTTCCTTGTCTCTGCTGGTGATCTCATCAGCAGAGGCCTTTGGAAATGGTTCTATAGAGCAGGATCATACAACAGAGGTGAAGCCCGATGTGGAAGCAAGGAGAACTATTGCATCCCTGGAGCTTAGCCATAGTCAGGAAAAAATGGAAATGGAGGGACTGTGTTCCCCTTCTGTGAGTTCTGGAACAGGATGTAACTCAACAGCACACAGCCACATTTGGTGATACTTTGGCATTTAGTTGCAAACAGGTAAGTAACAAAAAGAGTAAGCCTGTATGGTGCTATATAAATGACAGCTTGTGAGAGTGCTGGCAGAGTAATGCTTATTGGCAAGGATTAATTTCCCATTCCACCAAGCATGTGTCTTGGGAGGGAACAACAGACTCGTACTTAAGTGTTGAGACATAGATTAAATTATTTATAAATAAAGGTCCAATGTAAGCTCTATTAGGAATGCAAAATAGGTAGCATGCCAAATACTTGGCAAATGTTTTTCATATGGTTTTTAAAATAACTATTACTTTCTAACTACATCACAGTGAAGCTTCACTTGGAGAAGAGTCAACAACAATGCTTAATTATGATGCACAAATCAATACAGGTAGGAGTTTTGATACTGCTTTCCTCTAAGTCAGAGTTCTCAACCTGTGGGTTCCAACATTTTAAGGGTAGTATGATCCTTTCAAAGAGGTCACCTAAGACCATCTAAATATCAGATATTTCGATTATGATTCATTAGAGTAGCAAAATTATAGTTATAAAGTAGCAGCAAAAAATAATTTAATGGTTGGGGGTGGTCACTGCAAAGTGAGGAACTGTACTAAAGGGTCAAATTCAGATGGGTGAAAACCACTGCTCTAAGTGGTCTATCCTAAAGAAATACATAATTACAAAGATTAAAATTTAAGTCCCCCAGAAAAAGGAAATAAATTATAAATGCAGAGATTATTTCTAAGAAATTTCATATATCAAACCATATTGTCTGAAGAATATGAATTTATTTATTTTGGAGTCCTGGTATATTACCTATGTCTTAACACATAAGGGAAAGGGTTTTAAGATAGTACATTGTATGTATTCTTTATAGGTACATTATAGAAAATTGGACATTTAATGTACTATGTTGGATTATAATGGATATGTTGTCCCATGGCTTACAAGCTCCAAAACATGATTTCCAATTATTCACAGAAGGAAAATTGAACAAATGACACCACTGTGTAATATACAGCACTAACTATACTGTCCTAGTCCACTGAGTCTTACTAGCTTCTGTTAAAAATAGAAGGAACACTGTCAAGAGATTTTGCTTCCAGCAGTTGTCATCCTATCATCTTTCTACCTTGCCTTGAAAGCTGTATCTGGGAGAAAATACTGAGGACCTATCCAAATGACTCTGTTCTCCAAAGAGATGAGATGGACAGTATCAGACTGTTAACAAGGGGGAGTTTATTTTGCATTATTTCATTATGAGTATTACTGGATTTGTATTTGTGTGGATGAGGATTGACTCAAGGAGTCCCATGTACTGAGGACAAGTTTTGTCACTAAGTCACAATCCAAGTCCACTCATTTTGAGGATTCAAATGCTTTATCCTGGTCATGGGAAATGCTAAGAAGTTCTCACTGAGCTTTTACACAATTTTATAATGAAGTTAAAAAAAATAATTGTCTTATCCCCTAGGGGGAGCAAACTGGAGGCATTTAGTGAAAACTTGAGTTAATGAATAGTTTTTCTATAAGCATATTAAAATATTTGTTGTGTTCTACAGCACTCCTCTTGGAACTTCCTTCTCTGTCCCCAAGGCTGATGATGTTCTTTTTCCCTCTCACTATAGATGTAGCACAAGTTGATGAACTACTAAGTAATGTGCCTTTCCACGAGTAACTGTCATGGGAAGTGATGGAAGCTGATCATGAACTTTCTTACACAAAACAGAACAGGAAGAGCAATACTAGAGCACAGGAAACTCTTAATGTCTTCCTCAGAAAGGGAGGGAGAGTGCACTGGCAGCTGGGAATTTTTGCAAAGGTCTTGGTCTCTGGTCTGTTTCTGTCCTCTGAGTTTTGCCATGCTGCAAGAGAGTCACCATTCATCCATCTTCCTAGTACATGGCATTTCTATTCTAAACTCAATAATTTTCATTGAGCAAGTAAAAAAAAACTTCATATTTTAGTAAAATAAGTATAACTCTTTTAAAATTTTTGCTAGCACCATTGGTCAAAATCACTACCACCACCACCACTACCACCAATACCACCACCACCACCACCACCATCACAATAAGAACTACAACAATAACAACAAAAATACCTTTGTGCTGACATTGTCAGTTTGTTCCAGTAAATACCACTTTCTGGCAGTTGGTAGTCAGTTGAGATTAGAGTCATTGTCACAGGTATTTATTTTCAGCTATAAATTTCATTGAGTTTCTTCTCCCTGCATTTGACTGATTCAACAAAATATAAGCAAGAGTTCTCCATGTATGAATTACCTATAAAACAATATTTACTATAGAATATTCTTCATAATATAGAATGGTTTCCAAGGAGTGTCTAACAAAATGTTAGTTTGCCATTTTAATATACTATATTTTTCTACAGTTATAAAATACATTCTCTCCCTTTTTAGAAGTGGATGACAGGACTGAACACACATCTTTACCAAGGTAAGGGTTCATTGCTTTTAAATATATGACATTATTGGGAAATGCAAAGATTAAGAAGCTGGTACTCCTGAAATACACATTATACTTAATGCTCAATGGTTGCAATACCTAAAACAATCAGATAAGGATTGTGGAGTAAGTATGCTCTATAACCTAACTCCCACTCCCTAGGGAACCAAATACAGAGAGCTTGACTAATTGGTCGTGATTCTATAATTAACTTTGACTTTCCAGTGCATCTCTTGCCTAGACTAACTGAGACTAGACTGACTGAGACTCATGTGCTCTTCTGTCAAGAGGCAGACATACTTTTATATCAGTTCAGAAAGCTAGATTAAGTTGTGCTATTTAGCTCTTAATGAAACCCTAGTTATATGACCCTATAGCTTGTCTGGATATTTTTGACAATTGCAGCTGTAATCAATACTTTGTTTTTATCATCACAGATTTTAAGGCAGATCAGACTCAGCTCTGGTCAGATCTTTATAGATTTTACTTATGCAAAATCAGGCGTATCCTGTAGAGGAGTTTGAATGATAATTGAAGAATAGTTGTTAGTGCCTAGTTAGAGGGATTTTATTTTATTTTTATTTTTTATTGGATATTTTATATATTTACATTTCAAACGTTATCCCCTTTCCTGGTTTCCCCTCCAGAAACCCCTATCCCACCCTCCCTCCCCCTGCTTCTATGATGGTGCTCACCCATCCATCCATCCACCCACTCCCGCCTCCCTGCCCTGACATTCCCCTACACTGGGGCATTCAGCCTTCACAGGACCAAGGGTCTCTCCTCCCATTGATGTCCGACAAAGCCACCCTCTGCTACATGACTGAAGTCATGGGACCCATGTGTAGTAGGATCTGATGATTTTTGAATTTCCATAATTTCTGTTGTTACACCTTCCTTTTCATTTCTGATTTTATTAATTTGGATACTGTCTCTGTGACTCTGGTTAGTCTGGCTAAGGGTTTATCTATCTTGTTGAATTTCTCATAGAACCAGCTCCTGGTTTTGTTGATTCTTTGTATAGTTCTTTTTGTTTCTACTTGGTTGATTTCAACCCTGAGTGATTATTTCCTGTGGTTTACTCCTCTTGGGTATATTTGCTTCTTTTTGTTTTAGAGCTTTCACATGTGCTGTTAAACTGCTAATGTATACTCTGGCCAATTTCTTTATGGAAGCCTCCAGAGCTATGAGTTTTCCTCTTAGCACTGCTTTCATTGTGTCCCTTAAGATTGGGTATGTTGGGTTTAAATTCTAAAAAGTGTTTAATTTCTTTGTTTCTTTTTTGACCAAGTTATCATTGAATAGAGAGTTGTTCAGCTTCCATGTGTAAGTGAGCTTTCTGTTGTTTTTGTTGTTGAAGACCAGCGTCAGTTCATGGTGATCTGATAGGATGCATGGGATTATTTTAATCTTCTGTATCTATAGAGGCTTGTTTTGAAATTGATTGTATGTGGTCAATCTTGGAGAAGGTACTGTGAGGTACTGAGAAGGTGTAAGTCCATTTGGTTCTTAACTTCTGTTAGTTTCACTGTGTCTCTGTTCAGTGTCTGTTTCTGACTAAGCCTGCTCAGTCAGTCAACTGGTTCTCCAGTGCAGGAGCGAGAATTAAAAAAAAAAAAGAGAGAGAGAGAATTAAACAAAACTGCAGCACGACCCCAGTGGGTTCTGCGACTGAAGGTGGGTTTAATAATTTCCAATCCACTTTTACACCAATTTAATTACATGCAGGGATTAAGGAACAAGCAGGACAGCAAAGACAAAATTGTCAAGGCAGTAAGCAAAGTCCTGTGACAGTTGTTTCCAAGGGCTTGTCAGAATAACCAAAATACCTGAGCCTACCTCCTTGTCCAAGCCCAAAATCTTGCCTGAAGCCTGCTTCTTTCGTTTCACCCCAAGATTAAAATTCCTGCCTTAACCTACTTCCCTATTATAGCCTAATGTCAGATTCTTGCCTGGACTTCACCTCCCTATCCTGCCCTAATGTCAGAGTCCTTGTCCTTGCCAATGTCAAGCTCCTGCAGGTGGCAAGGCACCCCAATAAAGCTCTCTACATGTTTCCATGATCTGTCCATTGCCGAGAGTGGGATGTGAAAGCATCCTACTTTTATTGTGTGAGGTTCAATGTGTGCTTTGCGCTCCATTAATCTTTCTTTTACAAATGTGGGTGCCCTTGCATTTGGAGCATAGATGTTCAGAATTGAGAGTTCCTCTTGATGAGGATTTAGTGTCCTTCCCCATCTTTTTTGACAACTTTTGGGGCAGAGGCAGGAAGATCAGTGTAAGTTCACAATTTGGGCTACACTGAGATTTCCAGGTCACTTTAGTCTGCAATTTAAGACACTATGTCAAAAAGAAACCCAACAAAACAAAACAAAAATAACCCCCCCACCCCCCAGTATGTCAGAGAATGCTTCTGTACCAGAGAACAGCTGTGAAGCAGGTCTCCAGCTACCACAGTTACAGAGATCTCCCAAAACACTGAGGGTGCAAGAGATCAGTGACCCACACGCCAGAGCTAGGGGCCTCTGAGAACTTCACCTTTCAACCCAGCCCAGCTGTGCCAGCAAGTCCTTCCAAGAGATTCTTTTATCTTTCATTTTCTCTTGTTTACCTTCAGCTTTTGCATATACATCTCACTGTGGCTTTTCTTTGGTGTATTGTTCAGGCCATTTTAGATCTGTTAGTCAGCTGTGCACTGAAACTCCTGAAACATCTACGGTTAGGGACAGCTATCCACCGTGAGTACAAAGAACTAAGACTCAAGTTCCTTGTCTCTGCTGGTGATCTCATCAGCAGAGGCCTTTGGAAATGGTTCTATAGAGCAGGATCATACAACAGAGGTGAAGCCCGATGTGGAAGCAAGGAGAACTATTGCATCCCTGGAGCTTAGCCATAGTCAGGAAAAAATGGAAATGGAGGGACTGTGTTCCCCTTCTGTGAGTTCTGGAACAGGATGTAACTCAACAGCACACAGCCACATTTGGTGATACTTTGGCATTTAGTTGCAAACAGGTAAGTAACAAAAAGAGTAAGCCTGTATGGTGCTATATAAATGACAGCTTGTGAGAGTGCTGGCAGAGTAATGCTTATTGGCAAGGATTAATTTCCCATTCCACCAAGCATGTGTCTTGGGAGGGAACAACAGACTCGTACTTAAGTGTTGAGACATAGATTAAATTATTTATAAATAAAGGTCCAATGTAAGCTCTATTAGGAATGCAAAATAGGTAGCATGCCAAATACTTGGCAAATGTTTTTCATATGGTTTTTAAAATAACTATTACTTTCTAACTACATCACAGTGAAGCTTCACTTGGAGAAGAGTCAACAACAATGCTTAATTATGATGCACAAATCAATACAGGTAGGAGTTTTGATACTGCTTTCCTCTAAGTCAGAGTTCTCAACCTGTGGGTTCCAACATTTTAAGGGTAGTATGATCCTTTCAAAGAGGTCACCTAAGACCATCTAAATATCAGATATTTCGATTATGATTCATTAGAGTAGCAAAATTATAGTTATAAAGTAGCAGCAAAAAATAATTTAATGGTTGGGGGTGGTCACTGCAAAGTGAGGAACTGTACTAAAGGGTCAAATTCAGATGGGTGAAAACCACTGCTCTAAGTGGTCTATCCTAAAGAAATACATAATTACAAAGATTAAAATTTAAGTCCCCCAGAAAAAGGAAATAAATTATAAATGCAGAGATTATTTCTAAGAAATTTCATATATCAAACCATATTGTCTGAAGAATATGAATTTATTTATTTTGGAGTCCTGGTATATTACCTATGTCTTAACACATAAGGGAAAGGGTTTTAAGATAGTACATTGTATGTATTCTTTATAGGTACATTATAGAAAATTGGACATTTAATGTACTATGTTGGATTATAATGGATATGTTGTCCCATGGCTTACAAGCTCCAAAACATGATTTCCAATTATTCACAGAAGGAAAATTGAACAAATGACACCACTGTGTAATATACAGCACTAACTATACTGTCCTAGTCCACTGAGTCTTACTAGCTTCTGTTAAAAATAGAAGGAACACTGTCAAGAGATTTTGCTTCCAGCAGTTGTCATCCTATCATCTTTCCACCTTGCCTTGAAAGCTGTATCTGGGAGAAAATACTGAGGACCTATCCAAATGACTCTGTTCTCCAAAGAGATGAGATGGACAGTATCAGACTGTAACAAGGGGGAGTTTATTTTGCATTATTTCATTATGAGTATTACTGGATTTTTATTTGTGTGGATGAGGATTGACTCAAGGAGTCCCATGTACTGAGGACAAGTTTTGTCACTAAGTCACAATCCAAGTCCACTCATTTTGAGGATTCAAATGCTTTATCCTGGTCATGGGAAATGCTAAGAAGTTCTCACTGAGCTTTTACACAATTTTATAATGAAGTTAAAAAAAATAATTGTCTTATCCCCTAGGGGGAGCAAACTGGAGGCATTTAGTGAAAACTTGAGTTAATGAATAGTTTTTCTATAAGCATATTAAAATATTTGTTGTGTTCTACAGCACTCCTCTTGGAACTTCCTTCTCTGTCCCCAAGGCTGATGATGTTCTTTTTCCCTCTCACTATAGATGTAGCACAAGTTGATGAACTACTAAGTAATGTGCCTTTCCACGAGTAACTGTCATGGGAAGTGATGGAAGCTGATCATGAACTTTCTTACACAAAACAGAACAGGAAGAGCAATACTAGAGCACAGGAAACTCTTAATGTCTTCCTCAGAAAGGGAGGGAGAGTGCACTGGCAGCTGGGAATTTTTGCAAAGGTCTTGGTCTCTGGTCTGTTTCTGTCCTCTGAGTTTTGCCATGCTGCAAGAGAGTCACCATTCATCCATCTTCCTAGTACATGGCATTTCTATTCTAAACTCAATAATTTTCATTGAGCAAGTAAAAAAAAACTTCATATTTTAGTAAAATAAGTATAACTCTTTTAAAATTTTTGCTAGCACCATTGGTCAAAATCACTACCACCACCACCACTACCACCAATACCACCACCACCACCACCACCATCACAATAAGAACTACAACAATAACAACAAAAATACCTTTGTGCTGACATTGTCAGTTTGTTCCAGTAAATACCACTTTCTGGCAGTTGGTAGTCAGTTGAGATTAGAGTCATTGTCACAGGTATTTATTTTCAGCTATAAATTTCATTGAGTTTCTTCTCCCTGCATTTGACTGATTCAACAAAATATAAGCAAGAGTTCTCCATGTATGAATTACCTATAAAACAATATTTACTATAGAATATTCTTCATAATATAGAATGGTTTCCAAGGAGTGTCTAACAAAATGTTAGTTTGCCATTTTAATATACTATATTTTTCTACAGTTATAAAATACATTCTCTCCCTTTTTAGAAGTGGATGACAGGACTGAACACACATCTTTACCAAGGTAAGGGTTCATTGCTTTTAAATATATGACATTATTGGGAAATGCAAAGATTAAGAAGCTGGTACTCCTGAAATACACATTATACTTAATGCTCAATGGTTGCAATACCTAAAACAATCAGATAAGGATTGTGGAGTAAGTATGCTCTATAACCTAACTCCCACTCCCTAGGGAACCAAATACAGAGAGCTTGACTAATTGGTCGTGATTCTATAATTAACTTTGACTTTCCAGTGCATCTCTTGCCTAGACTAACTGAGACTAGACTGACTGAGACTCATGTGCTCTTCTGTCAAGAGGCAGACATACTTTTATATCAGTTCAGAAAGCTAGATTAAGTTGTGCTATTTAGCTCTTAATGAAACCCTAGTTATAAGACCCTATAGCTTGTCTGGATATTTTTGACAATTGCAGCTGTAATCAATACTTTGTTTTTATCATCACAGATTTTAAGGCAGATCAGACTCAGCTCTGGTCAGATCTTTATAGATTTTACTTATGCAAAATCAGGCGTATCCTGTAGAGGAGTTTGAATGATAATTGAAGAATAGTTGTTAGTGCCTAGTTAGAGGGATTTTATTTTATTTTTATTTTTTATTGGATATTTTATATATTTACATTTCAAACGTTATCCCCTTTCCTGGTTTCCCCTCCAGAAACCCCTATCCCACCCTCCCTCCCCCTGCTTCTATGATGGTGCTCACCCATCCATCCATCCACCCACTCCCGCCTCCCTGCCCTGACATTCCCCTACACTGGGGCATTCAGCCTTCACAGGACCAAGGGTCTCTCCTCCCATTGATGTCCGACAAAGCCACCCTCTGCTACATGACTGAAGCCATGGGACCCATGTGTAGTAGGATCTGATGATTTTTGAATTTCCATAATTTCTGTTGTTACGCCTTCCTTTTCATTTCTGATTTTATTAATTTGGATACTGTCTCTGTGACTCTGGTTAGTCTGGCTAAGGGTTTATCTATCTTGTTGAATTTCTCATAGAACCAGCTCCTGGTTTTGTTGATTCTTTGTATAGTTCTTTTTGTTTCTACTTGGTTGATTTCAACCCTGAGTGATTATTTCCTGTGGTTTACTCCTCTTGGGTATATTTGCTTCTTTTTGTTTTAGAGCTTTCACATGTGCTGTTAAATTGCTAATGTATACTCTGGCCAATTTCTTTATGGAAGCCTCCAGAGCTATGAGTTTTCCTCTTAGCACTGCTTTCATTGTGTCCCTTAAGATTGGGTATGTTGGGTTTAAATTCTAAAAAGTGTTTAATTTCTTTGTTTCTTTTTTGACCAAGTTATCATTGAATAGAGAGTTGTTCAGCTTCCATGTGTAAGTGAGCTTTCTGTTGTTTTTGTTGTTGAAGACCAGCCTCAGTTCATGGTGATCTGATAGGATGCATGGGATTACTTTAATCTTCTGTATCTATAGAGGCTTGTTTTGAAATTGATTATATGTGGTCAATTTTGGAGAAGGTACTGTGAGGTACTGAGAAGGTGTAAGTCCATTTGGTTCTTAACTTCTGTTAGTTTCACTGTGTCTCTGTTCAGTGTCTGTTTCTGACTAAGCCTGCTCAGTCAGTCAACTGGTTCTCCAGTGCAGGAGCGAGAATTAAAAAAAAAGAGAGAGAGAGAATTAAACAAAACTGCAGCACGACCCCAGTGGGTTCTGCGACTGAAGGTGGGTTTAATAATTTCCAATCCACTTTTACACCAAATTAATTACATGCAGGGATTAAGGAACAAGCAGGACAGCAAAGACAAAATTGTCAAGGCAGTAAGCAAAGTCCTGTGACAGTTGTTTCCAAGGGCTTGTCAGAATAACCAAAATACCTGAGCCTACCTCCTTGTCCAAGCCCAAAATCTTGCCTGAAGCCTGCTTCTTTCGTTCCACCCTAAGATTAAAATTCCTTCCTTAACCTACTTCCCTATTATAGCCTAATGTCAGATTCTTGCCTGGACTTCACCTCCCTATCCTGCCCTAATGTCAGAGTCCTTGTCCTTGCCAATGTCAAGCTCCTGCAGGTGGCAAGGCACCCCAATAAAGCTCTCTACATGTTTCCATGATCTGTCCATTGCCGAGAGTGGGATGTGAAAGCATCCTACTTTTATTGTGTGAGGTTCAATGTGTGCTTTGCGCTTCATTAATCTTTCTTTTACAAATGTGGGTGCCCTTGCATTTGGAGCATAGATGTTCAGAATTGAGAGTTCCTCTTGATGAGGATTTAGTGTCCTTCCCCATCTTTTTTGACAACTTTTGGGGCAGAGGCAGGAAGATCACTGTAAGTTCACAATTTGGGCTACACTGAGATTTCCAGGTCACTTTAGTCTGCAATTTAAGACACTATGTCAAAAAGAAACCCAACAAAACAAAACAAAAATAACCCCCCCACCCCCCAGTATGTCAGAGAATGCTTCTGTACCAGAGAACAGCTGTGAAGCAGGTCTCCAGCTACCACAGTTACAGAGATCTCCCAAAACACTGAGGGTGCAAGAGATCAGTGACCCTCACGCCAGAGCTAGGGGCCTCTGAGAACTTCACCTTTCAACCCAGCCCAGCTGTGCCAGCAAGTCCTTCCAAGAGATTCTTTTATCTTTCATTTTCTCTTGTTTACCTTCAGCTTTTGCATATACATCTCACTGTGGCTTTTCTTTGGTGTATTGTTCAGGCCATTTTTTGTCTGTTTTTCTGTCTTTATGTAATTCATTGTAAAGTAAACTTACCTTCAGTTAAATCTCACATAACATCCTCTTCTTATTCCTTTTTCCTTTCATCCTTCCCCCCTCCTTTACTTAACTTTCCATGACTTTAACAATCCTTAAAATCCACAGCTGCCAACACTGTCTCTGCTTTCCCTTTGTAGCTACGCTACCCAAACTTGACAGTTTCTTTCTTTTATTTTCTTCAGAATCAATGTAATCCTTAATCTGAACCCTTCCTCATTGTATATCCTTCCTATGTCAATTCCAGAGATCTGAGGAGAAAGACAGAAATCATCACGGCCGAGTTAATTAAAGCGAGCAATTGATGCATGCTTTTTTATTCCTGTACACAAGCTGTCTCTCCAAATGTGGGGTTCCAGAGATAAGCACTGGGTTTAGGAAGACAAAGTTTTTATAGCTCCTGGGTAGGGAGTTTCCAAATGGGGGATTTGGATGGCAAAATAGGGGGAATTACTGCAGCAGAACATAAGCATAACACGTTATTCATAAAGACCTCCTGAAACAAAGACATTGCAAGGTGGTCATAACAATTGGTCCTGACTATATAGTCTTAACAACCTTTTGAAACAAGGGTACGGTTGCAAAATGGTTTCAGAACAAAGGCAGGGTTGTCATTTACTGGAACAGGCAGTACAGAACCATTTATAGTTAAGGTTATATGTAGGGCATAGCCCAAATTTTGAGAAACAGAGGTTTAATCATAAACAGGAACAAACCTAGTTTGTCTTTAGGTTAAGATGGCTTTTAAGCCTAAGATGGAGTCAGGCTGGTTCTTTACCTACTCCTAACCTTATTAACTAAACTCTGAGTACCTTCCCTACTAGGCTTGCTTGTTTACTCTCCAGCAGTTAGAAGTCTAAGGGGCTACTGTTATTAATTGGATAGTAGGACAAGTCTTGCATGTATCCTTGAATTTGAGTACTGGTGAAAGGTCCTGGAATCACTTTTTGCAGATCCCTTCATACCACTAAATATGGTTCTCACAACTAGAAGTGTCTGCTCAGGTCTTTGGGTAAGGACAGAATGCTTACTTCTATAACTGGCACCAAGCAGAAATAACTCTCCTGGTTTTACCACTGTGTTGTAATGTTCTCATCTCTGACTCTTTGCAACCTTTGGCTCATTTCAAAACTTCACTTTTCCTTTAAAACACCACCGCCCGGCTCTCCAGTTTCTTTATTGTAAAGAATAGTTTTTGCTCTCCTTGGTTTTTTTTTTTTGTTATTCCAAATGAATTTGCAAATTGATTTTTCTAACTCTATGAAGAATTGAGTTGGAATTTTGATGGGGATTGCATTGAATCTGTAGATTACTTTCAGCAAGATGGTCATTTTTACTATATTATTCCTGAGAGTTCACAAGCACGGAAGATCTTTCCATCTTCTGAGATCTTTGATTTTTTCTTCAGAGACTTGAAGTTCTTGCATGCAGATCTTTCACTTGCTTGGTCAGAGTCACACCAAGGTATTTAATATTATTTGTGACTATCATGAAGGGTGTCATTTCCCTAATTTCTTTCTCATCCTGTTTATCCTTTTAGAAGAAGGATTTGTTTGAGTTAATTTCATATTCAGCCACTTTGCTGAAGTTATCCGGTTTAAGAATTCTCTGGTGTAATTTTTGGGGTCACATAAGTATACTACTTCTTCCTTTCCAATTTGTATCCCTTTGACCTCCTTTTGTTGCCTAATTGCTCTGGCTAGGACTTTATTGAATAGGTAGGGAGAAAGTGGGCAGCCTTGTCTAGTCCCTGATTTTAGTGGGATTGCTTCAAGTTTGTTTCTATTTAGTTTGATGTTGGGTACTGGATTGCTGTCTATTACTTTTACTATGTTTAGGCATGGGCCTTGAATTCCTGATGTTTGCAAGATTTTTATCATGAAGGTGTATTGAATTTTGTCAAATGCTTTCTTAGCATCTAATGAAATGATCATATGTTTTTTTCTTTGATTTTGTTTATATAGTGGATCATGTTGATGGATCTCCATATATTGAAACATCCCTGCATCCTTGGGATGAAGCCTACTTGATCCTGATGGATGGTCATTTTGATGTGTTCTTGGGTTCAGTTTGTGAGAATTTTGTTGAGTATATTTGCATTGGTATTCATAAGGGAATTTGGTCTGAAGTTCTCTTTCTTTCTTGGGTCTTTGTGTGGTTTTGGTATCAGTGTTAACTGTTTCTTTGTAGATCGAATTGGGTAGTGTTCCTTCTGTTTCTATTTTCTGGAATAGTTTGAAAGGTATTAGGTCTTCTTTGAAGGTCTGATGGAATTCTGCACTAAATCCATCTGGTCCTGGGCTTTGTTTGGTTGGGATACTTTTAATGACTTGCTTTTATTTCTTTAGGGGTGATGGGACTATTTAGATGCTTTATCTGATCCTGATTTATCTTTGTTACCTGGTATTTGTCTAGAAAATTGTCCAGTTTTGTTGAGTATAGCCTTTTGTGGTAGAATCTGATGATTTTTTTTTTTTTTTTGGATTTCCTCAGTTTCTGTTGTTATATCTCCCTTTTCATTTCTGATTTTGTTAATTTGGATACTGACTCTGTGCAGTCATTAGTCTGACTAAGGCTTTATCTATCTTGTTGATTTTCTCAAAGAACCAGCTCCTAGTTTTGTTGATTCTTTATATAGTTCTTTTTGTTTCTACTTGGTTGATTTCAGCCCTGAGTTTGATTATTTCCTGTTGTGTACTTCTCTTGGGTGTATTGGCTTCTTTTTGTTCTAGAGCTTTCAGATGTGCTGTCAAGCTGCTAGTGTATGCTCTCTCCAGTTTCTTTTTGGAGGCACTCAGGTATAAGTTTTCCTCTTAGCACTGCTTTCATTGTGACCCATAAGTTTGGGTATGTTGTGCCTTCATTTTCATTGAATTCTAAAAAGTCTTTAATTTCTTTATTTCTTCCTTGACCAAGCTATCATTGAGTAGAGTGTTGTTCAGCTTCCATGTGGATGTGTGCTTTCTGTTGTTTTTGTTGTTATTGAAGACCAGCCTTAATCCGAGGTGATCTGTTAGGATGCTTGGGCTTATTTTATCTTCTTGTGTCTGTTGAGGCCTGTTTTTTGACTGATCATATGGTCAATTTTGGTGAAGGTACCATGATGTGCTTAGAAGAAGGTATATTCTTTTGTTTTAGGATGAAATGTTCTATAGCTATCTGTTAAATCCATTTGGTTCATAACTTCTGTTAGTTTCACTATATACTCTGTTTACTCTCTGTTTCCATGATCTGTCCATTGCTGAGAGTGGGTTGTTCAAGTCTCCCACTATTATTTTGTGAGGTGCAACGTGTCCTTTGAGCTTTAGTAAAGTTTCTTTTTATGAATGTGGTTGCCCTTGCATTTCCAGCATAGATGTTTAGAATTGAGAGTTCATCTTGGTATATTTTTCCTTTGATGTACATGAAGTATCCTTCCTTATATTTTTTGATAACTTTTGGTTGAAAGTTGATTTTATTTGATATTAGAATGGCTACTCTAGCTTGTTTCTTGGGACCATTTGCTTGGAAAATTGTTTTCAAGTCCTTTACTCTGAGATAGTGTCTGTCTTTGACACTGAGGTGCGTTTCTTGTATGCCACAAAATGTTTACATATCCAGTCTGTTAGTCTATGTCTTTTTATTGGGAAATTGAGTCCATTGATGTTAAGAGACATTAAGGAATAGTAATTGTTTCTTCCTTTTATTTTTGATGTTAGAAATGGAATTATGTTTGTGTGGTTATCTTCTTTTCGGTTTGTTGAAAGAGGATTACTTTCTTGCTTTTTCTAGGGTGTAGTTTCTCTCCTTGTTTTGGAGTTTTTGATCTATTATCCTTTGAAGGGCTATATTTGTGGAAAGGTATTGTGTAAATTTGGTTTTGTCATGGAATATCTTGCTTTCTCCATCTATGTTAATTGAGAGTTTTGATGGGATATAGTAGCCTGGATTGGCATTTGTGTTCTCTTTAGAGTCTGTATGAGATTTTCCCAGAATCTTCTAGCTTTCATAGTGTCTGGTGAGAATTCTGGTCTAATTCTGATAGGTCTGCCTTTATATGTTACTTGACTGTTTTCCCTTACTGCTTTTAATATTCTTTCTTCATTTTGTGCATTTGGTATTTTGACTATTATGTGACAGGAGGAATTTCTTTTCTGGCACAATCTATTTGGAGTTTTTGTATGTTCATGGACATCTCTTTAGGGAAGTTTTCCTCTATAATTTTTTGAAGATATTTACTGGCCCTTTAAGTTGGGAATCTTTGTTCTCTTCTATAACTATTATCCTTAGGTTTGGTCTTCTCATTGTGTCCTGGATTTCCTGGATGTTTTGGGTTAAGAGTTCTTCGCATTTTGTTTTCTTTGACTGCTGTGTCAACGTTTTCTATGGTATCTTCTGCACTTGATATTCTGTCTTCTATTTTTTGTATCCTGTTGGTGATGCTTGTGTCTATGACTCCTGATCTATTTCATAGGTTTTCTATCTCCAGGGCTGTCTCCATTTGTGATTTCTTTATTGTTTCTATTTACATTTTTAGATCCCAGATAGTTTTGTTCAATTCCTTCACCTGTTTGGTTGTGTTTTTCTGTTTACCTGTGTTCTCCTGTATTTCTTTAAGGGAGTTATTTATGTACTTCTTAAAGTCCTCTATCATCCTCAAGACATGTGATTTTAAATTGGAGTCTTGCTTTTCTGGTGTGTTGTGGTATCCAGGACTTGCTGTGTTGGGAGTTCTGATGATAAGTAGCCTTGGTTTCTGTAGCTTAGGCTCTTGGACTTGCCTCTCACCATCTGATTATCTCTGGTGTTAGTCTTGCTGTCTCTGACTGGAGCTTGTTCCTTCTGTGACCCTGTGAGCCTGTGATCTTGGTTATGTCAGCATTCCTAGGTAGACCAGTTCTCTCCTGGGGATTTGTGTACAGAGGGCTGTTGGATAGTCTTAGGTCTAGAGTGCAGATGGAGACTGGTAGAGGGATTTTAAATCGATTTTTCTATTTACTATGATTCTGTGGGATTTTTTGTCCCCTTCCTAGTTTGATTTTTTCATTTTATAATTATATCCCTTTAAAAATTTTTACCTTTTGATTTTTTGCCTTTTCGCCTGTGATTCTTTCCTTTCTTGAGAAACAAATGTTCATTTTCTTCTGAAGACACACAAAAGAATCTAGAATTTCAAGATTTTAAGGAATCTTAGAGACTTATACCTAATGTTCATACACACAAAAGTAACATATGCATATAGTAAAAGGCAGATATGAGGTATTTTTCACTACATCTCCTTAATTGTAAAGTTAGTCTTCTTATTTATCTACCAGAATCCAAGCGTCGAATAAAGTTAGAATGCTTGTAGTGAAGTCATGGTGAGAACAAATGTGGAATTAGCAAGTTAACCACATAGAGTAAGGTGGGCATGAGTTCATAGTGCAAGGTGGTGTTTGAAAAGAACAATAATATTTTGTGCAGAAGTGAGCATTTTAGAAACATAAACAGAATATCATTTTAGTGTATGAGAAGTTTGACAATAGTATTAAAATTTATATTTAAAAATATTAAAATTATTCCAGAAAGCCAAGTTACAGATATTGTGGGTAAAGTTTTAACAAAAAAGTTCACATTCATGGAACTCACTTAAAAAACGCTTATTTCTAACTGTATTTGTTATCCCTGTATAGTGGAAAGTGGATGCTATCCTGAGCATTTCAGGCAATAGTCTATCCATTTAATAAGTCCCAGGTTTAATGAAAGACTTCATGTGGAAAAAAACCTTGTGGGTAGTAGGTAGCTCACTGAGTAATACTTGCTGTTCAGAACAACTGATCTAAGTTTAGTGTGGTTTCGAGGGTTTTGCAGCAGCAGTTAGATGGTTCACTTTATCAGCCATCACCCAAATAAAAGGATAAGCCAATGTAGCTGGATGATGTAGGGCAATAGTTCTGCAGTCTTGACAGTGTGTATCACGTTGTTGGCATATGTTGTATCAGGGAGGTACATCCCCAGCCACTATGTCAGAAATTTTATGACCTCTTCTTTTAATGTCTAAAGAATTAGTAATTTCTTTTGAAATATACAGTCCATATACTTCAGTAACAAATAGAGTCTCCCAGTGATCTGTTTGACTCTTGAAATGTTCCACTAAGCAGAAAATTACCTTTCACTTGTAGTTTTTCTCAATTCCATCATCCTAGAATTATCCAGAACTTTTGAAGTGTCTTCAGTCCAAAATAGACAGGTTTTTTTTTTTGACCTTTCAGATGGAACTTTAAAAGTGGAAATATAGTTAGCTTCTTTTCTGCAGATTCTGGTATTTCAGCATCATAATATTTGAATTCTGGAGATGTTTAAATATAAAGAAATTTGTCTTTATAGATCCATATGCCACATGCAATAGAATATACTTTAAGGCTAAAAAGTTCCTTTTTGTACATATTAGCCATTATTTCCAAAGTAACAGCTCTCTGCTTGAAGATGAGCCTTCTACAGTTATCCACATTTACTGATGTCAAGCTAGCTCTTCCACAGGGAGTCACCAAACTGAGGCCTTTTCTTGTATTTTATAGCAGAATACATGAGTTGGGACTATTCTCAGCCATCAGATCAAGTTATGGAAAGACACTAGAATTGCTTTCCGTCTCTCACATCAGATATTCATGATAAGGTCTCTCTCTCTTTAAATCTATCTTGCAGCATCTTTGTTGGTGGAGTTATATTACTCTAACCCCAGATGGATGTCACCTCTCCATTGGCCCCTCAAGTGGTCTGTTTTTCCCAGTAGAGGATTCTATCAATCCAAGTATATTCTTTGGTTTTAAGAGTCAAATTGTGTCATGGCTTTTCATCTGGGTTTAAAGGAGATCTTATCTTTCATGTCAACTAGAAGTGAAGGACCTTTCCTTTTTGTAATGTGCCTGCTTAGTCAAATTGTTTATGTCAGGAAGTCAAAAGAATAGGAATATTGAGACCTCAAAGCTAAGAAGGCAAGTACTGATCTCAATACATGCACTGGGACACATGTTCAACAGACAACAAATACATGTGAACAGGAATACACATCATACATGGATATTAAAACATGATGTTAAGAAACTGATTGCATATGAGTAGGGGATAATTATCTACTGAAAACACTGAAAATAAGTCAAGGATGAAAGATTTTACAGAAGATCACTTCAGCAACAGACTTTTGGACAAAATTCTTACAGCAGGTTCAAAGGCCTCATAACCAGTTCCAAGACAATGGTGATACACAAAGCAGAACCTAGAAAAATCTGTTGTCCCAGAGTTCAGCAGCAATATGGTCTGAATAAAGATAGCATTTTAGCTTTGTCCAGGAGAGAATGTAACTGAAGAGTGAGCATCCCTTTCCTTGAGCTTTGGAGCCCGTTGTTGGTTATAAAGACTCAGCATTACACAGAAATGCTATTGAAAGAAACATCCAGGTGGTGGTTTCAGCATTCACTCAAATGAACTACTAAGAAACCACTCAAAGTTTGCAAAAATGTGGTGGCTTCTGAGAGTTCTAGCAAAGGGATGCTTAGGGCAGGAATCAAATTCATGTTATATAGAATCCCCCTCTTAGTTGAGAGCACCACACTCAATGAAATACCTCCAAAGTGTCATGACAGAGATAGGACTTGATGCCCTTAGATATGGGTAGCTGAATGAAACAGGAGCACTAAATTTATGAATATACAAATATAAGGTTACTACAGCCATCAGAAGAAAATATGGAAAATTACTGTCTTCTTTCCATGTGTGTGCCTGTGTATGAGTGTGTGTGTGTGTGTGTGGGTGCATGTGTGTGTGTGTATTCATGTGTGTAGTTTTTGTTTTAATCAAGAACTCAGTTTTCGGGGCTGGAGAGATGGCTCTGCGGTTAAGAGCACTGACTGCTCTTCCGAAGGTCCTGAGTTCAAATCCCAGCAACCACATGGTGGCTCACAACCATCCGTAATGAGATCTGACATCCTCTTCTGGGGTGTCTGAAGATAGCTACAGTGTACTTACATATAATAATAAATAAATCTTTAAAAAAAAGAACTAAATTTTCATCATTCTACATGAAGAAAGATGGTAAGTAAGGACAGCAGTCACCAATCTTTGTTTTGTTCTGTTTTTGGTTTTTCGAGACAGGGTTTCTCTGTGTAGCCCTGGCTGTCCTGGAACTCGCTCTGTAGACCAGGCTGGCCTCGAACTCAGAAATCTGCCTGCCTCTGCCTCCCAAGTGCTAGGATTAAAGGCGTGCGCCACCACCGCCCGGCTAGCAGTCACCAATCTTAATTAACTTTTGAAGAATGAATTCACACTTGTTTGTGCCATGTGTTTGTCCATGCCAGGCAAATCTCCATGTGAGTTAACATGGTTCACATTCTGGGTTTCAGGCCAGCTGGGCCACATAGTGAGATCCTGTGTCAGACAAAGACTCAAAATTAAAGAATTTAGAACACTTGCTAAATGTTTTTCATATGGAGAGTAAAATAATGTTTGTTTTTAACATGTATCACAGTGAAGGAACTTCTTTCAAAGAGCCAGAACAAAGAACTACAAAGCATGTCAGGTTCAACAAAGGTAAGAATTTTATAATGAATTACTCTCTTATCTACCCTAAACAAAATAAACCCGAGTAAAAATTCACTACACCAAATGGAGTTAAGTAAATCAAATATAAATGCAGTAATTTTGTTTTAATATTTTCTAATATTCTGGAAAGTCAGAATTATTTATAAGCACTTTCAACTATGAAAATATGCTGTCTAAATGCTGCATATTTGATTTTGATGCTCATATATGTACTGTCTTTATTTAAATAAGAAAACAACCTGGCACAGAACCCCAGTAGTCACATCGTAGCAAATTGGACTATTGGCAAAGCTGATTTTCTTTTAGTTTTTATAGCAAAGGATTGTACTTTGTACTGTATATGAGTATATAGTTCAAAGTCACTAAAATTTAATTATGTTACAAATAAAACTTAATATTCAATTACTTCTTTTCTTTCTTTGGTTTTGGTTTTTTTGAAGTGGTTGGGATTGACACCAACTTTGTTGCCATTTTAGGCATGTACCTTTCCTATGAATTATACCTTTAGAACTTTTTCCCTTTAGTTTTTATTAAATAGATCAAGGTATGATTAAACATGGCTTAACTTGATGTAAAGCACAATTTCCAGAAAAAATTGGACACAAAGAGGGGAGTTTAGATGGCATTATTCTGTTTTGCAAAGCATTCCCTGCACATCCACTGAGTCTGAATAGTTTCTATGACAGTGGGAGGAACACTCCGCAGAGTTCACATTTTCATCAGTTGTCATCACAGTATCTTTTAATACCTAACTTGCCATTGGTAACCAGATTGGGTAGTGAACCCAAATGAAATTCTTCCCTTAAGTTGTGTTGCCTGTTCCCTGGACTACTCACTGTCTGATCCTACCTGCCCTTGTGTGTATGTGTGTGTGTGTGTTTGTGGGGAGGAGGGTTGGAGGTGAGCTGGTGCAGAGTCAATGACACAGACTCCTGGAGCAGGTGAGAAATGCTGCAGCAAGCTCATCTGAACACTGCTGCAAGCTCCTTTAAGTCCCTCCACTCATGACTCATTGGTCTCGCGAAAGAATCTCTTGCAAACAGCAGTTCCTAATTGGCTGATGTTGTCTGCACCAGCAATCCTTGCCTCTCAGGGAGTCCTCAATTAGGTCCTCCTGCAGGAGATGGTTTTGCGGCTGTGTAGCCCCTGGCATTTACATGGAGATGGCCCTGCCATTCCAGCTACATTTCTACCCTTTTGTTTTTAGATTTTGACAGCCTAGTGGGAGCCGGGGTGCCATTGCCTTGACACTCTTGACCCCACCTCAGAGGATTCCCAGTTTTCTGAACTGTGCCTGTCTTAGGTTGTCCTGTCTTCCAGGATCTTACCTGCCATTGACTACCAGCTCTCAAAGAGATATCACTCTGGAGGCATGTGACACAAGGGGGAGATGAGGAACAGCAGACATGGTGGTCTCAAAGTTTTCTGCCATTCGTGCTTTGATCAATTCCTTGGGGGTGGGGTGTAATCAGGATTTTCCGGAGCCATCAGCACCAGGAGGGTTGCCTTATTTATGAAATGCTGCCTGGAGATATGCTATGTCACTAGACACTTAAACAAAATAATTATTAGTACGACAATTCCTCCTATCATAGCATAAGTGGCTAACCATGAGGGGTCAAAGAGCCTTTTAATATTGTCTTACACTTTTCCCAAGAATCCGGCATCTAGGGAGAGCACAGGTACCCTGGTCACATTGAGGTTTGCTATGTTCTCCATTAGCAGCATAGAATAGTTAAAAAATTTGACCAGCTACCTTCAAGATATTGAGCTAACTGTTGTTGGGCTTCAGGGGTATTATGCATTGGTAATGGGGGGTTAGGCACATTGAGTGAAACCTGAGGTCGCATGCCAATAGAGACATGTCCCTAACAAGGGCCAGCTTTTAGCAGGTAAGTCAATCTGTTGTTGCAAAATGTGGACAGCTTGATAAAGATGTTGATTTAGTACCTCCTGTGCCTGTAGCGCCTCAGCTGACTTACAGACTACAGCATTGAGTCTCTGTCATAGAGGCTGTCTGGGTCAAGGCAACAGCAGCTGTTGTTGCCCTGGCAATGTCTACAATGATGGCCGCAATGATGGCAGCTGTAATACCAAAATCCCTCTTTCCATAGTGTAGGGGTTTTAAGTGAGTCTGGGCCATCAGGGTGACGGCATGAAAGTGGGTGCTATTTACCATTGGCATCCAAACGGTGGCTGGTTCCCTCATCAGGATAGCCATTGTTGAATACCCCATCCAGCAGGCAGTCAGGAGACATTTCTTATTAAAGCAGTTAAGGCTGTCTCTGACAATGGAGGTATTGGTGACCAGAAAGATAAAGGGAGGTCAGACACACTGTGGTAGCTTTCCAGTTAATCTGACTTCCAGTGGTTACATTCATGTGGATTGCCCCAGAGCATTTTACACCTAGTGCAAGCTGGCAGTACCCCCAAGAGATAGGAAGTCCCATGGAAGTGGGCATTTGAGGGACCTTGGACAACAAGGCAGGGGTGGACATAATATGCTTGGGGATCCTTACTGATTTGTAATCAGTAAGGGGTACACGAAGCTCCATGCCTAACACGGTGCTATAGGTTAGATTACCATGAAAGTTCCCCATGGTCATATTGTCTAGCTAGATACAAGGGCCAACAGAGGAGACATTTATGGTAAAGCAGAAAATTTCCTCCGTGGGCCACGTTCCTTCTAATTGTCTTGTAGTAGTGATTAAGTACATGAAGGGCAAACTCAAACTCACATTGGAAGAGAAAAGAACAGGGTAGGCTGGGGAATTAACTGCCATAGGCAAAAGAATCGGGGGCAGGGGCACCAAAGCCCGGAGCTCATTAGCCCCCTCAGGCTGAAGAAAAATTGATAAACACAGTATGTACATTATGTCTATCAATCCTGGTCTTTTTCTGGCTCCCTCATTGCCCCTGGTCTGTGGCTGGTAAGCATGTCAAAATGAGCATTAAGGTTATACTCCAGGTTAATCCTAGCCTGATTCTCAACCGAGTCATGGTATGCAGACCTCCAATTAAGAAACACAGTGGGGTTGAGTACTGCCTTAAGAAGATTATACAATCATAATAGGTCTAGAGGTGCATTGTCTATTGCTCCAGTACTTGTTCAAAATAAGGGGAATCTGGGCCAGAGTAGTTGGCAGCTTTTCTGATTAGTGCCAAGTCTGCCACAGGAG